>PPOW02000003.1:0-600000 GCA_003708965.2 Debaryomyces subglobosus | reverse complement strand
GCTGATTTGCCGCTTGTCTCTGTAATGATCTATCTTGTTGAGTATGCTTATTAAATTGAGCAATAGCATTACTATTTGCTGAGCAGTCAGCTCCTCCACCTACAAATGACATTTTTATAAATATTCACAATGATACAAATATAATAGTACTTTTAAGATAGAAACAATATATATACATATATATATTGCCTTGATTCATTACAAATGAATACCCCACCATCGAATTGAGGTTTGGTGAAAGCCGAGGTTGTTTGTATTATGTAATCACTATCTATCCTATGACGATTTTTTTGCCTTCACTCTTCTACAATTTATATAGCAAGGTATTGGTCACCTATATGAATATAGAGAACTCGACAGTGTAGATATATATATTCCTTAGTCTCCCTGGATTGTAGATTTGAAATTAATTAAATCGAGCGTTCGAGTTAACTATATGTTCCGTGTTTCACTTTTAGACCGCTAGCACAATAGGGTGCAAAAAAGTAAAATCAAGGCCCTAACTACTTTCAATGTCATCTTCTGAAGAAGCTTGTTTCTTAAGTATTTTTTTATAAGTTATATGTTTATTGCTTTTTTTTAATTCGATTTTACAAGCAAAAGTTTCAGAAAATTGGCTATTTAGCTACCTTTTTTAAAGAAAATTGCAAAAAAGAAAATTAATTGCACTTAAATATCATCAAAGTTACTAAAATATTTAAACTACTATTGTCGAATATTATAATTATTAATTTTGTAGTATGTAATAGTCTATAAAGGTAATACACATCAATCCTTCGATATTCTTCTTAATAAAGCAAGGAGACGGATAACTTCCTTACTCAAGCCAGCATCAACAGCTGGAGACAACAAGCAATCTAAGGAAGAGTTTGGGTCTGGAATAACCCTAGAGAGTTTTGAGAGATCTTTGATCTCCCCCTTTAATTTATCATCATCGTTTGAGACGTCGTATATATTGATAGCATCATTTACTAATGAATTGACCATTATGAAAGACCTCACCAATACTAATGATAGTACTTTGTATTCATTACTGGTAGGATGTAGTTTAGAAGCTTCCATGATTAAAGACATCGACAACCTGCATAAATTGGAGAGTATAAGTTCTTTGTTATGGAGGATCCACAATACTGATAAAGAACATAAAGGAGATGCGCTATCTTCGACTGGGACCATATCAATAATGAGTTTGGCTCCAAAGAGAGCTTGGGATAGGGTGGAAGAGCGAGTGAAGATGAACTTTGAAAACTCATAAGTACTCAATTCATAGGGAATTAAACATAAAAATAGTTGGAATGACTTCGTTAATAATCTTCCTGATTTGAGGCTTTCTTCGTCACCATTTAAATATGCCAACATTAATCTTTTCGTTTCCATTTGATCTTCAGGCGTAATATTAAGAGTACTGGCTCCTGAATAAGTGGAGGGGGAAACATTCAAACTGCCAGTTAAGACAGCTTGCATTAATGACCTGTTGTGTGGCTCCCTAACCAACAATTTCGTTAATGCGTCGATACCAAATGGTAAATATGAATAAACATCCAAGCTAACGTTTGGAATACCAAAATTATCTTCTAATTTGGGTCCAAAAGAGCTAACCAATACAAAAGCCAAGAATGCTTCTTCTAAAGTACAAAGCTCCACAGTGAAAGCAATATTGTCTAACATGAGGAGACAATCCTTTAACAAACATAGCCTTTTTCTATAAAAAACAAAGCTCTTCGACGATGTTGCAATAGCCTTAACTGTCTTAAAGATTAAACTCTTGAATAATTTATTTTTGGACATTTTAGTTCTATTTGTCTCAGAAAACGAAATGTTTCGCAAAATCATGGTAATGGTAATTAATTGATCTACTAGCATAATCTGGTCATCCATGGCATTCTTTGTTTGTATTTTGCTGAAATGATATTTATTTTCCTTTCTGAAGTTGAGCAAAGTAGACATATAATCAGGAATGAAGAATTCTGTTTCATCAGCAATACCGCTAGCAATAGGACTATTTGATTCCGAAGTACAAGAAGTAGAGTTCCATTCACTTGGTGTAAAAACTTCATCAATCTCCATATCGGAATCTTCATCATCAATAAGTTGCCCCGTCAAAGAATCAACTACATAAGTAATATCTTCTTCAACCATGTCACTGGTTTTCTTATTGTTCACGTACTTGTTAAAGATATCTTCAATATTATTATTCGATGAGAAAGTTTCAATATATTCATCTTCTTTTATTTTATTTTCTTTGTCCATTGTAATTTGATCTAACACAGTCAAGCCCAAGGCCGACAACGAATCCAATAACTCAGGGCAATCAGATATTTTAAATGCATAATTGGAATCTGAAGTTGTAACAAGTAAAGTGTTCAAAGCGCTAAATACCTCCCCTCTATTGACATAGCTATAATTCTTCAAAGCCATTATAAGAGCATGTATGTTTATCGTGCCTAATTCAGGAGCAAATAAGTAAACTGGTTTTGTTATTTCGATTTCACCTGCAACAGTTGATAATGACTTAATATCATATCCTGCATGTGACTCAATCACCTTACGAATTGGAACATAATTCTTTACAATGTTAGGCTCTTGAGATTTGTTTTTAGTATCTTGTTCAGAATTAGTTGATGCTGGTTGGGCATCGGACTGTGGGATCTTTTGATCTGGAATTTTTGGAGACTTAGATGCTGAAGTTTGTCCCAAATTGTCGGCTATTGAATTTCTAGCAGATGGAACCTGCTGCTGCCTCCTAAACTGCTGTTGCTGTTGCTGTTGCTGTTGCTGCTGTTGTTGCTGCTGTTGCGAATTCATCTGAGCCTGTTGTACTATACTTCCCGAACGCGAGATCAGTTGTTGCATATAAGGAGATTGTATGTTTGGAGAATTTTGATTACTACTCACACGAGAAAGTTTTCGCTGTTGCTGTTGCTGTGGCGTAGGCGCTTGGCTTATTACAGGACTTTGATTCGTTTGAATCATATTCAGTTGCATATTGATAACAGGAGATGAAATATTACTTGCTTGTGATGGCGAGGCATGATTCGTTTGTGGCTGAGAAGATTGAGGAATATTTGGCGCTGGCGATCCGTGATGCAGCAGATGCAGTAATTCCAGCTTTTGTTGATGTTGTTGTTGATGTTGTTGATGTTGTTGATGTTGTTGATGTTGTTGATGTTGTTGATGTTGTTGTTGATGTTGTTGTTGATGTTGTTGTTGATGTTGTTGTTGTTGATGTTGTTGTTGATGTTGTTGATGTTGTTGATGTTGTTGATGTTGTTGATGTTGTTGATGTTGTTGATGTTGTTGATATTGTTGATGTTGTTGATGTTGTTGATGTTGTTGTTGTTGTTGTTGTTGTTGTTGTTGAAACCTCATGAGAAGCTGCTTTTGAAAATGAAGCCTCTTTTGCTGAATATCCTTCTGTCCATCAGGAGTACTGTTGTATTGCTCGTATGGTAATAAGTATTGAACATAACAATTTCCTACTTCTTTCTCAATCCGAGCTTTCAGCGTCAAATCTTGTTGAAAATTCACTCCATCATAAAGACCTAATTTCTGACAAATAGTTGACCACGGCGATGGTTCCTGTTGAGAAGGTTGCTGCAATGCTTTTATCAATGCTTGAGGACCCCCGAGCTTATGTGATAAAATGTATAAGAAAAACAAATTAACCCTTTTATTGTTGACAACAGGTGGTTGTGATATTGGTGACCCACGGCGGTTCATAAAATCATTCAATGTAGTTAAAAACAATTCAATCTGTAGTTGAGCAATTTGAGCAGGAGGAGGCTTACTACCTTGTTGACCTTGAGGTGGCATTGTAGGTTGAGAAATTTGTGAATTGGAAAAGCGAGGTGTCTGTTGGCTTTGGGACAAGTTGCTTTGAACCTGTGGTGAGATCATATTGTTGGCAGGACTATTGGAGTAGGAATTTGATGCACTTCGTGGTTGTGCCATTTGCGACTGAGTGCGATTCTGAGATTGTCTTATATTACCCATAGAATGTGCAGGTTGAGAGGAATTGGGGAGTTGCGATCTTGAAAAAGTGTTTGGTGAAGATTCCTGTAGCTCCATATTCTTAAGGCGCATAGCACCTTGGGCTTGAGCTTGTGGAGTCATATTATTATTATTATTATTTGCAGATGCAGCTAACAGCTGAGGTTGCTGAAATTGCTGCTGTTTTTGCTGGGCATGAAGCATTTGTTGTTGCATAATTTGTTGTCTCATCCTCAATAATTGTTCTTTTCTCCCCTGGTTTAAAGCATGTTGACTATTTTGCCCTGAAACTTGTTGCAGTTGAGGTTCTTGCAGTTGTGGAGATTGCTGGAATTGTTGAGGCTGCTGGGATTGTCGGTTCTGCAGAGGTTGTTCAAGCTGTCGAGCTTGTTGAGAACGTTGTTGATCTTGTAGCTGCTGCTGCTGCTGTCTCATGAACATTTGTGGATTAATACTCTGTTGCTGTCCTAATATAGCTGCTGGACTAATATCTTGTGGAACGGCTGGTCCGTTATGAGATGACAACTGATTAGCCGCTGGTCGTATGTTCTGTCGTGCTTGCTGCTGTTCTGCATTTTGATCAAAAATATTATTCAAAAAGTCATCATTATTCGATGCATGGTTATTATCATCTTGATTACTACCCAGAAAGGCATCATCATTGAACCAAAAATTGTCGGACATGTCTATACTGCAATGATTATCGATTATAGTTAATTAGTATGTTTATCTAATAACAAAAAATTGGCTTCGTCAAAATTGAGCATCACACTACCACACAACAAAACCTCTAGTCTATTGCAGTTTCTATTGATATTTATATAAATATACACTTTTGAACTATTGGTTACGATTGAATCTATAAAGTTACTAAAACAATATCAAGAGCTCACATTTACCAAAATTTCCACCATCTTTTATGGAGTCTCTTGGACAAGGCCTTAAAATGTTCCATTTCGCTCCAGCAGTCTCTTCCCCATTCACAACCAGCCATATTAATTACAAAATCACGCTCTTTGTAGAAATATCTAGGGTCATTGGAAAATTCAGAACATGCTCCCGGTGGGAAGGCGTTAATTTTTCTTAAGGGAAGGAAACCGATTCTTTCTCTTATCCAGGATTGGGTTGTATATAACGTTTCCAAAGCGTCTTGCTCATTGTGCTCCCAAGCCATGTGCATTTGCTCATACATAGCAGGGTCCCACCAAAAGTCTAATAGCATTTCAGACCATGCAGATCTTCTTAACATAAATGAGCCTAAATTAAACCCTCCACAGTCTTGAGTAATAACCATGTCAATCGGGCTATTATAATCAACATAAGGTAAATCAACTGGGAGATTAAGAGGATTAAAGGTTTCCAATGACCTGTAAGTTGCATTTTCCAAGTTATCCAAGAAATGCTTCTCTAATGATATTTGTGGTTCCATAATATATGTATGTAAATCTAGCCACCAAAACCATTCAGTACCAGGAAACTGTCTCATCACTTGCTTCATTATGTCCACCTTCTCCCAGGACTCTCTCCATTCATGAGAATACCTTTTTTTAAGTGTCATGTCTTTGATGGTTAAACCATAACCATGAAGTTTGGCGTAATGCTTTTTGTTTGCAATTGAAGATCTTTCGACTGACCACTCTTGAGGCCCCTTCCATTTCAAAACACCTCCTCCTTCGTTCGCTGCTAATATTATCACTACTTTTGGGTCTTTTGACCTCAAATGAGGAATAAATGGAGTTGTCGTAAAAAGCGATAAACAAACCAACGTCATCAATACGATTACAATCTTTTTATGTCTGGCACAAATTTCTTGGATTACTTTCAATGCATTTCTAAAATGTGATTCAATCTTCGAGTATAATGATTTATGTTTATTAGGTTTAAATGACTTATGATAGTTATCATGATTATTATCGTGAACATTACTTTCCAACTTTTCTAGATATTCCTCGTCAACACCGTCTTTAGGCATATTATGCCTTTGATTTGAACTCATTGTTGAATTATGGATCAACCGTAAGTTATCGCCAAAAATATTGACTTGAGACGATCAAAATAAAACAACGATTACTGCACGTGCGACAACAGTACACACAATTTTACCTTGATCAGATATATTAAGAGGATGTGCCATTACATAGAGAGATTTGATGCATATATAGACGAAGAAAGTGAAACCATCGACATTTCATGTATGCTATGTACAATATTTTCTGTACTTAATTCATCATTTCAATGGAAGCAAATTCTGTTCAAGACATTGTTGTCTACATAAGGGACATTCTGGGTGTTCTCTTACCCAATCAACTATACATTCCCAACAAAATAAGTGACCACACGAAGCTGCTGAAGGATTTGTCATTGGTGATAAACATAACATGCAAGCTCTTGAATTTTCAGGCAAATATGGTAAATGATCAGGATTTGATAGATCCACATTGATTTGCCTGTAGAGTTTGTCGTTAGTAGTCACATTGTCTCGGAATTTTTCTAGCTGGGATATTTTAAAAATTGCGTTCATATTCTTCTCATTCTCTTCGTTTTCGGATTGATCTACCTTATTCTTGTCATCAATGTAGCTTTTAAACTTAATTAATGATTTCACAAAAAACTGCAACAAAATAATACCACCCAACAAAGAGTAATCACCTCTTGCGAGTTTCAATTTCTTAGGATCTTTGTTGTGCCCAAATGCATATCGTAAACCGAAAATCCGTTTCGATATTGTATAAAATTCTCCCTTGAAATAAAATATAGCGATATGCAAATTCATAAGCGTATCTAACACTTTAGGGTATGAAGAAAAGAATTGAGCTAGCCAATATTTCACTCCTTCTTTTGGTTTGGCAGATTCATCACCATCTTTTGGTTTGTACTTTCTCACTAGCCTGGTAAATAAATATGGTAATAATGCATATGACAAGATAAACCCTAACTTAGGAAGTAATTGAGGGAACCTTTTCCCTGTCCTGTTCACATAGATAAGGTCAACATACTCCTCTCCTAAAGTTCTTGCTCCGATCAATGTTGTGAGTATGAGATATAAAGACTTAGCTGCTACTGTAATTTCCTCAGGATGAGTATTGATAAACCGTTGGCCCTTAAATATATGAAGTACATCTTGTAATTGTGAACGATATGATGATTCAAAATATGTATCTTTTTGATGTGCCCGTACTGTTCTATAGTTAGTAATCCAGTTCAATACCCCACAACTAAATACTATAAAATCTTCGAAGCATATTTCATGCCACAGATAAAAACATACCTATAGTTGAAGCGTCAGCAAAGGGTAATGCATTATGATTTACCTTAGACATCATAGACAACCTATAGCTTCAAATTAAGTTTTAATATACTTTGTTGATAAGGTGGAAAAAAAGAGGTACTAATTTATTGATCTTCCTCGGTCAAGCAACACAAAGATAAAAGAGAATTGAAATTATTATTATTATTATACATTTATTAGATATAAAATTTAAAAAGGTAGTTTAGACTGGCCTTTATCAACACTATCGTTAGTGGATTGTCTTTCTGAAGAATGAGGTGAGCTTGATGACTTATTTGTAGTTTCGGGAGTGATCTCACGACCATTGATCATCAGCGAAAGTTCAAGTGCAATATGAAAATCCCGATGTTCAAAAACGTCTTCAACATGTAGATTGCATTGAGGGCAGTAATTATTGCTAACCAAGTCATTAAAAAATTTTTGATCATTGGTCATTGCAATGTTTGATTTAACTGAACGACTAGATGATTTCGATTTCAAGTCTTGGAGTATATTATATTTCTTTTCCTTTTTCTGTTTCGGTTCTGATTTCGGTTGGGGTTTTAGTGTTTCCTTCATTGTATTTTTGTCATTCTCAAACTTATCAAATAACGATCTAATATAATCCTTGTCTTTTTGGTTGTTTTTAGTCTTTAAACTTATTGGTTCTGGTATAATTTTTGAAGATGTATTTATACTTGAAGTTGATAATCGTTCAGAATTGAAGTCTGAAAACAATTTATTAACATATTCCCCTTCTTCTTTGGAAATCACTCTGAATTTGCTTTTATTAAATTCGGTTTTGGGATTTAAGTTATCTAGTTTTAACCTTTTGCTTTTAGCTTCCTGATTTACCTCGTCAAACATCTTTCTTATATTTTCTTGAGGTGAAGTATCTGATCTATTATCCGCGTAAGAATCGATTAGGCTTGAGTCGGTATTTTTTACAAAATTTGAGATGACTAATGACATATTGGCTAGTGGTATTATTTTAATTTTAGAGTAATCTTTATCTATCCTTTTATCCAATTCTCTTAAACTTATGCCGTTATTTAGTTTATGAACATTCGTGGAATTATCAAGTATATCCATAAGCAATTTAAGACCGGTAATTTCTAAATTTTCTTTCAATTTCTCCAAAGATCGTACTACTGCCAATTGAGTTTGTTTTGAATGTTTCACATACGAATTTGAGGAAATTTGAATACTTAAGGTTTTGGGTCTTCGTATATAGCCTTTTGCTCGATGAGATTGTTGCAGCATCAGTAAGTTTAAACTTTCATCGTCTAACTCAATCAATCGATTATATAAATCACCGGCAAATACCTTTATCCAGTCACGGGCATCAAGCAAATTAATAACCGGCTTTTTAGATAAGAAGTTTTTCCTGGACATCATTGACTTAATATCAGTTCTTAAAGATAATTCCTGGCGGTGATCACCCCGGACCATTTCATATATTTTTTGAGCTAAGGGTAAATCGCTTGTAAATTCTTTCTGAATATCCTCCAAAGAAAAATTATTGCGGATGAACGAGATTGAGTTCACATCAGGAGGCACTTCAAGGCGTTGCATTATAACATCTCCAGTCTTACCGCCCATACCGGTAAAATCAATTAATTGGAAGTTCTTTAAAAAATTGTGCACCAGACAAGTTCTAATAATTGTCTGATTATCTGGTTTTAAAAAACCAGCTGCTGTTTTAGCTATAATTTTATTTCTACCTAAGCCACCTGAAGTGGTATAACCTAATTCCTTGTAGACTTGTAGACGAACTTCATAAAGTAATTGTGATCCAATCAAAATGGATACGTCATCCCAGTCTTTAATTTCAGGATCAACACGAGGCTCTTCTGGATTGTGGTTATTTGAGCTCGATACTTCACTTTCTGAATTGATTATTTCACCTACCCAATACAAGGATTCAGGCAATCTATAAGGAATAACTGGTAAGGCATCGTTAATATTATCTACTTCAAGACCTAGTTCAGGAAATAACTGGATCAACCTATAGTACACCATTCTTCCAAAATCTAAAAAGCATTCATCAACACTCGCCTTTTCAACTAAATCACAGTATTCCCTGAAGATTTTCATAATTTTTCTACTTTCTCTTCGATATGGATCCAACAGAACTTTATGAATAGATTGATCAGGCAAGCCTCTCACATATGACCAGTAAGACTCACCCTTTCTAAAGACCGCTGCATGGGCGATTATGATATTTGGGCATTTCTCTCTTGCTGATTGAATTGTATCCATTCTTCCAATCCCAAATTTTCTGGCAGCATATGATACTGCAATCAAAGACTGCCATTGAGCACAAACAACAGGGGCGTCTACGGTTAGATCTAATCTTATCTGTTCTACCTGAGCAAAGAACGCATTCAAATCAACATGACCCACAACTGCCAAAGGCAGCTGATATGCTTGAATTGAATTCTCTAAAAGTTTTAAGTCTTTATAAGTAAAGCGGGAGACATCATTTGGAAAAGTTTTCAATGGCTTGTTCTCAAATTCATTTCTTTTAACAGACATAACATTACATTTTAATAATACAAATTATAGGATGTTGAAAAAAACATAGCATTCATTGTTAACTGACAATTAGTAATTTCAATTTATATACGAAGTTATAGCCATTACAAATCTCATATTGATATGAACATGCTTGTATGGCGCAGTGGTAGCGCAGCAGATTGCAAATCTGTTGGTCCTTAGTTCGATCCTGAGTGCAAGCTTGTTGTTTTTTTTTCATGAAAGTTTTAAGGTATATTTTCCTTTCAATTACTTTATACTATTTATTATTATTAATAATCTAAATAAATATAGTATTGATCAACTATCCATCGGCTATGATCACATTTCATATATCTCAGAAACAATATTAATTTCATTATCATATGCCCATTCTTGGACACTATCTACAAGACCCTTCGGACCACAAGCAATTATCCATTTGTTAGAATTGCTTATCAGAACTAAAGAGTCAAAAGTAGTTGCAAAAGATGGTCTACCTTGATTTAAGATACGTTTTGAATCTTTATTAGGTATTGGTGTGAGCGAAGATGGATCATCGGATGGAGTTCCAGCGGACGGCAAGGACTCAAGCTCAAAATTTTCATTATTATCATAATCCAATAACCCATAATCTTCTTCATCAAAAGCCGTATTCAGAGAAGTCGAGTCTTCAAGATTACCTGTTATATGGATAGTAATCTCTTCATTAAAATTCAAAGCTCTTAAGACATGTAAATCATTCTTACTTTTAACGCACCAGATTAATTTAACATGAGATGCTTTAAGTTTTAGGTTCCTGAATATTGGTAAGGCAAATGAGATACCTGAGCCTCCACAAATTATATGGGCGTTATCAATAGTCTGTAAGAGCTCTTTTGAAAAGGAGGTGAAAGGGCCAGTCCAAGAATAGGATGTTTGAGGTTCCAATAAAAAGCGATTTGATTTGCTAATGATTAGATCCAATGTAGATTCTGACTCTAATGACGCAATTGTATAAGGATGTGTAGGAAAAATCCAAGCTTTATAATTAGTTAAAGGGTAAGTTAAACGGATATGCGAACCACTTGGCCAATCAGGAAGGTCCAGGTTTCGCTGTATCTTGACCACTACCAAGTTGGAGCCTTCATTTGAAATGACTTTTAAATTTGTTAATGTATGTGATTTTGAGTATCTTTCAAATATTTGGAGACCTAATAAACCAGCACATATGACGGCATACTTCCCAACGCCTGGTCTGGCATGCAATATGATCAATCCCACAAATAACCAGATCGTGATATTGTGAACCATATAAAAATACTGATATATCCTTCTTCGAAAATATCTTAGCGAAATCACTATCAAAATTAGATTTAACGTGAATACCACTATTCCCAAAAAATTCCATAATTTAAACAGTTTAGTGAAAAGGGCCCCTTCCAATATCCATTTTACAAAATAGCCAATTCCATGGATTATAGCACACACTATTATCAATCGCGACATCCACTTATGTAAATCAATCAATTCCAAATATCGGAGACCAATAGTGTTAGGTCTTAATACAAGAAATATATCAAATGGCAAGAGCGCATAGGATAATCTACCAAATCGTTTAATAGAAGTAACATAATTCTCTGGCAATTGTATATGAAAAATTCCAAGTCCTACCAAAAGCAAAGTCCATACAATAATTGTAATAAAAAGTGGTGATTTAACCAACCCCATACCTTTCGATGGAGTAGTCCATCGGAGTCGGAAGATGCTTTTACATATGAAAATACCAATTGCATGGATCAACGAAATACCCAAGACTATATAACCATATTTGACATTAGCGGTATGTTGATGCCCCTCATGCCTTGATGATATCGAGTCAAACTCATTCATTTTTCCTCACTCATACGTGCCCTCTATTCACCCTATAATAATCTATGAAAATCAAGAGTCTCACCGCAATAATATATTACACAAAACCAGAACATAGAGTCTCGATCAAGAGCCACAAGCGTCAACCGTTCCATGCTCCTAACATATAACCATGTTGATAGATTCAGTGCTTATTACAGCCTTCTAGAAACACATTGCGTAACCAAAAGAATTTTTCTTTTATCTTCGATCTGACTTATAGCATGCGATACAAGATACTACGTTCACAATCCGAAGGATATGGAGAGGACATCTATGTTATGTAATAGAACACAATATTCGAATATTTTTTTCACATAAGATTGATGAGCACTAAATACTATTTTTTTATTGGTCTTCCAAGATACGAACTATCGAATTATTTTTACATTAGGTCTAAATTGTGGCTGCGATGTAGATTCAGAACATCTGGCGTGGCCGACGAAGCATGTTCTGTTACTTCTTATTCACTATGCATAAAAATGTTCTGCACGTTTCATGCGATAGCTCATAAATCCGAGAAAAAAAGATCGTAAAAAACATTCATTTACATGACTGAAATTCACATAGTTTAGTAGAAAAAACCGTTCTACTTAGTAAAGTATGTACAGCTAGACCGAGGATACATACGAGGCGATACCACGCATTTCGATGTAATATGAAACAACATGGGTTGGTTTCCCTCTTAGAGGATTGGAAAAAAGAGTAGTCTGGAGAAAAAATAAGTCTCTACGGTAGTTTTATGGCAAGAGGAGATTGAGAGATTATCAAAATTTGAATATGAAGATTTATTGCCGCAGGGTGGAGGAACTTCCACTTAAAATATTGAAGACGCCTTCGAAAACTTGGAATACCTCAAATAGGAATTGATGAAAAATATTTTGTCGAACTTTGTCGGAGATGAGAGACAAAGGCGTGTTCTGATAATTATTCTTCATATATGTGTATGAAGAGTCTTATAGATAGTCAATACATTCGAGTGGCATCTTTTGAGGGATACTTATTATTGATGAGCCTCATTTGGGTTAAGACGATTTATTATCGTTGGTTGCCCAGAATTATTCTAGATTAAATTGTTGCTCTGCACAGAAATCCCTCATATGCATGAAAAATTATTTTTGTTCTTTTTCTTCGCAGGGAATTATTTCACTTAGTAAACAACATAGCTAACTCTAATCCTACATACGTCTGCAATATCATTCAAGATATTTTTATTCAATTTAAGACATGCTTAATTATTTTTAGACAAAATTCTTGTCTCATATATCGTTTTACTTTATTCCCGACTCGGCACACATATACGTACTTTTCGTTCAACAACTTCCCTGTTATATTAATTCCCAATTCCTCCCCGTTGGAGAGCATCATATCGAGGTGTACAGCCGAAGGAGGACACATAATACATTCCAGTTAACGGTGTTCCGATTTATACATCACCAAAGCAGATTGCATCCAGCTAAGCCGTCGCCACACCCTTTAAACAGATTTATGCAATATGATCTAATACCAGCCACTTTGTTCTGGAGTACCAGCTTTTCTCCAATAAAATCGACTTTGCATGCGAGCGCGCGTGTTACAAACCGTAGACTACGGTGTATTGTGGTGCCGGTTTCTAGAATGTGCACTTGTCCGCATTCAACGCATAATTTCACAATAGTAGAATTCCATCGAAATTCCATACCTCTATCGTATACACTCCTTATCACTGAATATCAGGCCAGCATGGATTTCCGACGTTCCGGTGTAATCCATATTCCAACCATGTAAGATGTATGATGTATTCATCATGTATGATGTATGTTTCATTCTAGTCTGATTCTTATCAGTCCTCCACTATAAACGTCCTCCGTTCATCCAAAGATCTCCTTACTAATAACTTCTGTAACCTTCTGCCACTGCCACGAGAATACTATTAATTTTTAATATCTAAGTTGTATCCGTTACTCTCCACTTTCAATTATATTACCTGCTGGAAGAATTTCATTCATTACTACATTTTCACCGAAAAAAGCACTGCTGTCCCCTCCCTCTATCGACATTCCCCTAATCAAGCTCAAAGTAGCCCAATCTAGCCATAACGGAAATCAGCAGCTTACTGCCACTATAATATTAGTAGTGTATCGCTAAAGCTATATTATTGAATTGCAGTATGTATTCTTATGTAAAGTAAAGAGCATCTTGTGGGTCTATTAGGCCCATGCGGTTATTATTCCCTGAAATATTTATGAGCTAATTCTGGAAAGATGACATTCATGCGAAGTTATAGTATAAGAACATTGTTGCATGCATTTTATATGTACGAGTTTCCGTGTGCCACATATCACGGAATACCGATGCTGTTATCCTCTACAATTAGGGCGTTATGCATATGCATTTCCAAATCTTGTGGTGTGTTGTCGGGTAACAATCGTCATGATATTTCAAATTATTTTCCTAGAACTATAAAGGTTCGGGGAATCCCTTTTCAGAATTAATTACATAGGCCATCACTAGTCTTGATAGTTATTAGAAAAATCCTCCTTAAGAAAGCTGGTTATTATTATATATTTTACGTCAGCAATTGTATACATCTGACAAAGATTAGTTATTAAGGGATATCTAATTTACAGTTAATAAAGTCTCAACCTAAGAACAATAAATAATGACAAGTATGGACATGCCATATTCTTCTGAAGGAACCAAATGGAAAGCTTACCAATTCAGTGATCCATTTGCTGCAAAATCGTTTTTCGTTTGCAATAAGATTAACAAGTTCTTTTGTCGACCAGATTGTGACGCTAGGCCTATCACTAACTTGAAATCGGAGATTAAGTTTGTGAAACTGGTTTCAGAAGCTATCAATTATGGGTATGTTGCGTGCGACTGCTGTGATCCATTATCGGTCCCACTGATCGACGTGGACTTGTTGGTTGACTGCGTGGCATCAATCAATAAACAAATCGGGTTCTTACCCCCATTATTGGACGAGGACGAAGAAAGAAATAATGAAAAAATCAAGGAGAATATTATAGAATCTAAAAAAACTAATGAAGAGCAGATCATGCAAGCAATAGGAGGCAGAAGGTCTTCAGTTCCTGTGATTAACTTTGAAGGTAAGTACTCCAAGGACTTTGAAAACACATCTTTATCGAAAAACGACTTTGACCATTATAGATTGGTTGACTTGGCATGCAGACATTTGGCATTGGCTGCAGCTACTAATATTTTTCAACCACAAAGTTCCAAAGGATCTAGATCGGTTGAAAGCAGTCCATCTAGTTCCTCGAACAACAAGAAGAGAAGAAGAAGAGGCGGTGTACTTGGGTTCAAAGAGTTAGCCGCAAAGTCCAAGCTTTCAGCATGGCACTTTCACAGGGTTTTTAAATCTGTTACAGGTTTAACCCCTAAAACTTATGGGGATAAGTGTTGGGAGTATATCAAGAACTACTTGAACTCTAGTGAATATACTTCTAACAAACAGACAGAAACTCAACAATCACAGATAAACGGATATCAAACTCCTATAACCAATTCCAGTGAATCCGCATCAACTGTTCCAGCATCTCCTAACGATTTACCATCTAATAAGAAGATTAAATTGGAACCAACTCAAGAAGTTAAATTTGAAATATCGTCTCCACAAAACGAAGAGACTTTATTCAAAGATAGATTAGTGTTACCAAACCAAGTTCCGGTGGACGCCTCTAACACTAGAATATCTACAATGAACATGATACCCTCCCCAGTGGATGGAGATGTTAATATTAATAATCCAATGAAATATTCTGTTCCTCAACAAGCTACATTTGACATCAATGTCAACCAACCAATAACTGACAATAATTTCAATATGTTTAATGAAAATTTAAATAACGCTCAAGATTTAAACCAAGATTTTTCATCTACAGCAAGGGCATTTTCAGCCCCAGACTTATCTCAGTATAATCCAAGACCAACTACATTATTCAGTCATTTAAGATCGAATGAAAGAACCCCAGAGGAGAGTTACAGTTCTAACAGATCATCACAATCTACTGTCTTGAATGATATCCCTACTATTGACGAAATGGTACCTACAAATCAATATATAAAGGAGCCTGAGGGTGCGCAAGACGTATTAAATGATGTACCTGAGCTCAATACCTTACTATATGACTCAGGAGTTAATAGCTTGAATCCTTTAAATGATGAAGGTAACCTTGAGTTAAACTTGAACAACAATTATTTTGATCAGAATCAAAACACTTTCAATTTAGGATTCTCTTCGGATTTGTTATCTGCTAATAATGACAACTTTTAGAAACTAATCTTTTGAAATTTGTTATCATTCTTTTTATAATTTGCAATGATACAGAGTAATGATTATGACGATTAATGCTATTATTAATGCTACTTTTAATGAATCGGTTTATTCAGTTAAACTATAATATACAACATTTATAAGACAAGTAACTAATATTGTAGATAAGGGGATTCAGACATGCATGGATCGAGGCATATAGGTAAGGTGGTGTAGAAATATGTCAGGCAATGCGAAAATAAAAAGATAGTACTTGCCCCTGTTTTCTTCACATATTATTCCCTCGTCCTATCGGGGAATTAACCCACGTTGATAAAAAATGATTATAATATTGATACTTTTGTATATTATTGTTGTTAGATAATAAGAGAAATTAGCATTTACCGTAAACGGGGATCTCAGAAAAACAATTTTGTGACTTTGGATGGAATTGAGGATACAAACGAGACTGAAAATTATTGTTCTCTCCCCAGCATACGCCTGAATACAATCATCTATGCACAAGCTATTTCAGGTCTAGACAAGTATCTATTATGGAACATATACTTACAGACTTGGCTTTCTACTTTCATTGACTACAATTGCCATTAATAGCGAATGTAATTGTCGCTAACAATATGTGCGTTGTTCGTACCGATCGCTCCTCCTATCAAGTTCTCTCTTCCCCGTGCACTTGGAATTACAATGCGATGGAGAACTCAAAATGTTATTTTTTAACTTTATTTATCATACGCAACGGTCCCTGATTAATCTATTTGATTAGGTCATTAGACCTGGTCATGCTGTTTTTTAAATAATCAATCCAAGGGATGGTAAGGTAAATGCTCCTTAATTAGATCACTAGAAGTAAATTACTTCCATGTAGTAAGGTGAAATTAGCCCCTATTATCTAGAGTATGACTACTAGTTATGTTGTGGGGTCCATGCGCTAAAAGATGAACTACACTTACCTGATTTGCAGTTTTTGCGCCGTTCTAGAAGGGTTCAATAATCGACTTGGTGTAAGTTGGCTATGTAATTAAGATAGAGGAGTTGCTGAATCAAACCTAAAATGAATTATTGTTACAATTTTATAATTTCCGAATCGGTTAAATTGTGGCTAATTATGCTCCTCATCGTCGGATTTAGGATCAGAAAGACGCTGTCTGGGTTATCAGACCCATAAATTGACCTACTTTTAGACTATACGGAGTTATTATATTTGTAATTACTTGTAATAATTCCCCTGCCAGAGGGATATGGCTAATAAAGTCTAGGTCAAGTAGATGACTACTTCAAAATATTATTGGATGCACGTTGAGTGATCAATTGATGCGAAAGGGATGATGAATAGAGATAGCCTTACGCAAATGCTGTTGTTGCAAGTTGTCTCTCTGACGTTACGTCACGGTAGATGAGGAGATTCTATAGCATACAGATTCTATGTACATATCAAAGGCATTGAAGAGCATACATGGAAAAGTTACAAAATCAGGTACAGATGATCTAGGATAACTAATTTGCGAAGATTTTCCTTTCTTTTTTATGGACTTCCTTGAAATCTTTCCACAAGCTTGCATCATGTAATACCACATGAGATACGCTGTGTGCTCAGAATTGCATATTGATATGACGCAATAAAACATATCCTGCTTCTATCATTTCAAACACTACTCGCGGGAAGACCTATGTCGTTTATGATTACGCAAAAACGATAGTTTAATCTCATCTAATTTCAAATAACTTGTGTATTATATATATATATATATATATATATATGCTTAGTTAATTAGACAGATGAGTCTTCAGTGTCTTTGTAATTGGTTACTCTTTCTTTATTCTTGGTGGCTGCATGTACCAATTGTACGAATGCATCACTCGTTAAGTCTGATTTTTTCTTAGGGGCACTAGTCGAAGATGTAGAAGAGGTCGAGGATGTACCATCTATAGATCCTAGAGCATTGCTTAGAGCTTTCCATGAACCTAATGGTCCTTCAGATTCAGCGCTATTGCCACTTTGATTTGACGACGTATCACTTGAGATTACTGCACCACCTTCTCCAAATAAGTCAATTTCATTTGGATCGTCATCATCATCACCTTGCAACTCCTTCAACTTCTTGATCTTGTTATTCAACTTGACCATTTCAATTGCTTGCTTAAACTTTTGTTTTGCATTGAAATTTTCCTTCAAGTTAGGTAACAAATCTAATTCCTTATGTTCAGAAGCTATAGATACCAACCATTTGTCATTTAATAATGTTTCGGCATCAGGTCTGTTATCTGGATTAAATTGTAAAGCTTTAATGATAAAACGACGGGCATCTTTAGAAACATCTTTCCAATAATCGGCATGGAATATAACAGCATTATTATGCTTGACTTCCTCAATAAAATCATGAACATTTTCTGACCGGAATGGCGAATAACCACATAATAAGGTATATGTAATTACACCCAAAGACCATATGTCACAGGGTTTCCCATGTCCAGTACCCAAAATGACTTCAGGAGCTGCATACCCAAAGGAACCGGCGGACGAGGTTAGCTTCTCATCGGGACTCTCTAATTTCTTAGCAATACCAAAATCAGCCAACACGACGTTAGAATTATCCGCTGGTGTTAAATATAATATGTTTTCTGGCTTCAAGTCTCTATGAACAATATTCTTATTATGCAAATACTTGATTGCCTCTAACATCGCAACGATAACCAATGATGCATCGAACTCTGTGAATCTACCCTTCTCGATAATACGATCGAATAACTCTCCCCCGGTAGCCAATTGGGTTACAATATAAAACTTATCCTTTGATTCAAACCAATCTCTAAATCCAACTATATTGGGATGCAGTAACTCTTGCAATAAGTTAAGCTCATCAGTGATTGTTTCAATTTTACCCTTTAAAGCTTTCTTCAAAATAATCTTTACCGCCACTTCCTCGTTAGTTTCGTTGTTCCTTGCATATCTTACAATACCGAACGATCCAGCCCCTAAAGTCTTCCCGAATGTATACGACGATTTGCGAGAGTATGAGTTGGGTTGCCCACTTAATTTATTAAAAATCTTTTTCAAATTATTACCTTCCTGCTGTTGATGTGCCATTTTTACCAATGTAATCTTTATCTCAGGATAATAGTCTAGTTTACACTATTTTTTATTCTTCTAATGCTTACAATGAGGCCACTCGTTGTTTTAATTCCAAACCATTTTAGCGCGGTCACGTTTAGATAAGAGAGGCTGTATGGAATTTTACTCACAGAGATACCGATTTTAGATCCATATGATAGCTAAGATAATACGATTCAGATGGGACTGTAATATCCAGAGAATCTTTGCACTATACTGTTTGCAATAGGACTTCAGGTTATCTTGGATAATTCTCGAGAATAAAGAATTGCTTATATAGTGATTCTCTAAAAATAGGCCTCGAAAGAGCCAACTATTTGTACTATTGAAATATTCAATCGGCAATATAGACTACTAAGGACGGTATTCCACATCCGCACGACAAGTGTATGATTATCTAACGGACTGGAGATATAAACGCATCGAGTAAGCGAAAAAAGGATGGCTGCGATTTTTTGCTTCTTTTCCGGGAATCGAGGTCCTCATAAGATTTTGGATATGGGGTCATAACTACAACTATAAATTAGATAGACAATTTACTTTATTTAGGGAATTTTAGGAATGGGCAAGTATTATAAAGTATAAAAATAAAGCAGGCCTTTAACAGTAGAAATGCTTAGAGTTTCACGCTTATATTCAAGAAACCGTGTTGGTAGAGCATTGGCAACCATCAAACGCTCTAATTCTTCAGTATGCGGGGCATATTTTCCAGATGAGCCATCAGGACCAGAATTAAGTACTGAGAAAATCCCTGGACCCAGTGGAATCAAACTAAATGAAGAGTTGGGAAAGGTGTTCGATAATAGAGCATCAAACTTCATTGCAGACTATTATAATTCAATCGGAAATTACATTTCAGATGCGGACGGTAATAAGTTGCTCGATGTTTATTGTCAAATCTCCTCGATTCCATTAGGATACAATAACCCAGCATTGATAGAAACAGCCAAGCTGGAGTCAATGATCAATGCGCTAGTAAACAGACCAGCGTTGGCTTGTTTCCCTTCAATTGACTATGGAAAGATATTGAATGAAGGGATATTAGCAGCAGCTCCTCCGGGCATGAATAAGGTATGGACAGCACTTTCAGGATCGTGTGCTAATGAGACCGCTTACAAGGCTGCGTTTATGTACCAAGCAGCAAAGCAAAGGGGATCAATGGACTTCACTAGCGAGGAATTGGCATCTGTTATGGAAAACAAAGCACCTGGTGCGTCAGAAAAGGTGATTTTATCGTTTGATAAGGGTTTCCACGGAAGACTCTTTGGATCTTTATCCACTACGAGATCAAAGGCTATTCATAAGTTAGATATTCCTGCATTCCCATGGCCGAAAGCACCTTTCCCTCAATTGAAGTACCCATTAGAAGAGTTCGTTAACGAAAACCATGCTGAAGAAGAATGCTGTCTTGCAATTCTAGAGGATATTATCAAGGAACACCCACCTCATGCAATTGCTGCTATTGTGGTGGAGCCAGTACAGTCTGAAGGAGGAGATGTCCATGCCACTCCATTCTTCTTCCAAGGTTTAAGAGATTTGACCAAGAAGCACGAAATATTAATGATTGTTGATGAAGTTCAAACCGGTGTAGGAGCATCAGGTAAGTTTTGGGCTCATGAACATTGGAATTTATCTGATCCTCCTGATATGGTCTCGTTTTCGAAGAAGTTTCAAGCTGCAGGTTTCTACTTCAGTGACCCAGACTTACAGCCAAATAAACCATTCAGGCAGTTCAACACCTGGTGTGGTGATCCATCCAAAGCATTGATTGCCAGAAGTATCTATCAGGAAATCTCTAAGAACGGCCTTGTGAAGAAAACGGCACAAGTTGGAGACTACTTATTCAAGAGCTTGGACACAGTTTTCTCGAAGTACCCAGACAGAATCAAGAACTTGAGAGGCAAAAATATGGGTACTTTTATTGCTTGGGATTGTGCAAATCCAGAGGAAAGAGACAAATTATTATTGTCGTGTCGTTCCAAAGGTGTCAATATTGGTGGATGTGGTGAAGTCACCGTTAGGTTAAGACCTACGTTAGTATTTGAGAAGAAGCATGCGGACGTCTTAACTAATATATTAGAAGACAGCTTAAAAGAATTATATAAATAAATATTTTTTAAGTAAAAGTAATGAAATTTTGTTTTATTCTAGATCCATTAAGCTTATTGTACAAAATTATCAATTTAGGAATGCGGAACCGTAAAGTTTGATTTCAAATTATTTTGTTGTACGTTACACAAATTATTTCCCAACTACAAAAGTTGATAATCCAATATATTATATTATTGACCGATAGATCATTATTTGCATTTGAGATCGTTTATTGAACTTTTAGTATACTTTGCTATAAGAAAAAACATTATTTATACATATAAAAATTGGGCTGCTTAAATTTGCCATAATTCCGCTGAACAGAGCAAGTTACCCTTTTTTTAATTCAGATTTTACCTTTTGATTATTGTTAGCATTATAATCCTATTTATGAATTCCAACATTTAAGAGAGCTTCCTTATAGGACGGCGTGACATATAAAAATACTAGGCCTTAAATATAATCTTACCACTATCGGAAATCAATCTAAAGATATAAGGTGAGATGTTAGGGCGATTATTTAAACAGAATCAGCCGGGATCTAGCATCCATACCTCAAATGGAAATGCCAATTATACAGGCCCAGCTGGCGCTAATAATTCTCATGCTAATAGTTATGGTACAAATCAACCCAAGAACAGTCCCATCTCCAACCCGAACACGAATTCTTATCAGAATGTAAATACCTTTGAAGACTCATACTCGAGAGAGATATTGTATGGAACCTCCGATATTCTACAACTAAAGCCGTATCAATTGAATAATAAATTCTTTCGTATAATAATCTCACAGGACGGAGGAAATCTAAGATCCAAGCAGGTATTGTACGATTCAGCAGCTCAGAATAACGATAATTCATGTCTCATAGCGAGACCTCCGACAGTCTCAAGAAATAATAGCTCTAATAATGTAAATAGCAAGAACATTTTGACGTCGAAGATATATCATAATGCTAGTGAATTAAATGATTACATGTTTGGATGCGGGCTACCATCAAACGAAACATATAGTACGACTAAAATCCATATTTTACCAACGTTAAATAATCTGACTTATGGGTCAAACCAATCCATTCTAATTACAAGGCTTTTTCTGATATCGGATAACAGCGAGATACTGGGTTTCATTGACAATTTTGAAGCGCAATGGAAGCCACGTCCCGCGCTCCCTATCAAGGAAACATCAATTAAAAATTATGCCTTCAACTTAGCCCATTCCAGAATTACGAGTACTGATTCTAACTCTGCAAATAAATCGGCCAACGGAATCAACAGCCGCTTTTCTATTGGCTTGATTATACCACTTGAATCTGCGAATGATCATCTAAATGATGTTATTTTTAATAATTGGGATGAAATATCACATTACCTTATAGTGTTACAAAAGTTAATAATTAAAAAATTGATTTTAACTTTGAATAACAGTATGAATGATTTAAGTCTTTCGAACTTAAGCTTACAGAATAATTCTCCAAATCATTCTCATATTTATTGCCCTTACATTGTCAATAAGAGAATTCAATTCCCAAGCTATCTTTTGCAGAATGAATTAGACTTGAATAACCAGTTGATAAAGTTAATTAAACTAATGCACTACAATACTAATGTTCCAAAATTAATCAATTCTAATTCGTTAATGAGGTCTTCGATGAATTGCTCTTCAAAATTAAATCCTATGCTTTTTAACTGGGTTTCAGAAGTGTTGAATTGGCTACAATTTAAAGATGGTAGATATATGAATAATGACATTACTCCTCAATTGCATAGTAGTTTTAATAGCAATTCTCAATTCCAATATAATAATTCTACAACCACCTCAAATCCACTGTCAATTCAAAGTTCTCCAAGCATAAATAATTTCCATCATTCTCCAAACACAGATACAGCGATTACAAAGTCATTTTTATCCAGTCTATTGGCTTTATTAATCCCTTTAAGAAAGCTGTTAACCACGAAACCATTTAGTAATTCTAATGACCGTGGTAATACGAGGGAAATAACGAGAGTGATAGTTATGACCGGAAACCCAGTGGTAGCCAAAAAATTAATTTTTATCATAAATGGAATAATTCCTGATAACGAAATGCTTTCAATATTGGATGATTACGACGAAAACTCAGATATATCTGAAAGGTCAGATGATACTAAACCTGTGGAACATTCAATTGATAAAATACCTGAAAATAAGAGCGAGGAATACATGGATGAAAATACTCTCAGTAACGATTCTCTTAGTACACCTTGCTCTGTACAGCAGAAATTATTCTGTTCTACAGGTGATATGAATCACGCTAACGTGTTGAGTGGTTCAAAACCTGTTCCGACTATACCAATACCAATCAAATCTTCAACGGCAAGTTCATATAGTTCTTCTGATAATTCACCAACTCATACTACATCGGTTAAGGGTTGGGAAATACCTCATAAGTCCTCAGCTAGTACTACAACCACTCCATTCAAATCCAGAGTCGAGATAGGCACAAGCGTTATTCCTATTGCTCAAAAGACTCCAGCTAGATCGTCGCTTTCAAAATCATCATCAATGGCATATTTATCGTCTTCCTTAACTTCGTCTTTGTCATCTTCAGCGTCGAACTACTCATTATCAAAATTAGGAGGAAGCTTCATGGAGAAGTGGAAAAATTCATTTTCTAACACCCAACACACAAACCCAAATGTAAACTCATCCAGTAACCAGACTAATATTCTGCTTGGATTTAATCCAGAAAATCATGAATTTCTTCCTCCCACATTGGGTAATCTATCGAAAAGAAATTCCGTTCACTCTTTAAGAACTCCTTCCCCCGTTGTTGAGATGGATGATAACCTGTTATTTCATAATGCAAATATTGGAAGTATTCCGCATAATTCTTCAAGTTCAAAGATGTCTAGAGCACAGTCAATGTATGATTTATATAATAATAGTAACAACAAAAGAAATGGCATCGGAATGATTCAAGAAGAAGGAAAACAATCACACATGGGGGTTAAGAGATCCAATACAAGCATATATACATCATCTTGGCATGACTCCTGCAAAATAAAGAATATCAACGACTTTAACAGAAATATTATCAGAACTAAATGCTCGATAATTATGAAAGCGAATGTGTCACTTGGAGATTCTGTTGACAAAACTTTAAATATTGAGAGCGTAATGAAAAAAGGCGGAGATGAGTCTGATAGCTATTATGAAGATGAAAGCACAATAACATCAAGTAAAGTAAACGACATTGCACCGCTTATTAAACACAGACCTTTATCCCCAAATGTTGCTTTTGCGGAAGAATTTCGTCCTGAATTTATACTTCAGTCGTGCCCAATAAGCTCGAAATTGGAGTCACAGGTGATGACATCGATGAAGAATGATTTATTGTTCTATCAAAATAATTGCCAGTTTGAAAATGTAACCTCACGGTCAGTATTTATAAGTTTGAGAGCGAGGGAAATCAAAATGATAGAAATGAACGTAGGGGATGCTGGCAATGGGAGGACTGAAACCAGCCCCAATAGTCAAGCATCTAGTAATTCTGGAACCCCTTTAGGCTCGCTCCAAGAATCACAAAAACCATCCCTCCAAAGTGCTCTTACAATAGGTATTAGAAACAACAAGGGTGATCATAATGGGGTTAGGCGAAGCTCGACAGCATCCAATAGCACAGCGAGCTATAAAACTGTCATTAAGAAAATCTTTAGTCCAACGAGAAACTTAGGTGATAAGGTAGTCATCCACGCAATAGAGAATACTCTAGACGAAATTAATAAGTTATTTCAATCTTATTCTAATATTCAGAAGAATGAACCCATGAGCCAAGAGTTTAACGATAAATTGACTATGCTAATGACTAATATATTAAGCTAACTTAATAGTACTGTCTATACTTCTAAAATAAGCGTGTGCTATTGGTTTTGTGTAAACTATTTATTTTCATACGAGTAAGTAACTTCATAAAATTTCAACCATTTAATGGATGCTTATTGAATTATATATTTAATATTGATATAATCTCAGTAGTTTCAGAATTGCTTTCTTAATAAGGGCTTCCTCAATTACAATACAAAATCTTTATTCCTTGGTATTGTATTCATTAGATAATCAAATAAATATTTGGGGACGATTTTTTTTTGGTATCATTACGCATAAATATAAAACACACTTATAGAGGAAAAGTTTGTACAATATGTCAGATATGGAAGAATTGGATGTCAAACCGAAGCAGCATACTCCTCAACTATTCTTAGAATCTGAAGACAAGACGGATGAGTCTAGAGGTACATTTATTGAACTTGAAGAATGTACATACTCTTCGAAGAACATTGGGTCTTCTGGACAACACGAACATATGACTTGTGATTGTTATGAAGATTGGGATTCAGATGCACAACAAAATAAGGCGTGTGGTGAAGATTCAGACTGTATCAACAGGGTGACTTCAGTCGAGTGTAGTAATAAGTTCTGTACTTGTGGAAATGACTGTCAGAATCAAAGATTCCAGAAAAAACAATACGCTAACGTAACAGTAATTCAGACAGAATTAAAAGGATACGGTTTGAGGGCCAACGAAGATATTTCAGAGTCAAGCTTCATCTACGAATATATAGGTGAGGTGATTGATGAAGAAAGTTTCAGGAAAAGAATGATTGCTTATGATAGTATGAAGTTGAAGCACTTTTATTTCATGATGTTAAAAAAGGATTCATTTATTGATGCAACTATGAAAGGTTCATTAGCCAGATTTTGTAACCATTCGTGTAACCCAAATGCATATGTTGATAAATGGGTTGTTGGTGATAAATTAAGAATGGGTATATTTTCCAAAAGAAATATTCAAAAGGGAGAAGAAATAACTTTCGATTATAATGTTGATAGATATGGTGCTCAATCCCAACCATGTTATTGTGGTGAGCCAAATTGTATTAAGTGGATGGGTGGAAAGACTCAAACTGATGCTGCGTTATTATTACCGGATGGAATTTCTGAGGCGTTAGGTGTTACTCATAAACAGGAAAGACAATGGTTAAAGGAAAATAAGCATCTTAGATCCAAACAACAGAGTGATGAATCAATTATTAATGAAGCATTTGTTAAATCAATAGAGGTGTCGGCCTTAACTGAGAGTGATGTTTCGAAGGTAATGGGTGCTTTGATGAGAGTTCAGGATTTAAATATAACCCAGAAATTAATCGAGAGGATATACTTGACAAATGATGATAGTATAAATTCTTCTATTATAAGAGTTCATGGTTATAAGACTTTATCACAAACCATCAAAGCATTTAAGGATGAAGATAGTGAACTTATAAGCAAAATATTAATTATTTTAGCCAAGTGGCCAAAAGTGACCCGTAATAAAATATCATCCTCCCAGATTGAGGACGTTGTAAAAGATATCAATGCTAATAGTAATGATGACAACTTGAAAAGGTTGTCATCTGATTTACTAGCTGAATGGGGTAAGCTACAAATGGCGTATAGAATCCCTAAGAATATTGGAAATGATAAAGGGTCCAACTCGCCTGCATTGTATGGTAGAAATGCAAGATCAAGATCTAGATCCAGATCACCAGATAGAGGAAAATCTTCTGAACCACAACATGTGGAAACTGACGAGACATTACCAGACGGTTGGCAAACTGCATTTGACCCTAATACTCAAACTAATTATTATTATCACGCTGAACTAGGGCTTTCTAAATGGGAAAGGCCGACGAAGGAAGTTCCAAAGGGTCCGAAGGGTCCAAAAGCTATGCTGGCCAATGAACCAGTGAAAAGACCTATTCTGGGAAACAATGGAAGGAATTATAATGAGGAGGAACTTGCAAGGAGAGAAGAAGAAAGGTTAAAAAAAGAAAAAGAGGAACAATTTAGAGAAATTCAACAAAAGGAGAGGCTTTTGCAGGAATTGATTCTTCAATCGCAAAAGGAGCTAGAGGAGAAAAAATCTCTCGAGGAGAAGACAAAATTAGAGAAACTTGAGAAAGAAAAAGAAAGACAGGCCCTTAAACGTAAGAAGCTCAAAAAATCTAATCCATCTATACCACCAGCGCCACCAGTACCAATTGAGACGCAATGGACTAAAACATTTGCTAAACATGTTCCTAACTTCCTTAAGAAATATGAAGCGGAAATAGGGAGGGATAATATCAAAGGATGTGCGAAGGAGTTGGTAAAAACGTTAGTAGCTAAAGAAATGAAAAAGAACCCAGATACTAAACCTCCTAAAGAGTTAGATAATGCAAAATTAAAGAAAATAAAAGAATATTCGAAAATGTTCATGGAAAAGTTTTTGATTAAATATAGATCCAAGCATGATAAAAAAAGAAGTCATAATGAAGAAAACGGAGGAAGTAAAAGGGTGAAACCTGATGTCGAGTAGGTTATTAAAGTTGTATAATTCTTGTGTATTATAGTAACAATTAAAATAAATGATATTTTGTAATATATTTTGTATATTTTCTATATGATAAATAAATAACGACAAAATTTGTCATGCTATTGGTTTTCCAACCAAAAAGAAAAGCGTCAAAATGAATGGTATCTAATGTACATGAAAAGGTTTGACTTTGCTGATCTATTTGAATAATGAATGGTCCTCTAATAAGTTTGGCAAGTTCTGAATAGATTCATCACCGTAGATAATTTGATAAGTAGCTTCAAATAATGGGAATTGATCAGTTTTACCAACGTTACTTAATAATTCGTGGACTTCCTTCGCAGTGATAATACCCTGAGAGGATTGACCATTCAATAATTTCTTTTCTGCCTCTTGAGCAGATTCTCCCGTTTTAGACATATGTCTACCAACCTTAACATTTCTACCACCAGAGCATGTAGTGATTAAATCGGCGACACCAGCTGATTCGTGGGTAAATGTTGTTGGCTTTGAATCTGGGAAGAACATATTCGAGAAATTAATGGTTTCAATTAAACCAACTCTCATAATGGCTGATTTAGCATTATCACCCCAGCCTAACCCTTCAACAAAACCGACGGCAATGGCAACAATGTTTTTCAAGGCACCGGCAACGGAAACACCTGCAACATCTTCAATGACATTAACATGGAAGTATGGTCTGTGGAATGCTTCTTTCAAAACTTTTCTATCAATATCCTTTCCTGGACCTTTATAGTCAGCTGGAATGTTGTAGGCAACTGTGGTTTCAGACCACTTGCATCTGGCAACTTCAGGTGCTAAGTTAGCACCAGATAAAGCACCACATTCAATTCCTAAGTTTTCAGTGATATAAGTCGATAACAATTTGCAACCTTCTGGGGTAACTTCTAACCCTTTTAAACAAGAAATTGCTCTGGTGCTTGGCTTCAACGTACCCTTCAATTGTTTACAGATCTTTGGTAAAAATTGATGAGGCAAGTTGAATACCAATAAATCAGCTCCGTGGGCAGCCTTGACAATATCAGGCTCCGCATGCAAGTTTTCTGGTAAAGTAACTCCTGGCAAGTATTTCACATTTTCGTGCTTGGTGTTAATGATATCAGTCAAGTTAGTACCATCGATCTTCTCTTGGAAAACCCACATGTCAACCTGCTTGGAGAAAACATCTGGTTTCTCAGCAGTGTTCTCAGCTAAAACCTTAGCAATTGTAGTACCCCAATTACCAGATCCAATTACAGCAACCTTGAATGGACTTTCTGGCTTTAACGATTTTTCAGCACTAAGCTGATTGGGACGTAATATATTAGATAACTGTTGTAATCTTTGATTGGCTCTATATTGTGACATTGGAATAGTACTAAATTTTTCTAATCGGTTTAGTGTTCTTTTTACGATTACCATAACTACCCAACTTTTTCCATAGAGATATCATCTCTATATATACTATGTACCCAAATTATTATCTTTGCAAAGGCTCGCACGAGATTAGATCGCATGCCGAGGATCATTTATTCATTTCTTTTTAATTGCAAAATCCGTATCCCAAAAAATAATGTGCGGTATTGGTGTTTATTTTACTCCTATATCATCGTAGTAGCATCCTGTTGGTGGCTTGAATTGATATTTGGAGTAATTTCCGCCGTATTCTTTATAGTGATCTAAATCGTCTAGTAGTAAGCATAGTAGGTGTAGTAGCTGATTATCAACTGACACAAATCCAGAGAGTTGTTCCGAGAGATGACGGGAGAAAACGGGGCGGTTTGAATTTTTTGTTACCGCTTATCGGACTATGAAAAGAAATTCTAGAAAATCCTCGGTCGCAGAAGAATCCATTTGACCGAGGGAACATTAAATGATGTCAGGTTAGGCCTCCAGACAAGAGATTAGCGCAATATGATGTCAATTATAGCAGAGGTATGAGACGTTTGAGAATATGTTTTATCGGATACATGGGGAAATGTTGGGGGTGCAGCAAGGACATAAGATAAACAGGAAAGGATTTAGACTTACTGGAAATGGCAAAGGAGTCAAAATGCTGCAAATAATTAATGCCGAAATGAAAACGGGGTAGTAGAGAATTTAATTGTTGGTTGGATCGTTGGGAGATTTCATATAGTGATTGGAATATATGTTTTGAATATTGTATGTGTTACAGGACTTTGACACGATATAGACACGGCTATTATAGACGATTTAGTAGACTATTATTGAATGTAGACATTATTTTAAAATATGATAATATAAAGTATAGAAGGCAGTTTTAGAAGGCAAGATACAAGACACTTACTGTTTTACTACAGGAAAATTGATTGCTTAAAGTATGTGTCAAACGTTGTATACTTATGCCTAAACTAAAACTACACTCCAGCTTTTGAACTGGCGATAACACGCTTCTGATATATTATATATTATGGAAACCATAGAGCTGAAAATTCTAAATAGATTATACCAGTATTGTACAGTTATGGACCGATTTATGTGAACTTTTGGTAGAGACGCATTCACCAATCGCCCCCAGAATTATAATTCTGCAGAGACGGAAAAGAGGATTTGTTGGATCTATGTAGGTGATTTAGGTTCTCGACATATAATTTTCTGTCAGCGTTTCTCTTGCATGTTAATGTACCCGAATGTCTCTTCAAAGCATCTTTTCTAGCAAAGCCCTTGCCACAAAGCTCACATATATTAGGGGGTATGGACAAATGTTGTTTTTCATGCCTCTTCAAGTCCGAAGACCGTCTGAATGACATGGTACATTTAGAGCATAGGAACTTTCTATCTTCGTCTTCTTTTCCGCTTTTGTCCAGTTGCGAGTTATCCGATAGCACGGATGTCGAGTTTTCGTTTGTTGGGCGAGGTATAGTTTGTCCTTGATTATGCGCTTCTCTTGATTCTTTCAGCTCTAAGTGCAAAGGTTCACCTATCAAGAAATTCCAATCTTCATTTCGAGAATGAGGCTCTGGTCTTTGATGATCATGATCGAGGATATCGGCCCCGCCAAATCTGCTTTCAGAGAATATGTCATTACTCAAATTTGGAAAATTCTGGTAGAAATCCTGAATCATTAGCTGACCATTTTCATTGGCTTTTATTTTGTCCGATCGCCTTATAGGATTTCCATGAGGCGACGAAACATATTGTAATCTTGTCAACAAGTCTTGAATTGTCGGATCAACCAATAATCCATCGGAGTTGCTCTTCGCAGCGGTAGCCGTGGCCACCAACGCTTCTCTAGCCAATCGAAGAAATCGCTCATCTTCGTCACTTTCATTATGTGAATGGGACCGCTGCATAGTGGCCGAACTGGGAGCCTTTGACGTCAGTAGATAGTCGCTCAGCGCGCTATAACTTCTAGTATAGCTCAAGTTTGGCTCAACTGCACCCAGGCGCTGTCCTGGCATAAATAATTGTGATTCCAAACTCGAGTTTTTTAGTTTCTTGGTTGGGGGTGAAGCACCCGCAATGTGTGCAGCTGGCTGCTGTGCATAAATAGAATAGCTCATATCGCTGTTGCTCTCTTCCAAATGTGGATTATCATTAACACGTTCCTGAAATACACCACTAGTTGGTCTACTAGTGTTCTGCAATGATTGGGTGCTTTTGGAACGTCTATATCGATATTGGTCCATCAGGTTTTATCCTCGTCTTTTTATGCTTACCTCCCCAATTATTTATATACCCTTTCTATTGGTCTGTTGTCCTGTTATTGTTCTCTGATTGCAATATATCAACACCTATTGACAAATTCACCCGTTTACTAAATTTCAAGCCACAGTATCGTTTTTCTTAAAAAATGGTGTAGGTTTGGCTTTCTAACTTTCTTCTTCACTTTGTTTGTATCTCTGCCAGTTTTTCTCTTAATACAATATATCTACGGGTATAACGTGCTTCTTTCCCTAGAAATCGTCCTTCAACTGTGCACTATACCAGTTTGTGCTTCTATTAACGTGTTTCTTTTGCCTCTGAATATTACTACTACTATTTGCGTTCTGCTTATAGTTAATACTTCAATGCCATGCTATGACGATCTATAACCATTCCTAGGCCTATCCGACTGTCTTACTTATGTTTTCCACCGACTGGTATTGCCTCCACTCTCGTCTGCTACTAGGCAAACTGTGGATTTCTCTGACGCTGTATGGACTAACCTTACAAACCAATTGCAACATCTTATCACGTGACATGAAGTAATCTCGAGCGACCACGAAGCCTTATCAGGTGATTGAGTGTTGATGGAAGACGGAATTTGAATATTTGCGGGTAATCGAGGGTTTGGCTTGGATGTATGGATTTGCAGGTTATAAACCAGGTGTAGGGATGTAGTTCTTCGAGATTTACAGATTACGAAGGGCGCTATAATCGTCTCTCTTCTCTGGGTGAAAAGGATTAACCCCAGTGGTAAGTGAAGCAACAGCATGACGTACCAGGACCTCCCATCGCGTCAGAAATCACAGCGTCTTCTCAATAGGATGAGGAGTCAACAGCAACAGTTTCAACAATACAAACAGAAGGCCAAAAATATCACTAATGCAAACGAATTGTTGCCAGGGTTGAACGATATTTCCGATGCGTTCGAAGCATTACCATTAGATTTGATTAAATATTTTACTCTTCTCAAGGAGATTGACGCCAAGTACATCAACACGGTGCCGGTGATCAACGGGAACATCAAGAATTACATCGAAAGATTGCATGTCGGTAAGAATAGCGCGCCGGGCTTGAAGGAGATGAACAAACGAACCAAAATCGATAAGTTAACGATGATACGGGACAAAATACATGAGATCATTCCGTGCTTGGAGGAGAAGATGCACGTAACGTCTGTGGCGACAGATTTGATGCACAAGCATCTTTATAGGATCAATGGAGACTACAAGTTGATTGTGAACAACAACGAGATTCCGGAGTCGATTCGAATTGGGCCCTTGAACCATCCGGCGATGATAATGGACTCTGCAGGTTCAATGGACGCAAATGGTAACTTGTCGGCACAATCGCAGAGAAGTGAGAGTAGAAGAGAGGCGCTTGCGGCCAAGAAGGCACATAAGGACCAATACGATGACGATGAGCCTAAAAAGAGACGGACAATGGGTAACAGGGAGGTTTCTCCTTCGAGCGACGTTCCACAATCTTCGAAACAAGCACCAAGCTCCAAAAAACGGTCCAGAAAGGATCCCGAAGAAGTGTCGTCGAGGTCCGACACCCCGTCCATGTCGACTGTACTTAATGGCCCTAATAAGAAGAGAAACACCACAAAGCCTAGGAAGGACGAAAAGGATGGTGCCATCGACCATGCAAACCCAGGTCCCGGTCAAGCAACCTCTAACAGCAACGAACCCACCTATTGTTACTGTAACCAGGTCTCGTTTGGTGAAATGGTGGGGTGTGACGGTGATGACTGTAAGAGAGAATGGTTCCATTTACCATGTATCGGGTTCAAAAATCCTCCCAAGGGTAAATGGTACTGTGACGACTGCCTTTTGAAGATGAAAAAGCTCAAAAAGGTATAAGATGCCTTCCAAAGGAACATTTGGACGCTGACGTATCAACAATTCACCGTCATATGAAGGCATATCAAAGTTGGTCCGTCAGTCTCCTCCCCCTAATCATGTACTCGGTAATTAAATATCCTATATGGTCTCTACTGCTACACGTTGTATATTACTTCCATGTATAGTAACGAATAAATACTTGAACCTATGCCAGTCTGGCCTGTTTTACTTGCATTCGCGGCTAGATGCGCTTGTATTTCAGCCTACTTGCATTTCTGTCTAGTTGCAACTCGCCAAATTTGCTCACAAGTCCTCTATCAGACGCACACACACACAAGCAGTATCTACAAGGCGGCAATGATAGTCATATACATAGTTACATTTGCATTATCACAAGTATATAGTTTAATATTCCTATAAAATATATTGAGCATTTGTCGGCATATTATTTTTTTCCTCCCTACGACTTTGGCCTCAGTCAGCGGATTTTTTTCTGTAGTTCGACTAAATTTACCAACAATAAAAAATAAAGGCAATTATCAGCAAAAGTAACTTCTGTGCCCAATAATAAATTACAGATAGAAGTGATTTGTTAGTGATTAATTTCAATTCATCCAAATTTCAAGTGGTTCAATTGTTCGTTTAGTTCATTTTCTTGTTTAATTTTCAAAAAGTTCGTCGCTCTTCATAAAATTAGTAAATACCATGCTTAAGGAATACAAGTTAGTCGTTGTCGGTGGAGGTGGTGTTGGTAAATCTGCATTGACCATCCAATTAATTCAATCACATTTTGTTGACGAATATGACCCAACTATTGAAGATTCATACCGTAAACAGTGCACCCTTGACGGGGAGCTGGTCTTGTTGGACATCTTAGATACAGCCGGACAAGAGGAATACAGTGCTATGAGAGAACAGTATATGCGTACCGGAGAAGGGTTTTTGTTGGTTTACTCCATCAATTCGCGTACCTCGTTGGAGGAATTACAATCGTTCTACGAACAAATCCAGAGAGTCAAGGACTCGGATTTCGTCCCAGTCTTAGTGGTTGGTAATAAGTGTGATTTGGAGATCGAAAGACAAGTAAGCTATGAAGAGGGTTTGAGCTTGGCCAAATCTTTCAACTGTCCATTTTTGGAAACTTCTGCAAAACAGAGAATTAATGTTGAAGAAGCATTCTATGGGTTGGTCAGATCTATCAGAGACGGTGGAAGTGATGCAAAGAAGCTTGATGCTAATGATGGTGGTGCTGCTGGTGTAGCGGGTGGCAGTGCAGGAGAAGGTAACCCGGCTAAGCAAAATGATCCAGCAACACAAGATAGTGCTGCTGCTGGTGGCGTTTCAAACAAACAGAAGCAAGCATCTAATAATGCTTCATCAACCGCTAATGGTGGTAAGAGACAGCAACAACAATCTTCTGCTGCTGGTGGTAAAGAAGAGAAAGAAAAATCTGCTTGTTGTGTTATTGTCTGAGTGAAATCGACCGTACATTTATAGTTTAGACAAAAAAGTGTTCCTCAGTCTAATGAAGGCTGGGATGTATTCGAAGACCTCAAGTTAGAAAATAACAAGTACTATGAATTATTTAAGTTTGTTATTTTATTTGAATGTAATGAAACATGTAGTATTTATTCTATAATATGGAGATACATAACATTCCTGGCCAAACAAGGAAAAGACCTAATTGATAAAATGGAACACAATGAAATGTAAAATTAAACTAGCAAATATAAAATCGCCAAATGCTCTCTCTGGGGTAACAAACTTGAATGGTTTTTCGTTGTTTACTTCAAGTATACCGACATCAACTTTAGTTTCATTTACATCTTCAATGTCCTTTTCTTCTATTTCTTGGACGATTTTGTCGCTGTTATTGTTACTATTATTCTCATAGTTATATTGCAATCTCAAGCTGACTGTTAATACAAATTGTCCAACACAACTGATAAATCCACCCAAAAATGCATTAAATGGGAAGTTTCCTACTAATAATACATAGATAAATTGTAAAACCCCCAATAAAACTAAAAATGTCAAGAAAATGTCGATCAACTTCAATCTTGGTGTTAAACTGTTAACATAATCTTTATAAGTAGTAGACACTGCTGAAATTAATTCATGAATCGGATGCCCAATTTTGCTGCCTGTTGTATGTGTTGCCGGTTTTTTAATTGAATCTTTTTTAGCCATTTTTAATGCTGTGATCTAGTATTATGGTGATATAAAGTAGTTAAGCTTTGATTAAACGTGTTATTCTCCTGTGGACTAATAATGAAAAATTACACAAAAAGGGTACTATATTTTTAAAATGGCTACCAAGGAAATAGAACTATTATCCTTTCAACCATATTCCATTCCACCCAACATATCGGCATATAGATAGTAATACAATGAGTGAATCACAGTCAGAAATTGAGCAGAAGAATAATAACTCGAGATTGACCAAAATTAGCCAGCCTCCAACGGTTAGAATAATACCGCCGTTAAATTTTTGTCCAGTAGAGAAACAACTCTACAGATCAGGACAACCATCAATCATAAATCAGTCGTTTTTACAAGATTTGAATTTAAAGACTATACTATGGTTAGCCAGTGAGGAGCCACAGGAAGACTTTTTAGATTATTGTTCAATGAACCAGATTGCGATAGAGTTCGTTGGCTTAATGAATGAATATTCGTACCAGAATGTGAATCCATGGGATGCATTGAGTGAAGAAACCATCAAGAAAGCATTAGAGTTGATATGTAACAAGGAGAATTACCCGTTATTAGTATGTTGTGGAATGGGAAGACATAGAACCGGGACTGTTATTGGGTGTCTTAGACGTTTACAGGGTTGGAATCTTGCCAGCGTGAGTGAGGAATACAGAAGATTTACCGGCTCAAGGGGAGGACGTATTATGGTCGAATTACTCATTGAAAGTTTTGATATAAATTCAGTCCAAATTGACCCCACAAAGGTCCCCGATTGGCTTATATGAATGAGTAGTTTGACAATCTCGACACTGATATTAATTGTGTTGAAATCGGCTAACAAAAGCTAATATTAGAAGCTGACATCCGACTTCCCGTTGTGCATAATGATAGAGGTCTGTAAAGCAGAATTAGTTTGCAGTTCTGTTATTCGATAGTTTTCCGATGCTACATTTTACTCTATATGGTGCCTCTCATAGTTTAAATCTTCATTCCATTAAAATAGTAAAGAAGACTTTAGAACATATAATTATATAATTAGGCGATGATTCCTAACTGAAATTGCACCCAACGTCTCAGAGCGCATACCATATCTAGATTTCAGACTCTGGGTAACCAAATGAGACCTATGATTTTCAGATGATTTCCTACAGCATTGACTGCAATGCCTGCACCAAGACCACATAACCCCTGCCGGTCTATATGAATCGGTGATTCGTTGTATCTGTAATATAGAGCAATAGATTACGTGTTTTACACGACCACCAAATTCCTCGCATGCCATCAAACAAAACTATACCCCCTCAAAATTAATACTAGATCTTTATCTATACTTATCTATATTGCTACATAATTATTAGTTAATTATCAGCTTATTTTAAATATTAGCAGAGATAGTTAATTATCAAATTTAAACGATCATTTAAGTTACTTATAGAAGAACAAGCAAAAAGAATTACAGAATTACCAATAACATAGATATGGCGGGTACTTGTATTGCCACCGTTAAAATTGTCGGTGTTTCATCATTAGGATTATTAACATCGTCCTTAACTTATCAAACTATTCAAAGAATACCAGCATTAATAAATGAATTAAATACTAAGGTTAACGGCTTATCTAAGTCGAATTCTTTGGCATCAATCAGAAACATGATCAATTTTAGTAGAATCGGCCATATTGCCTTGGGTGGATTAGCAACTGCTTTGTTGAGTATGGCATTCATTTATTCACCACCAAGTGAGAAGCATCCTTATTTGATCTATTCGGCAGCGGGAGCCCCATTGGCGCTCCTTTCTATGTATTATCGTGGATTTGCTTTGGAAACTAAGCTATTGCGTAAGGCAGACAATTTGCATCCACACAACGCGAGGGAAGTGACTAAAAGTACGGGTAATGTCAGTGATTCTGAAAATGTAAAGAGTGATGATGACTCGCAATTGGGTAAATCGTATATTCATGTTTCGGATGAAGATTCCTCATCTACCACATCAACACCAACTTCAACCATGCCAAATTCTCCTCGGACTAAGACCGTTGACTCCTTACAAGAAGAATTGTCATTAGAAGAAGAAATCGATAATGCTTTATCCAAAAAAGAAATTATCAATGATTTAAGTAAGGTTAAGTCTAATTATGTAGTAGGTTCATCCGTAGTTGGTCTAAGCTTCGTCATTGCAACCATTGGCTTAATTGGAGACTACTATTTATTATGATTTTGAAATGCTACATTTTTTGGTCACTGAGTTTTTGTATATTGAATATTGCCATTTAGATGGTACTTGGGATAATGGTGTTATATTAGGTGATGATTGTTTTGTTACTATACTATAAGTTTTCAGATTTATTTATTAATATGATTAGGACGTCGGCCAAAGTAATTGTCTCAAGGTGTTTATATATGACTACTAAATAATCATTTAATAAATCATATTTTATGGATTAACGAAAAGCATTATAATATATAGGGAACAAGGAAGTTAAAGATAAGATCTGAACTTTCCCTTCACCTCGTATTTATTCAACTGGGTTAGTTAGAGTAGTATTAATTGTCCGAACAATTAGCAGATCTTAATCAATTTTATGAAGGAGCCCATTTACTGTATTAAACCTATTTTAAGTTTTCTCATATTTTCTCAGTTTGTATTTAAAATATAAAATTGTAAACTTACAGTTATACTTCGTTAATGCATATTTTGTTTTATAAGATTACAAAAAATAGTATAGAATCCATTAAAATACTAAGGAGGTCCGAGCACCTTTTGGTACTATTTCTGTAGATAGCTTATCATGAACGGTTTTGCAGTCGTTCCACAGGTGAAAAGGCTTGATCACTACATACAGGAATGCACGAACGTTTAAAACAGAGGCAAAATCAATAAATAACCGTTCAATTTCACAATTGGATAACAGACCAAGATAACAATTCCAGTATACATAATGTCTTTCTACGATTTAACTCCTTTAGATGCTAATGATAAGCCATTTCCTTTTGAAGAATTAAAGGGAAAAGTTGTATTGGCAGTTAATGTTGCATCCAAGTGTGGCTTCACACCCCAATACAAGGAATTGGAAGAACTTAACAAAAAATATCAAGATCAAGGATTACAAATCGTTGGTTTCCCATGTAACCAATTTGGTGGTCAAGAACCAGGTAGTTCTGAAGAAATTGCCAGCTTTTGTTCGCTCAATTATGGAGTTTCATTTCCAGTGTTGAAGAAAATCGACGTCAACGGAGACAAGACAGACCCAGTATACAAATACTTGAAAGGAGAAAAACTGGGTTTGCTTGGATTAAACAGAATCAAGTGGAACTTTGAAAAGTTCTTGATTGACAAGAACGGTAAGGTTGTTGAACGCTATTCTTCATTAACAAAGCCTGCTTCTCTCCTGCCTACAATCGAAGAGTTATTGAAGAAATAGAGGAATTCACAGATAATGAATAATTGGTTTTTGTACCAAACTCTAATTCTATTATATTTATATGTTCATATGTTTATATGTTTTTATATATACCATTATGCGTCCATGGTGGTAGACTGTATACTTGTGCAACGTTGTACTTCAATTGCTAATCAAAGTGCATAATTGCACCTTATCCGATTATTTGTACACTGAGAATATTAAGACTTAGTGGATATCTCTCCCACCCATAACGGGCTGTTTTTAAGACTCCAGAAATGGCACTACGCACTCAAACATGATCCACCTTATATATGGGATGATCTAAACGGTTTACGCTATAAACGTACATACTGCGCATGAATTGAACATTACAACATACCTCCTGCTATGAAAAATACTAAACGCACATTTCTACGTGCTCTACATGTAAATACAGCAGGACTTCATATTTACAAGAATCTACCTAGGCGGGCTATAGCGGCCTAAGTGGTATAATTCCGTCTATTATCTAGTTTTCAAACAAATTCATGAAATTTAATATGCATTATCATATACTTACCTCGTATCTAATTGTTCAACCACATGTCTGCTGATTGCTTAATTAACGGACATCTATTCAATAGTCGTTATCTCAACCGTTATCAAGCTTATCCTCATTCCGCTATATAACTATCTTCTTTTGAGTTCCGAAAGAAGCAATAAGAAAAACTGCGAAGCCCATATTTTGTTAATACACTTTTACTTTACTACATTCCCCTATTGTAATTGTCGTATTGCTCTGTAGTGTGATGGGCTTTCTGTGTAGCTTGTCATCCTTTTTGGGCCATTAAAAATGCGTGCCGCTTTACTCCGCTAAAATCCGCATGGCATTTAGAGGTCGCGCCCACTTTTCCTTTTGTCTGGGGCCTTCTAGAGTCGAGTGATAGAATGTTGTGGAATGTTGAGGATCGCGATTACGTCAGAAACATCTTATCGAAGACAATAGAAAAATCACTTGTGGCGGTTATCAAAGATAATTTTCCTATTTAGGGTGAGTCGTGTGACAGCGGGTGATTTGGCAAACCACTAAAATCACTGAGTCAATTTACTCCTATCCTTATATATTAAAGAATATCCATAGTAATTTGTTTCATAGATCTTTCCAGCGGTTAATTTTTTTATAGATAATTTCATTACGTCTACAAGTGGTAATCACTATTTCACCAACAACTAGCAACATACCGTGCTTACTGTGTTAACTGTGTTTGAATAATTCTCAGGATATACGATAAGACAGACATAGGAGTTAAACACTTCAAATACTACGGATACAATATTGAACAATAGTATTTAAGGATAATTTAAGGATAATTGAAAGAACATCGAACTAAATTTTGATTGATAGTAATTGATTTTTATCGCCATACACATTTAGTTTAAATTTTTTTACCCTAAGGAGTTAAATTAGTACACAGTGCATCTTATATCGTTTGAATAAGTTGATTCCGTTTACAACCTTGGTTCACTGACTGTACATACATTGAGATACACGATTTAAGATTTTATTTTTTAACATCATTTCATTTACAACTAATTGATTGATTTTGATTTTTGCATTTTTACGATAATATAACGACACGATAACGACCATGACGACAACTAATACTGTTGAAACTAGTGCAACGAGCACCCTTACGAATGCATTCAACGAGTATGGAGCATATGAGAAGAAGCAATACTTGTTGAAGGATAAATACAAGTACATTGCGCCAATCCAGGAAGGAGCCTTCGGGAAGGTTACATTGGCAGTTAATGTACAAACAAAGGAGAAGGTGGCCATGAAGGCCATGTATAAGTCACACGAGAATACCCGCAGAATCGCCAACCACGAAATCGATATATTAAGCAAGATTGGACGCAATAACGACAACATCTGCCAATTGCTTGATCACTTTGAGACTTCGGAGTTCATCATCTTGATCTTAGAATATTGTTCTAACGGTGATTTATATGATTTAATTCATTCTTCGATCAATATTTCGGCGGTTGATCTTTGGAACATTGCCAAAGAATTAGCCAATGCATTGAACTATGCCCATTCATTGGGCATTTATCATCGTGATATCAAACCCGAGAACGTTTTGTTCAATTGCTTTGGAAGAGTCAAGCTCTGTGATTGGGGTTTAGCTACTACTGAAAGGATGAACAGCGAGTTCAACGTTGGTACTGAGAAGTACATGGCGCCTGAAGTCTTCATCGAGAAACCAGAATTAACGGAATACGACTGTAAGTACGTTGACTACTGGTCTTTTGGTATCACTTTAATTACTGCGATTTTTGGTACTTGCCCTTTTAAGCCTGTCGGAGAATCATCCAACATTCATTCTGACTATAACTTTAAAAAGTTTGTTTACTATGGCAATTCCCAAATTTTATACGACATTTACCCTACCATGAATGAAACATGTTTCAACATTTTCATGAACTTATTGAAGATTGGAGGTAATGAGGATAATTTATTAGAATTTAATGAGAAGATTAGTTCGAGAAGCTTGGACAATTTTATTCAAGATTTACAAGATAATTGGAAGTTTGGTTTAACTATTGACGAGGAGTACGAATTAGAACAACTCTATGTTGATGGTGAGTCTGACAATTCCAATGACCTTTTCAACATGGATCATGATGACTTGTCTAACGAAAACCAAGACGAACAATTATCATTTGATACAAGTGTCGAATCAGAATCAGATTCAGACGAATACTTATCCAATTACGACAATTCAATGAAGATCAGAATGAATAATTCCGACAATCACAATGTTATTCCTTCTTTAATCGAATCATCGATTCAATCGCTGTCTTCGAAGTCTTGGTGTGACTTGGATGATGACGAAGAGTTTAACCAAATCTTCAATGCCATGTCACTCAACAAGACCCATAAGCCTCAATTGGATATCGGCAAAGATAGCTTCAAGAAACCTAGCTTAGCTGCTAACGGTGATATTGATATTTTGAAAGTCGAATGGAATTTATATAATAGTAACCATCAAGCCTATAATTGATTCTATTATCGGTTGTTTGGTGTTTGAGTATATAGCTTTAGATGATTACTATTATAGTATTTATGATCACTTTAACTTAATAAATTTTTCAATCGAATATTGGTCTATATCTGTAAGGTTCTCGTACTACACGCATCCAGTTGAAATGCATTCATGGTTATCTAGGTCTAGTATTCTATTTGCCGTATACATGATTTAGTCTTTCTGCTGCGTCATCAGCAATCCCCTGAAGACATTACTCTATACTGACCAAGCTTATCTGGCCGGAGCGGCCGCATACTATCACTTCCCCATTTTAAACCTCAAAATCATGAAATAGCGGCATTTCATTTACTTGTCTACCATTCTCTCCGGCCCTGAACTACATGAATCATTATGTCTCCGTTACAGGCTACTACTGAACGGTTGCAAATCTTGTCCTCTATGTCTACTTAAATCAATATTATTATCATCTAAAAACTCGGTGCATAATATATACTACACTAAAATACTAAGGAACAGCTTCTATACTGCTAAATCCTTCAAAGAGCCCATAGAAATGTATAAATATTCATCGAATGTGCTCAATATACTATATAATTTTAGTTCGCAGAGTAAGCTCCGGTTGACCGCGAGAATAGTCAAACCGGTGACGGACCTGTTTCGGAATGTCCTGAAAATTACTCATAGCTGGAAAATTCTTCGACGACGTTATAAATTGATCCAATATATAAAGAGGTATTATAATTTCCTTTACACAATTGAATTAAATTTCTTTAATTAATTAATTATAACAAATTATAGGATGTCTATCAGAAACGCTTCTATCCGTATGGCCCGTATGGCCTCCAACAATGCTGCTAAGCAAGTTGCTTCCAAGAGAGCTTTGTCTGCTTTAGCTAACGCTGCTCGTCCAGTTGTTGCTAGAAAGTCGATTGCCCCAGCTGCTGCTCGTGGTGTCAAGACCATCAACTTCGGTGGTATGGATGAAATTGTCCACGAACGTGCTGACTGGCCAAGAGAAAAGTTGTTAGAGTACTTCAAGAACGATACTTTAGCTTTAATTGGTTACGGTTCCCAAGGTTACGGTCAAGGTTTAAACTTGAGAGACAATGGTTTAAACGTTATCATTGGTGTTAGAAAGGATGGTGCTTCATGGAAGGCTGCTATTGAAGATGGATGGGTTCCAGGTGAAAACTTGTTCGATGTTAACGAAGCCATCAGCAAGGGTACTTACATCATGAACTTGTTATCTGATGCTGCTCAATCCGAAACCTGGGAATCTATCAAGCCTCAACTTACTGAAGGTAAGACCTTGTACTTCTCCCACGGTTTCTCCCCAGTTTTCAAGGAATTGACTCACGTCGAACCACCAACCAACATTGATGTCATCTTAGCTGCTCCAAAGGGTTCCGGTAGAACTGTCAGAACCTTATTCAAGGAAGGTAGAGGTATCAACTCTTCCTACGCCGTCTGGAACGATGTTACCGGTAAGGCTGAAGAAAAGGCTATTGCTTTAGCTGTTGCCATTGGTTCTGGTTACGTTTACCAAACCACCTTCGAAAGAGAAGTTAACTCTGATTTATACGGTGAAAGAGGTTGTTTAATGGGTGGTATCCACGGTATGTTCTTAGCTCAATACGAAGTCTTAAGAGAAAACGGTCACACCCCATCTGAAGCTTTCAATGAAACTGTTGAAGAAGCCACTCAATCCTTATACCCATTAATCGGTAAATACGGTATGGACTACATGTACGATGCTTGTTCCACCACAGCCAGAAGAGGTGCTTTAGACTGGTACCCAAGATTCAAGGATGCCTTGAAGCCAGTTTTCACTGACTTGTACGAATCTGTCAAGAACGGTACCGAAACCCAAAGATCTCTTGACTTCAACTCTCAACCAGATTACCGTGCTAGATTAGAAGAAGAATTAGAAACCATCAGAAACATGGAAATCTGGAAAGTCGGTAAGGAAGTTAGAAAATTACGTCCAGAAAACCAATAGGTTATTTGCGTGTGAGTTCAACTTCTAAATCATGATTTTTACTTTGCTCATAATGGTCTTTAAAGAATGACTTAATGACTTCAGTAAGAATGACATTTCAATTCTTATACTTTAATATATCCAACTTTTTTTTCTTAGTATTTTTATTTATGGGTTAGGTTTTTCAAATCTTATTTTACATAGTTAGCATATAGGAACTTCTGTTTGTTGAATAAACATGTTCTGATATTAATTATTATTCTGTAAGTCAGTGGAAGATATTCCATATTTCCACCAATCCTTATTTCGTCGAACAACTCTAACTCTGATTTTTAAAATTAAATGGAATTGTAAATCATGAACAGTACGACTGATTTAGGGACTTCTGGTTACAAATATCGTTCCGTTTTCTTAAAAGTATTTGACGTACGCTATCAAGGTATGTTATCTGCGACTTTCAGACATAATTGACCAAAGCGGTAACTCTCGGCCGCGAAAGCTAATATTAATTGCATTCTCCATCCTAGATCATAAATCTTCAGCAAATTTTTACAATTCATATTCATTAATGATGGAGATAGTTACCAAGGATAATTTCAATCAAAAGAGTGGGTACCAGAAGAAAAGAAGGAGACCTATTAAGCTGTGTTTGCCTTGCAGAAAGAGGAAAAGTAAGTGCGATCTTAAGAAGCCAGCTTGTACAAGTTGTTTGATGAAAGATCTTAAGAACTGTAAATATGAAGAGTTATCAACGTATTCAGTTAAACTAGATAGTGATGAAATTGATGTTCTTAAAAAAGAAAATGAACGCCTAATGCTGATAATAAAAGAATTGAGACACCAAAAAGCTTCGCTTTCGCCAAACCCAATAGCAGAACATGCTAATGAGACTAAAGCAGATAAATACAATTTGATATTTTCAAAACCAAATCGGACAGTATTCTATGGCCCGACTTCATTTAGATTTGTCTTCTCAAATCTGATAGTTTCCAATTACTATACTTCAATCAAGAGCTCCCTTAAAGCAGACAGAAACGCATGGAAGATTAAAAATAGACCGAAACCTATAGTTTTTGATAACTTATATTCGGGAACAAGCGAACTTCTAGAAGACCTTCAAAACATTCTCCCATCATATAAAACTTTATTGGGATACTTATTGCAATATTTTGATGGCTTTTGGTATAAGTTATTGCCTATAGTTGATCGAGACGATATTTTGCAAACATTTAAAACGCAGTTTAAAGAATCAAATAATAAGTCGAAAATTGAAATAGCATTTCCACAGAATTCAATTGAGTTTGCAAATATTGCAGTTGTAATAGTTATCTTGAAATTCTCCATTAATTCAGAGACTTACCTGCCTGGATCAGTATCTTATAGGTATAAAGATGAGAATGACGTTCTATTAAAATTTGTAACAAAACTATTAGAGAATGCAAACTACTTGGTAAAAGCCTCATTATCGTCGCTACAAGTCTTATTTATGTTGCGTATTTTTAAAAAGTTTAACTTCAAGGATGGAGATGGTGGGGATGGGAGCAATGGGAACATACTTTTTGCAATTTGTTTAGAAATGGGATATACTTTAGGTTTGAATCAAAATATTGATATATTATACAAAGACAAATCACAGAATTATAAAACAATTTTGAAAAATCTTTGGAAATATTTACTTCATTATGATACTATTAATTCATTTGATCTTGGTGTACCACTACATATTTCCGATAGTTGCTTGAGAAAGGATTTGTTAGATTCTGATGATATCACTATAAAAACAATTCTCAAAAAGAGAGAAATATTAAACATATTCTTATCACCAAAATTTATTAACAACGATATTGGAGATATGATAAGTGAAATTAGGTGTTTTATTGACCAGAACTTTAAAACAGTTTTTGAATTAATTCAAGATTTTGAAAATGCATCTAACTTAGAAGACTCATATGATGCTATTAATCAATTCGTACTATCAATTTCATTAATTGCAATGATACAATATGGTCATTCACTTTTATATAATGAATTGAAAGACACTAATAAGAGATTGAGTATCCGGTCTCATAATTTAGGAATCAAATATACTACCCTAATGATCGTGTCATCTGTGGAACTTTTTAAACGAACGCTTATATCAACTATGGGGTCATCTTCAACCCCGGCCACTAACCAAATCCACAATTTCATTGCAGGAATGATAAGCCAATGGATGGTTAGAGCATTCGTATTTTATGTGTTTTTATTACTCACTTCTATTAAATCACTGGAGAATCGGGCCTTTAAAAATATAATGGATAATCATATTACTTTCAGACTATCTGAACTTGCAGATCCCCATAATGATGTTGCCAATATTCCTGAAGAAGAGTTTTTAGATACCACAGCATTGGTTTCTTTGAATGTAATTATAAGTCGCTACATGAATATGCTCATCTATCTAGAAACGAATGGCTGTGAAAGAGAGAAGCTTACGACCAATCTTCAAAATTATAGCTTATTCATAATAAATGCATCATTAAACCATTTTAAGCTGTTGATTGCACAAGATAATGATTTCAAACCAATAGCTTGTTTCAATCAGGATAATTTGGAAATAGTGTATGATTCGATACAAGAATCATTCCCGAGCCAAGTGTACGTCGCTGAGAATTTTACCTCAATTCCAACCTTGGATATATTCGGAGAACACAAGTTTCATGTAACAGATGAAGACATAAACATGGATATTTACGACTTTTTGCTTATGTAGCCTGCAATATACCGGCTAGTTATTAACATAGGAAATTATATATACATTAAATTCAAGATTCAGAAGTAAGCCATTTTAAGACCTTCCATGCTAAGAAACTTTTCCTACATCCCCAAAAATAATCACTTAATTTAAGCAAACATAGCACTATATATACCAAGATATATATTTAAGTTCATCTTATTATTGTATGTCGCCTATTGATTCATTTTGGATGCAAATTGTGGGCGACTCGTAAGCCACAGAAATGAATCTCGATCTATATTAACAACAATTTTTCCTAGAATTCATAATCATTGAAACATAATTTTCTCTTACACCGACGCCCCAAGACCATATCAGACAAACCAATCCTTTGCCTCTTCATATTGGCCTATTATAGAGGTTGCGTAGAAGTGCTCTATATATATCCTGCACAAAAGCTACGAAGATTAACACAGCTGAGATAAGCCCTAACAGAGACTTTTGGCACGTGAATAAGTATTTCGAGTCACAGTGGACTTTAACGTTTTTTGAGATTAGTGTCGTGACCAATTCCGGCGGACCAGTCAATAATAACCGGGAAGAGTAAAGGTACAAAAACGTGACAAAGTTTGAAAATCGAGGGCCAACCGGCTACCGGATATGTGTAGACATAGCGAGAAAGTGAAAAATTATTTCATCCTACTAAATTTAAGTGGATTTCATTTTTTAGTTCTTTTCAGATTATATAGATTTATCACACTAAAATGGCTGTTGGTAAGAATAAGAGATTGTCTAAAGGTAAGAAGGGTTTGAAGAAGAAGGTTATCGACCCATTCACCAAGAAAGAATGGTTTGACATTAAGGCCCCATCTACCTTCGAAAATAGAGCTGTTGGTAAGACTTTAATTAACAGATCCACTGGTTTAAAGAACGCTGCCGATGGATTAAAGGGCCGTGTTGTCGAAGTGTGTTTAGCTGATTTACAAGGATCCGAAGACCACTCTTCCAGAAAGGTCAAGTTGAGAGTAGACGAAGTTCAAGGTAAGAACTTATTGACCAACTTCCACGGTATTGATTTCACCACCGACAAATTGAGATCTTTGGTCAGAAAATGGCAATCGTTAGTCGAAGCTAACGTCACTGTTAAGACTTCCGACGATTACGTCTTGAGAGTTTTCGCTATTGCGTTCACCAAGAGACAAGCCAACCAAATCAAGAAGACCACTTACGCCCAAACCTCCAAGTTGAGAGAAGTCAGAAAGAAGATGATCGAAATCATGCAAAGAGAGGTTTCTAACTGTACTTTGGCTCAATTAACCTCCAAGTTGATTCCAGAAGTCATTGGCCGTGAAATTGAAAAATCAACCCAAACCATCTTGCCATTACAAAACATCCACATTAGAAAAGTTAAATTATTGAAGCAACCAAAATTCGACTTAGGTTCCTTATTAGCCTTGCACGGTGAAGGTTCCTCCGAAGAAAAGGGTAAGAAGGTCTCCTCCGGATTCAAAGATGTTGTTTTAGAAACTGTTTAAATTATTTTGCATAAAGTGACCTTCGAGTCAATTATTGTATATTTAACGAAAAAAACTTATTTTTGTTGTATGTTTAGGGTGAAATTATTCAGTTTCTTTTGGGTTATTTTTTCTAATTTTATGTCATGAAAGAAAAAAATCTTGTATATTGCTTATATTAATGCTACGTCGTTTATTATTATATTGTAGAGATGTTATACTTCACTATTTATCTTATCAAAAGGGTGCTCGGCATCTCTGCGGATCGCTAACATTAACGAAATGGGTCGCAGCGAGAATGATCAAAATTAAGCAGATGGATTTTGCTTCTAATCGCCTTTTTTTAGTATAAACTATTTACTAGTAAGCCAATTATTCAGTATAGTAATGAGTGATAACCTGTTTGATGATAATGATGATGCGTGGTCTTATTCGTTTCCGCCTTCCACGGAATCTTTGACTTTAGATAATAAGAAGGCAAATACACAGGATAATCATGACGCTTCAAAGTTGGATAAAGAATTGAATTCAATACTTCAACACAAAGAAGATGACGGAGATGTCTTTATTGAAAGTGATGAATCCAAAAATCATACAATTGCACAGAATAGATCAAAAAACAACCAATTGCCAGGTAGGTTCACAAGCAAGAAAGGACGATTATCACGTACTTCTTCCACTTCTTCAGTTGGGAGTTTAGAAGAACCGAAAGAAGCTAAAAAGGATCATGTGCAAACAAACGGAAATGGATCGCATGCATCCTCTTTGACGTCCCTTTCGTTGCAATCGCCATTTTTCGTGAAATCCACCCCAGCTAATCCACACACTACAAAGGAAGACGCTAATTCTATTATCTCAAGAGAAGCAGCTCAAGGATCAGGCTTTTCGCTCGATTCTAATTTCAATAGCCAAAGCACACCTGTAACTTCTTCCGCAAGATCAAACCTCTCAAATAATATAATTACCCATGATGCGAGTGAATTGCAAAATTCCTCTGGTTCCCGAGGAGAAAGCTCTGATGTGGATAAAAGCAAGTCAGCTAAACTTGATCATGAGGGGTCTACAGATTCTTCTTCTCCAAAGATTATTACCTATCGTAAATCAAAAAGAACAATCAGTGAAGGAAATTTTCAGAACATATTGGATCAATCAGTGAAGGCTACACCAAAAGAAAAGTTTGATCCGAAGTTGTATGTTGATGAGAAATTTATGGACACAGACTATAGATATGCTACCACTAAAAGAACTGCTGAATTTCATCAACTATTTAGATCGCTTGATTTAACTGATAGACTTCTCGACGATTTTTCGTGTGCATTGAGTAGAGAGATATTACTTCAAGGAAGAATATATGTTAGTGAAAATAATGTGTGTTTCAGCTCAAACTTATTGGGATGGGTTACAAGTTTGATTATTCCTCAAGAGGAAATTATCAGAATCGAAAAGAAGACTACTGCAGGATTATTTCCTAACGGTATATCGATTGAAACTGCAAATGGAAAACATAACTTTGCAAGCTTCATTTCTAGAGATGCAACTTTTGAATTCATGAAAGCAATATGGCAGGGAACCACAGGTAGAAAAATGGAAATTATCGAGGAAAAGCCTATGGAAAAATCAGGCTACACATTAGATAGCAATGGCATTGTCTCTGTAGAAAATGAATGTCTCGATTCTCCATCAAAATTAGAGTCCTACATTCTATCTATAGATGGCGATGAAGAAAAGCACGGTGATAATGAATATGAATCAGATCACAGTGGGTCAGACTATACCTCTGATGATGATGATGCACTGATTAAGAAAAGCAATTCGACTAAAAGAAAAAAGGTTGAAACAGTAGATATAAAGATTTTAAAATTTAAGCCCGATTCAAAGTATATCAATATGGGGCCTGACTTTCATCCTCCAACCAAAGTAAAGGATTATGCAAAAGAAAATAATGAGACAGAACTATGCAATGAAATTATCAATGCACCTTTAGGTATTGTTTTTGATTTATTATTTGGAAGCGCAAATACAGCATTTCATAAAACCTTTCTAGAAAACCATAATGCGTCCGAAATTTCAGAGTACGATAAGTTTCACCCAAAACAAGACGAGCCTAGTAAACTTGAACGTAAAATAAGTTACAGGAGAGCATTAGGATATTCTATTGGTCCCAAATCAACAAGATGCGAGGTCGAAGAAACAATAGAGAATTTAAACTTTGCAGAGAATGTGGTTGTGGTTTCTAGTACAGTTACTCCTGATGTTCCCCTGGGTAATTCGTTCTCAGTTAAAACCAGATACTGTTTATCATGGGGAGTTCAAAATTCAACAATATTAAGAATATCCTATAATATTAAATGGACAGGGAGTTCATGGATTAAAAGTGTTATTGAAAAACAAACGTTGGCTGGCCAACAGGAAGCTACTAAAGATCTAATCATAGCTTTGAAAAAAGAAATTGATGATAATACATATTATGCTGAGGGACCAACTGTTCCAAGAAATGTAGCCGAATTATCGGTAGAGGACAAGTCTGCACCTGAGATAGGTGGAGAAACAACCGCCTCGGGCGAATTAGAACATGCAAGGGAGTCATCTAAATTGTTTCTTACAAGCAGATTTATCAAAGGTAATATCGTACTGATCGTTTATGTTTTTTTCACGATTCTTGTTATTTTGCTGATATTGCAAATGAAAATAATTAATGGCGTCAATGAAGCAAACGAGATTGCTAGGAGTCAACTCATCGTCAATTCATATTTGGTATTTACTGTACAAGCATTAGCCAACGATAAAAGTATAAGTAAAGCTAAGTATCGGGAAAGAATTCGAGCTATGGAGAACGATAGTAGCCCATTATGGAAATGGGTAAATGAAAAGTACGGTACAAAATTAAACAACCTTGAAAAAATTGAATACTTAACGTATCAATTAAATTCATTGTATCAAAAACAGACCAATCCTCAAAATAGTGAATTTGTAGCTAGTGTTGAAGACAATCTTCAAGACTTAAAAAAGCTGGTACAAGACTTCAATTACCAGGAATTGCTAAATGCTGAAAATCTAAGAAACATGTTAGGTGATTTAATCTAGGCATGTTACCATTTATATTCAATCGCAGTAATGAAATTTCATGATATTCATTTAAATATAAAAGACTATTTACATAATTAATTTATTTGTAGCGTTTAGACTATATACAATAAGCTATCAAGCTAGAGTTCAGTCAACAAACTCTTAATTCTCCATCAATATCTTGTGTTTCAGTTTTTTCAATCACATTAACATCCTCAACTGTATGTACTATTATTCTGTCATTATTTTCATTTAATTCAAAAATAAATATTCCGCTTATTACACGCTCTAATCTATTATTTTCTTTAGTTAAACCTATGAGTCCTGTTGTTAAGTGAGACAAGGTAGCAGTAACAGAAGGTGATGATTTAATCGAATGCTCATTCGAATTATCCACAAGCTTCTGTGTATCAAGTTTTGACCACTTGTGCGACCCTAGCTTTGCATCTGAGGTAGAATGATAATTAGAAGTATCGTTATTACCTTGATCTTTGCTGATTTTATTAGAAGACAAATGATCACATCCTTCCAAGCACGTATTCCAACGCACGTATATTTTAGTGCTATCAGGATATACACCTTGTACCTCTGGACCTAAATCGCCTTTAGCTGCATTAGTCTTTATCGATTGAATGTGTAACTTCACTTTGGGATTAAGAACAAGAGATGTAAGAATGAATTGTAATGTTTTGCAAGTAGTATAATAGGAAACATGACCCTTTAAAGTAGGGAAATAGGCATTGAATTCTTGGAAATGAGTAGGACAAATTCTTAAATGAACACTATCAGATATGATTTTTTTCGGTAATGACTTATTAAGGATATTGGGTACGAGGGCTCTAAGTTCATCTGTCATAGTTCCAAGATTTGCCTTTTTAAGTTGATCTTTTGGGTTAGGCTTCAAGTCCTCGGAATACAGATCAGATCTGACTGGATTTGAATCCGTGAATTTAGTATTAGCAAGATTTTCCACGCTGGTTGGCTTTAATATGCCCACATTGTAGAAATGTGGTGGTGCAGTCGAGGATAGTACTGGAGATTCTAGTTTAATGTTGTGGAGACTAGACACATATTGTCTATTACATGAATTATATTTCAAAAATGAGTGCCGCAATAGTACCTTAGAACCTCTACGATAGATCATTGGAATAATTATGTAGTTTAGTCTATTTATCTTTTAAATCTTGAAATCCTTAGGCTATAAGGTGAACTATTCCATAATACCACACGTGATTTTGCTAAGAAGGCCACTTGCAAAATACAGTAGCCTATATGGCTGCAGATTAGAATGGTACTATATGCTTACTACTTGTATACTAAAATATTTTATTAATGTTACTCGTGTACTCTTCTATATATCCATATGGATGTCAAATACCACACAGAGTGAATTCAAAAGTGCCCGCTCAATACAGCTAACTAGAATTAAATTCATTCAATTATTTTTCTTCCTTAATTTCTAATGGAGTTAAACGCAAGTAAGGCTTGATTATTCTGAACTTAGGGAACAAGGTCTTAGCGTCTTCATTAGAAACGGTTGGGTGGACAATAACGTCATCACCTGGAACCCAGTTAATTGGAGTAGTGACCTTGTATTTGTCACCGGTTTGTAAAGAGTCGACAACTCTTAAGACTTCAGCAGTGTTTCTACCGGTAGAAGCTGGGTAAGCCAAGATTAATCTAATTTTCTTAGATGGGTCGATAATGAAAACAGATCTGATGGTGAATTGAACACCCTTGTTGTCAACGTTGGTAGCATCTTGGTAATCAATCATGTCGTATAAGTGAGCAACCTTTCTTTCTGGGTCAGCAATGATTGGGAAGCTTAACTTGGAACCAGTAACTTCATCGATATCCTTGATCCAGGCCTTGTGGGATTCGGTACCGTTAGCAGATAAACCAATTAACTTAACGTTTCTCTTGGTGAATTCTGGCTCTAACTTAGCGAAAGCACCCAATTCGGTGGTACAGACTGGAGTGAAGTCATCTGGGTGGGAGAATAAAACAGCCCATGAGTCACCAATGAAATCGTGGAACGAAATCTTACCGTTGGAGGTTTCTGATTCGAAGTCTGGGGCAGTTGAACCTAATCTTAAGGTATTGTGTTGTTGAGAAGCCATTTTTTTTTAATTGTAATTAATTCTAATCAATTGATTAATTTAAATTATAATTTCGACTATTCTGGGTTAATTGGAGGCAAATACACCCAGCTTTATATATGGCTTGATCGAAGTTGAAAAATCACCACTTCGCACGTGCCATGATTCTAGTATACTCCGCGTACATCAATTAGAGCAATAACGATAAAACATGTGATCTTGATAACAAGCATACTCCTGCCTCGAACAAAGGAGCCTGTAGCCATAGTATAGCCAAACTAGTGTGGACCTCGTTTAAGCCGAACTTACGTCAAATACGAATTACAAAACCGAGTAAAATTATGCAGAAGTTTGAAGAGTAATCATATGTAGGTAATATATAGGGAATTTGCAGCTTCTAATTATTGAAATCGCCACTTTTTGAAACTAGATCATCGTGCTCTATGTCTTCGGCTTCTAAATCAACACCAAAATCATCAAGGGTTTCGCCTAAATCATTCATCCATTCAGACCTTGCCATGTTATTTCTAGGGTCAAGACGTCTTCTTAGGCTAGGAAGATCTTGGAGTTCAGTATCAGATATTTCAACATCATTTTCTACCGGGGCCATTGTTTCCTGATGGCCTCCATCTGGAGGCCATGGTAAGCCCATTTGATCATCATCCATGAATTCATTTTTTTGGAAATGATAGCCGTTTTCTCTAGGACCACCCCATGGAAGTAGCCACATCCACGGGTAGCCACACGCATTGATCATATTCGACAGTACACCTAAATCATACGGGAAAACGATATCATCAGACGTGAAATCTTTAGGGACTATGTTATTTTCGTTTGAATTATCGTTACTGGAGTTCTCGTCTACCTCGTAGTATCTAGTAGTTCTGTTCCATGATACCAAATGCGGCATCTCTTTTCCGTGTAACTTGAAGTAGTTTTTCCGTATTTGCAACCACAATCTTTCAGTATGGAATTGAGAGTCGATTCTCTCCATTTCCCATACTTCTATCTGCGTCATACCTCTGAATAACAAATTGATCATACAACGCACGAATAAGACCACGATTGTAACAAATACGAAAAATGTTACTGGAAGTAAAAATATAACCGCGACCATTTCCTTCTTATCGATCAAATACGAAGGCAAATCACTGTTGTCATAATAATGAAGTACTCTCTTACCCAATTGGAAGAGAACATAAACCATACCCACTATCAAAAACAACAAAAATCGCAAGAAATGAGGAAGGTTTCCATGTCCCACACAATTGTACGTCCATGGGCAATGGTGGTCCATTTTCAACACACATTTGTTGCAAGTTTTACAATGGTGTGTTCTCTCTGGCTTATAATTTTGACATTTCTTGCACCATCTTCTCCATTCTCCTGCCTTAGGTGTAAAGTTCTTAGGTGGAGATCCTGGATCAACAACAATAGCCAAATAATATGACACCCATACATTGCATACATAAATCTCATATAATATCTGTTCGGTATTGGTCAAGTTTGTTCTGAATATAAAGTAATGGGAACCATATGCAATCGTAGCTATAAGCACACATGGTATCTATTAATCGTTAGTATTTGCTTTAAAGTATCTTAAATTACAAATTTCAATCGTTTTTTCTGTTAAAGAAACAAATACATACTATAACACCAAGAATTGGCCACTTCAATTGAACGGCCATGCTTTCTTGTCAGTTTGTTTGTATACTTATCGTGAATCAATCAAATCTATATGAAAAATAAATTGTGACACAAAACAGACGGGTCTTGATTCTGAGTGCGGTGGCGATTAAGAAAGTATACCAATAGTAAACTAAAGCTGTATATACTTTCCAATATATAAGCTTAGAACTATCGATCATATACAATGGTATGTTAGCAGGATTTAATAATGAAAGGGTAATGTGGATTTATCATACTAACGCTTTAATAGACTTCTATCGGTACAGGTTACGATTTATCAAATAGTGTTTTTTCACCAGGTACGTAGACATTTAAGAGGATTAATTTGCTTTTACTAAGCAATTGCTATAATATGAATGATATACTAACTAGGATATTCAGATGGAAGAAACTTTCAAGTAGAATATGCCATGAAGGCGGTTGAAAATGGTGGTACTTCAATCGGTATTAAATGTAAAGATGGTATAGTGTTAGCGGTTGAGAAGATTATAAATTCCAAGTTATTGGTGCCAGGAAAGAATAAGAGAATTCAGACAATTGATAGACACATTGGTGTTGCATACTCAGGGCTTTTACCTGATGGACGTCATTTTGTAAATAGAGGGAGGGATGAAGCACAAAATTTCAAAAACATATACAAGACCCCAATTTCTGTTCCACATTTGATGGATCGTTTGGGAATCTATATTCAAAACTACACCTGTTACAATTCAGTGAGACCGTTTGGAATTGTGTCTCTTGTTGGTGGAGTTGATGAAAATGGACCACATTTATATATGATTGAACCAAGTGGAACATGCTGGGGTTACACGGGTGCTGCCACCGGTAAAGGAAGACAAACTGCCAAGTCCGAATTAGAAAAATTAAACTTTGAGGAGTTAACAGTCAGAGAAGCTGTAAAGACTGCTGCTAAAATTATTCATCAAGCTCACGAAGATAACAAAGACAAAGATTATGAATTAGAGATTTCTTGGTGTTCAAAGGAAGAGACTTCAGGCAGACATGAATTTGTCCCCGATGCGCTATTACAAGAAGCTATTAAGTTAGTTCAAGAAGAAGATGAAGAAGACGAAGAAGAGGAAGAAGACGCAGAAATGGAAAGTTGAGTGTTTTTGTATTGGAAAAACTCGCCTTAAGGTAGTTTTCATTACATTCAATAGTTATATAGTCCATAATATAAAGGTTAGATTACGATATACTATTATCTTCAAATCCGCTAATCTGTAACGAATTTTTTTTTTGAATGTTTACGCGCTTTGTTTAGAAACTAAACATATTTATGAAACAATCTTTAAACAACTAAGACATAATTGTACAATATTGATTTAGATTTGGGTGCTTGGAACATATATATAGGATATGTCGTCAGAATTCGAGGACACTAATCCGTCGTACGTTTCAGATGGGAGTAATCTGTCTGAAGTAGTGGCCCCATCTCAAAATATAAATAATGATCTGAAAAGTGGTTTCAAACATGATGATAGAAACGACATTGATGCAGATTCGACAAGGTCGTCTAGTCCATTCGTATCAAATCCCGATATGTTGTACAAAGAACAATTCTCGCCGATTGCAAGTTCTTTCAACGAGGAAGAATCAATATCACATCGAGTCCAAGATATGGACACTAGCATTGCAAGCCTTCGAGAAACAATCGGCGACATTAAATTGGGAGACAGTAGTAAGAACAATACTCATTCAATGATTGTGGATGAAAGTTTTCACAATTCAACTATGGATACAACACGGTACAATGAAACACAAGCACAGTTTGATCGTGACTTAGACTTCGACCAAGATTTAAAAGACCGTAACACAACTAGCCCATTTAAAAATAAAAAAACTATATCACCTTGGAAACAACTTAGGTCAGTGTCTAGTGCTGTACCAGAAAATATGGGAGAAATTCCTAAATTGCATTTTAATCAATCTAACTGTTTTAATGATAACACTAAGCAGTCACTTACCCATGACACCACTGCAATTGCCAAAATTAATGAGCTAAATAAACAGGTTACTGGATATAGAATTCAAATAAAGCTATTCAAACAGTTTTTACAACATTTAATTGATAAAACTCGCTACAGTAATACAGAAAATGCATTTGATATTAGTGAATTAAACCATTTTCAGAACAATCTCAACGGACTATCACCACTGAAATCTACTGGGACACAATCTGGAGGTATAAATACGGATTTTGAAGATAATTTGTCTCAAAATTATGACGAGTTGCTCAAATTGAATGAAGATCTTTATTTAAACTTGGAAGACTTTCAGAATAAGTTGCATGCTAAGGAAACACAGCTAAATAAGACTAACATCTATATGAGAGATTGTTCTCGAATGGTGAATGAAATTTTAGAATTACTTATAAGTGATCCTACTACCGATGATTCATCAAGACATGGTTTAACTAAATGCTTAGATGGTACATCGGGAGATAATGGCTCTTCAAAATCACTAGAAACGAAACTTTATGTTGTTCGGTTGGAGCTTCGAAAGAAGCTAGAAACTACGCATCACAGCTACCCTTCACCCCCTCCTTCAAATCCGGAAAGAGAAAAGATAGAATTATCAGGGTATATAACAATTATTCAAGGGCTTATAGCATCACTAGACAAGGTTCAAAAGGAATTTTTGACTCATAAGCAAGACACATCGAGAATCCAAGAAGAATTAAAAAGGGAGGTTGAGAGTACGCAGACTATACGAACAAATTATGAATCCCTATACAACAAGTTCAATCAATTATGTAAAACTTTAGAAATGGCTAGTCCAGATAATGGTGATAGTGAAATTCAGAAGCTTAGAATAGAAAATCAGAAATTGAGAACCATAAACAACACTGTCGATAACAAATTTGATGAGTATCAGAAAGTTATTGATAGATTACAACAGGAAGTGAACGACTTTCAAAAGCATTACAACAATAGCTCAGCAGGTGAAACTACCGAAGGGATAAAATCACCTAATGAAAGGCTGCACAATAATGATGTGCTACAATCATATAATGTGATAAGCCAACTTCAGGAACAATTAAAGGATCTTACTGAACAGTATAAAAATTTACAGGTTGAATCTTCAAATACGATATCCACATTAAGTAATCAATTGAATACCAAAAAGCAGGAGAACTTATCATCGAGTGCAAATCAGAGAGCCACAGACCAACTTAAAAATGATCTAGAAATTGCAGTTGAAAAGCAGCGTGTATTGAAAGCCGAGAAGATCAGATTATCCTATAGTCTTGAATCTCTTGCAAATGACAAGGTATCTTTGCAGACCACTATAAGAAGTTTGACAGACAAGATAAGTTCCTTAACGGTTGAAGCACCTCAACACAGGAAAGATGAAATGAACGAAGGTCTCGAAAAATTGAATGTATTAGAATATCAATTAAATGACTTGCTTCTGCGTGATATTCATGAATTTCAAAAATTTCTTAAATCATTTATTAAGATTGCAGATGATTCTTCTTTGAAAGAACCTAAAAGGAAAATTGATACCTTAGCAAAGAAGATTACACAGGAGAGGAATTCTCAGACTAATGATCAATTAATGCTGTGGAATATTTCAGAATTGAATACCATCCGAGAATATCACAAATCGGTGTTTGACTACTTTGCTAGAGCAGTAGATATTATTGTCAACGATCATGTCAAACTTTTATTGAAAGAAAGCGAACATACTTCACAAACTAGTGAGTATGTTAATAAGTTGCACAAAAGAATAGACGAGTTAAACAGTGTTAATGATGATTTGACAAGGCAATTAGATTCCTACTATACCGATGACACTCACGATACTACTCAAAATGCAAGCATTACTTCACCTGGATCAAAAATGAGGATAGCTGAATTAACTAATAGATGGAAAGCTGAAAGAGAGGCAAGAGTTTATGAGAATCAAGAAGCACAGAAAAGGTTAAAGGAGTTAGATAGAGAAAATGCTAGGTTAAGACAGGAACTTGATCAAGTATCCTAGGCCTTATGTACTAATATATAGCAGTGTAAATAGAGTTACACAAAATCATAATTTTCAGCATCAAAAATTTTTTTCAACGCGAACACATCTTAAGTATGGAAGAATTAAGAGCTTTATCAATTTCTATTTCAAATATAAAGGTCTAAATATGAACAATAATATATCTGAACAAGAGTATAGGAGCCTCGAGAAAGAGGTTGATTTAGACGACATTGATTTTTCTGATTTGGAAGCTAAATACTCAGTTAATTCTGATATTGGCATGGATAATTATGTCGTTGTTGATGGTGCTCCAATTGCTCCTGAGGCCAAAGTTCCTATTTTAATCAAGGTTTTAAAGAAGTTATTTAACACTGTTGGTGAAGTTGTCGAAGGTGACGAAGGAATCTATATGCCATTAGAAGATGGTAAGTCCAAAGGTTATTTATTCGTTCAGTTTAAAACCGCTCAAATGGCAGAAGCAGCTATCCAACAATTACATGGTAAAAAATTAGATCAAAAACACAGATTATTAGTCAATAAATTAACTGATATTGAAAAGTTTGGTGCAGAAGGAAATGTTCAAACCGAATTCCAAGAACCTGAAATTCCACCTTTCAAGAGTCATGGTTATTTGAAATCATGGTTACAGGATGAACAAGGTCGTGATCAAATGGCTTTGCACTTTTCTGAAACCGTTGGTGTTTATTATAATAAGAAGAAGAATGATCCAGAACCAGTTATTGAACCAAGAAAGGGATTTACTTCCAAATATGCAAAATTCTCCCCATTAGGTACATATTTGTTTTCTATTCACCCACAAGGTATCCAATCATGGGGTGGTGATGGCTTTCAAAGTATTACTAAGTTTATCCATAATCAAGTTCGTTTAATTGATTTTTCTCCAAACGAAAAATATATGGTTACTTTGTCGCCACTTCCAATTGCTTTACCAGATGACGCAGCAGAGAGATCTGTTTTCCCATTCGGTCCGGAAAGCAACGGTCATAAATTAGTTATCTGGGACATGGCCACCGGTGAACCTGCTAGAACCTTTGCATTACCACCACACTTAGAAGGTCAGAAAGACATGCCATGGCCATTAGTCAAGTGGTCCCATGATGATAAATACTGTGCTCGTCAAGGACCTGGTGCTTTAGCCATTTATGAAACTCCATCGTTCCAATTATTAGATAAGAAGTTAGTCAAGGTCGACGATATTGTTGACTTTGAGTGGGCTCCTGCTGGTGTTCACCTTTCTGACTCTAAGGCTCCAAATGGTGAATATATTTTGTCGTACTGGACTCCTGAAAGCTCTAATCAAACTGCAAGAGTTGCCTTAATGCAAATTCCATCAAGACAAGTTATTAGAACTATCAATTTATTCCAAGTTAGTGATTGTAAGATGCACTGGCACGGTGAAGGTAAATTTTTGTGTGTTAAGGTTGATCGTCATACTAAGTCTCGTAAGACATTTTTCTCTAATTTAGAGTTTTTTAAAGTTACTGAAAAGGATATTCCGGTTGAAAAATTGGAATTGAAGGATGTGGTTTTCAACTTTGCATGGGAACCAAGATCTGAAAGATTTATCACTATTTCCAGATTAGATGATGGTAACCATAATCCATCTATTGCCAAAAATACTATTTCTTTCTATGCTCCAGAAGTCCTGTCAAAGGGTAGAGTTACAAGCTCCAAGTACACATGTTTCAAGCAAATCCATGATAAGCATTCTAATACTGTTTGTTGGTCTCCAAAGGGTAGATTTGTTGTTGTTGCCACAATTTCAAAGTCTAGTGGTGAGCTAGAATTTTATGATTGCTCATATGAAGAAGATAAACCAACTAATAGTAAGGTCAATGGTAATGTCAAGTTATTAAAGGCAGAAAAATACTCCGGTATGACCAATTTATCGTGGGATCCATCTGGAAGATTCGTTGCTGCTTGGTCCTCATCTTGGGCACATTCTATTGAAAACGGTTATAGATTATTCGAATTTACTGGTAATATGTTGAAGGATAACACTATTGACCATTTCAAAGAATTCATCTGGAGACCAAGACCACCTTCCTTATTAAATGCTGCAGACAGAAAGAAGATCAGAAAGAACTTACGTGAATACAGCGCTCAATTTGATGAAGCTGATGCCATGGAAGCTGATGCTGCTAGTAGAGAAGCCATTTTGTTACGTCGTAAATTATTAGAAGAATGGAAGGCTTATAGAGCTAAGCATGCTGCTAACGGGTTAAAGAAGAATGAAGTCCAAGCTGAAATAATCGAGGAAATTAAAGAAGAAATCATCGAAGAAAAAGAAGAAGTAGTTGAGTAGACAATTAGTTTTTTACATGTTCTATGTTTGTATAAGTACCATTTTCCAATTTTTTATATATATTTTTATTCGTTCATTAAAAAACTTTCACGAATTATAAAGTGAATATTATTTACATGTATCTTCTTTCATCTATAAAGCATTAAACAGACTTGGTTTTCAACTGAATTCCATGCCATTTCGAAATCTCATCCTTTAAAACTTCGTTGACTAATCTATGTTGCTTGATCATTGGAATACCTTTGAATTTCTCACTTTCAACAAGTATAGCAAACATGGAGCCACATCCACCAGAAACATCTTTAACCTGTAAGTTCTTTGGTTGAAAGCTCTCTTTCAAAATTTTAAATATCTTTTTTTCATAATCATCCATAAGTTGTTCTTCGGCCGTAGACATTGAACGGAAACCGGTCTGAACTTTTGTAAAAGGTAATCTCATACCAGTATATGGCTTTGTCATGTAACCTTGTCTAGATATGATATTTCTCAACATAGTGTAAATTATGAGTCTATAAATCAATATTCAAGTGTCTATGTCTAGCAAATTGTTACTAAATCGTAGAGATTTACTGGTTGAGATCAAAGCAGCACAAAACCGAAAAATTCTTGTTTATCAAACATGGTACTAAGACTTCTTATTCTTAAAATATGCAATTGAGATGTCTCAAGATACAATAAGAATTGTAGTATGTGGTGATGAGTTTGTTGGAAAGTCTTCACTCATAGCTTCTTTGATAAAAGAAAAATTTGTGTCTAATATACAAAGAGTAATTCCTCCAGTGACAATATCTCGAGATGATTATACAAACAGTTTATCAGATTACGTGTCCAAGACTGGGAATAATAGCAGCTCAAATACAAATAGATCCAAAAGAAAATACAACAAAAATGGATTTAAGGATAGTGATAATACAAATCAGATTGTGCTGAAATATGTTCCTCAAACAACCACAATAATTGACACTACGTCTTCTGATAAGACAAATCTCCAAAAGGAATTGAAGCGGGCTGATGTAATATGGTTGGTTTATTCGGATCACTACACCTATGAAAGAATATCATTACATTGGATGACAATGTTCAGATCTATGGGGGTTAATTTACCGATAGTGCTATGTGCCAATAAATCAGACTTATTAACACAAGATTCATCTATATCCATTAAAACACAGAATTCAGATGAGTTTGTTCCTTTGATCAACGAATTCAAAGAAATAGAAGCATGTGTTCGTTGCAGTGCCAAAGATAACTATAATGTAGTAGAGGCATTCTATTTATGCCAAAGAGCAATTACACATCCCATATCTCCTATCTTCGATTCAAAGGAAGGGAATTTGAAACCAGCAGCAGTTGCAGCTTTGAAGCGTGTGTTCTTCTTATGTGATAAAGACCAAGATGGTTATTTGAGCTTTAACGAATTTTCCAACCTACATCAAAAATGTTTCAACCATGCATCGAGTGAAGAAGAGTATCAAAATATTCTTTCAGCTATTAATAGAATTATATATCCTGACGTAAATTCAGAAGGTGAAACAATTGGGATATCAGTAGACGGTTTCATAATATTGAATAAAATGTATGCTGAACGAGGACGTCATGAAACTATTTGGGGTATACTAAGAACATTTCATTATACTAACTCGTTATCTTTGAATGATAAGTTTTTGTTCCCTCATCTAGATGTTAACCCAATTTCAAGTGTGGAATTGGGTCCTATAGGATATAAATTCTTGGTTGATCTATTCCTAAAGTTCGACAAAGATAACGACGGTGGGTTGAATGAAGGAGAATTAGCGAATTTGTTTCTTCCAACACCTGGTATTCCTAAATTATGGAAAGAGTCGCAATTTCCGTCCTCAATCGTTTGTAATGAAGAAGGGTATGTTTCGCTCCAAGGATGGTTGGCACAATGGAATTTGACCACATTTTTAGATTACAAGACAACCCTAGAATACTTAGCATATTTAGGATTTGATGATAACAGTTCAGTCAGCGCTGTAAAAATTACAAAGCCAAGGAAAAGAAGGCAAAAGCAGGGTAAGTTCTACAGACAACCTGTTAACGATAGAAATGTATTCAATTGTTTTATATTGGGAGCCCCCAAATCCGGTAAAACTTCTTTACTTGAGCTGTTTTTAAGAGGATCATATAGTGATGTGTATTCTCCAACTATTAAGCCTAGAATATGCGTTAAAGATATTGAGTTGAGAGGCGGTAAACAGTGTTATTTGATTCTCGAAGAGCTAGGGGAGCAAGAACCAGCTATACTTGAAAACAAAAAGCGATTGGACCAATGCGATGTGATTTGTTATACGTATGATTCTTCCGATCCAGAGTCGTTTCAATACTTAGTAGATTTGAGAGAAAAGTACTCTTCATTGTTGGACGAAGTACCTTCTGTATTTGTTGCATTAAAAGCGGATTTAGACAAACAAGAACAAAGATCAGATGTGCAGCCTGAAAACTATACTAGAGACTTGTTCTTGAGCTCGCCACTTCATATATCATCTACATGGACTACTTCTTTGCACGAACTATTTATTCAATTGGTAGATGCGGCGAAAATGCCCAATTCTTTCACTCCTGGTCTTGAAAGAGAACCAGAAAATCCAAACAATGAGAATGTCAAGCACATAGTTATGGCCGGAGGGGCTATATCTTTAATGGCTATAGTATCCATATGGATTTGGAAGAGTTCATTGCAAAGCTCAAGAACTTAATATTTATTAGGATGCTCATAACCGGTCCGACTTAATTTTTTTTTTTTTTTTTTTGCGAAACTCATCCTATAATATTTGCTCTGAAGAATATATAATATTTGTTAAAGAGTTCACTAATAGAATAAATAATCATGTCCGAACAAGAATTCAAGCCTGTAACGGTTGATAAACCCATTCCAAATACCTATGACTTGGGTAACTTGGCTACATTTGACCCAAATCCATTGGATAATGAGAAATTAAAAGATGGATCTCAGAAAGAAGAATACTTAGCATCTGTTACCAGAGACAATGTACAATTATTGATCAACCAAATATTATCTTTACCTGTAAAGACTACAACTGACAGTCATGGATCTTCTACCGGTCAAAATTCGACCATGACTTTAATTCAATTACCTGATCCAACCACCCAGTTACCTAGAGAAAAAGCCATACCAAAGGCTAAGGCTCCTACCAAATGGGAGCAATTTGCTGCTAGAAAAGGTATTAAAGCTAAGGCCAAGGATGGTAAGATGGTGTATGATGAAGCAACCGGCGAATGGGTACCTAAGTGGGGTTACAAGGGTAAGAACAAGGAACTTGATGATCAATGGTTAGTTGAAGTTGACGATAAAGTTAAAGGCACAGAAGATGAATTGATTGATCCAAGAACTTTAAACCGTGCGGAAAGAAAGAGATTAATTAAGAAGAATGAATTACAACATAAACGTAATTTAAAAAACCAATCTTGATGTACCAGAACAAAATAGAAAATCCAAAATACTGCAATTGCAAATAGTGACTTGCAAACTGTCTCATCATATTCATTTAACATAATCCAGGTTTATTAGCATATATTTCTAGGGCTTTTGGTTTTTTTAATGTTTTGAAATCCAACATTCCATTATTACTTTAGGCCAAAACTTTAGATCTAGAAGTATTTTCCACAATTAATAATGGCTACATATTTATGTATACTATCTCCATTTCTAATCTTATAGTAGCTATTGGTAATGAATTAGTTCAGTAGTCGTATCTTCGTAGTTATCGTAGAGTCGTGTATATAAAAATATAAATTAAGATAAAGCTCAGACGAAGAATATTGATTACACTTTGCATTGTTTTGATAGTAAAGATGAGTGATGAATATCAACCAGATGAGTATCTTCCAACAATAGATGTATGTAATAACCAGTTGATGTAAACGCTTCCCAGTAGCAATTGTTATAGATAAAGTACTAACATTATTCTGAGGCAATTCTAAGCGTTGCAAACCTAGAACAAGTAACGGTCAAAAAGATAAGAAATGCTTTACAAGAGCTATTTGGGGTGAATCTAAAGCCACACAAGGTACGTAAGATAAGAAAATTCTCTGTTGACTTAATGTTTTGCATGTTTGACGAGCAACCGACGACTAACATTTGTAATAGAAGGATATAAATGAAATAATATTACAAAGATACTATGATCTTGTTAATAAGAGAAAAGAAGATGAAAGAACAGAAAAAGAAAGAAAGAAGGATATTGAAAAACAGGATTCATTGATGGCAATAAGACTTCTGAAGTCAAATATAAAGACGCCTGTAAAACGTCAGAAAAAAGCATCTCTCAAAAAAACAACCGAAAAGGATCCTGCCAAAAACAGAAACAGCGCTTTTTTCCAGGATCAACATTTGTCAAATGAACTTGCAGATGTTATTGGTGTAGAAAAAACTTCCCGGCCTCAAGTGGTGAAACTTCTTTGGGCTTACATTAAGGACAACAATCTCCAGAATCCTGACGATAAGAGGCAAATCGTATGTGATACCAAACTCCAAGCATTGTTTAAAAAGAGTAAGTTTTTTTCTTAAGTTCTATCATTTTCATGATTAAAATTACTGTGTGATCGGCAATAGACTACTAACTCTTTAGAATCGGTTGGTGCATTTGAAATGAACAAAATCTTGAGTCATCATATATTCAAACTAGACGAGGTTCATCAGCCCATTAGTGAGGTAGATCAGAATAGTGATTCTAGTGTAAATCCTGAAAAATCAAAGTCTATAAAAAAAGTTAAGAAACTGGCACCAGAGGTCCAAGATTCTTCATCGGAGAGTGAAGAACAATAAACTAGTGCTTACACCACATGCCACTGGCCGTTTATTTCGACATATTTCAATGATATGATGACAATATTGTTAAATAGAAAAATTCTCTTTACTTTGTAAGCTAGCAACCATATAAACCTTATTAAACAGTACTATGTATTATTATACTAAGTTAGTCTATTATTTAGAACTGTGGTTCTGTACAGGACCTTTGTTTTCAGCTGTTTATTTACTAACTGAGCATTATTGCGACATCATCTTATGACAGTAGTTCATCATTACTACGCTATTCTAAACGTTGAAAAGAATATAAGTCGAATTCTTTATGCTGACTAGGAGTAAGGAGCCCTCAAGTAGGTCACAAAGTATCGCGTCTAGTACGTTAATGGCCGAGGACAAGGCCTATGATAATGTTGATCTAACTAAATTATACGAAGCAGTTTTGAAGATAACAATACTAGAATATTGTAATGAAGCAAGATTCAGGACTCCGATAATAGAAGAACCCCAACCAAGCTCCTCCAACGGATCGGTGAATTCTTTATCTACAGGTTCTAAGCTCCTGAAAAGTTCCAAATCGTCCGATATAAACGATCCTAAACTTCCGACATATTTATTAGCAAGCTTAGAGACAAGGCTAAATTTGATCGCTATGAAAAAATCAGGAACACACCTCGATGATATGACGAGAAGGTCACTATTAAGGTTATACAGCGAATTACTTGATCCCAAATTCAAAGCAGATGTAGCAAGTGTGAATAAGCCAGAGTACTTGGTAATGAAATTCGTGTCGTGTGCTAATAAAGAACTAGTTAAAATTGGTACTATACCTAGCAGTGACATGAGTTCAGTCATCTTTAAACAAGCTGGGAGCTTTGTGCAAATTTTGATAAGTTTGATTCAAAAAGACAAGAATAGTGATTCTATTATTGCAAAATTGCAAGAGCATAAGGAGTCTCTCAAACCAATTAACAAATCAAAGCCAACACTATCAGGAACATCTTCTTCATCTTCTGCCACCATGGCAGGTTCTACAGTAAAATACCCACAGCCATCCTTCAGAATAACTGATATGGATAAAGGTCATATTAGTTTGATAACAGGATTGTTCTCGATCGATCAGATCAAATTACAACAAGATATATTCAAATACAAAGATTTATCTCAACCTAAAGCATTGCATAAAGATATAAATCAGATTTTATTTTACTTGGATAAGGACCTAGGCCAATTCACTTCAAAAAGTTTCTCAAGTGAAAGAGCATACACTGAATGGAAACAGAGAGAGAGGTATGGTTGTGAGCAATTAATTTCTAAATATCAGGTACCTTCGAGCATGAAGCTTTTGCCTGTCCCACCTTTACCTTCGGGTGAAGACTTCTATGTCTTTCCAACATCTTCATCAACAAAATCGTTTTTTATTATATTGACTAAATTATGTCTCGAATATGAAAATAGAACAAATTTCGCAGACTTATCATCTTCTGAAAAGCCCTTTTTCTCAAAGCAAGTCCTGAATCTTGTCAACCTATGCGCAAGATTCTGGAGAATTGATTTTCCTACAAGAGCCGTTTCATTATATACGGCTGCTCATTTGTCAGGAATACTTAAAGATCCGTTATTCGAGCAGACTGAAACTAAAGAACTTGGACCAATCGATATTGAAATGACTACAAAAATGTTTTTTGCCTGCAAAAGAATAGTTGAAGAACAAGGAAAGCTAGACTGGGATGAAAAAGTTGACTGGTCTTCTAAAGACCAAGATGAGTGGGTTAAAAATTTATCATATTCATATAATGAAGTGTTATTTGGAATCAAAGAGTCATTAGTTCAAATTTTCAATAAAACAGCTAAACCAAAATTTGGCCCTTACTTGACATTTTTGGGTGATTTCCTAGAATCCGATGCTTTATTTTCATCGGTAGAACAAACAGGATTACCTAGAAAGTGGGAAAAAAAGTTATCAAAAACTTTGCTTAGAACTTCAGAGATCAGGTACGCTGAATTACTAAGTAACTTACCTAGAGACAACACCCTTGATATTCTTCATATTTTGGATATTTCTGATAGCATCGTAAGTGATATTAGAATGTTACAAAAGAGATATAAAAATCCTTTATTAGGCTTTTTGAATGTATCTCGCACTGTGGCAGCTGTTATCACAGGAATGTTTGCTGCTGATGCAAAAAATATTTTGAAGCACATTGATTCTTATTCTAAAGCTAAAGGTAAAACATTGCCATATGGTGATGTATTGGAAGCATATAAATCATTATATGAAATACGCAGCATATATAATCAAGTTTCGTCCACTGGATCAACATTCAAGTTTAATTTGGAAGGTTTCTTTTATCCATTTTTGGAAGAGTGGATTACAGAAAGTGGCGAAAAGATATCTAACATTATACACCAGGCTATAACTAACGATAACCTTCAACCTATAGATTTGGATAGAGATGATAAGAAGTTTAGTTCTTCTGTATTGGATATTTTCACGTTAATCAAAGAGTTTTTAAAGATCTTAAATGGCCTAAATTGGTCAAACGAATTTCAGTTAGCAAAAATGTATACGACTTTGTTGAAGAGTATATCTGATGGTGTATTGTATTATGCTAACACTATGTCAGACAAGATTATTAAGGAATTGGATGAAGAAGAACAAGCAAAACTCGCAGCCGAGGCTAAGGCTGAAACACTAGAAAAGAGAAAAAGTGGTAATTGGTTTGATGAAGTTAAAAATGTTGTTTCAAATATACAGAATAATACCAACAAACTTGAGATAATGGAACCTTATAACTTCAAACCAGAATTGTGTATTGCTTTAAATAACTTAGATGCAATGATGCAACAGTTAACGAAATTAGAGGATATGCTAGACCCTGAGATGATTTCTAATACAGTTGCTGCGTTTGATCCTAGTTTGCAGAAAAATTACACTAGTCATATTTTTTCATTACGAATAATCAAAGCAGAAAATTTAAAATCGGCCACTTCATCATCTGTACATCCATATATTACTATGATTGACACGAAAGCTCGAAAAACAATTGGCAAAACTAGAACTATCAATAATAACTGCAACCCTGAATGGGATGAAGAATTTGAATTAACCATTCCTGCCAATTCATCTCTAACAATATCTACAACTGTTTGGGATGAGAAGTTCGGCACTCATTCTATATGCGGGAGAGCTTTATTGCAATTAGATCCACGAAGATTTAAGCATGATGGTATTCCACAAGAAGTATATCTTGATTTAGATTCACAAGGTAGAGTATTGGTAGAAATTGCTGTTGAAAGTGAAAGAGTGGATGCAATTTTTGTTATGGGAAGAGCTCATAGGTGTTTAAAAAGATGTCAAGAACGATGTATTAAATTAATTGTTGAGAAGTTTTCCAGATTTATTCATTACTGCTTCTCAAGGGCAAATTTGAAATCTATATGTGGAAGCACTGGGAATATAAAGCCTACGCAAGAGCAGATGGATAACGCAATGATGCCTTTATATAATTACTTGAATCTGAATTTGCAAGTTCTAGCCGAATATTTAAGTAAGCATTTATTAATGAAAGTTATGTTGGCTACCTGGGCGGTGGTTGTTTCTAGTGCTGATGAACTTTTATTACCGAAGCTTGCAAGCGCAACTACATTTCATCTTTCAAGTATTGGTTCTAAACTCAAGCCGAGCACCACAAACAACTCCAATAGTGGTTGGCAGTCTGCTGTCACTTCAGCAATGGCTAATGTGACCAATTCTATAGGTATCAGTGGCTTTGGAAAGCTGTTAACTAATACAGAACTTGAGACGGTTTTTGCCTGGCTTCATTTCCTATGTTTTGATTTCTTTCACAATGATGGTAACGGTCCACCAATTAAAGATTTGAAGAACGAGCAATATCAAGCATTATTGCTTGTGCCAGTTTATTACGATGGTGATGTCAATTACTTAACTCTGGAAGTTGACCGATTATCTCCAGCCTTCGTCATGATGTTACGTGGTAGAAATAATTTTGATGAGACGTCCCCAGATAGAAAAAAGACTAAAAATGGACAAAGGAGTATGAGCAGAGCGGGTACGATAGTGAGAAATAAAACTATTCTTGCCAATGCAACAGCTAAAGCAAGAGCGCAGGCTGATAAGGAAGCCCAAGAAGCAAAGTCAGATCCTATTGCGGCTCAGACGCTAACTGAAGATATAATCCTTAGGCTCTTGTTGATTAAAGATGAGAAGGCCTTTGTGGCTCGAAGATTGGAACAAAGAGAAAAAATGGCGCACAGCATTGCAACGGAGAGGTTGGCAAAAGCTGCGGCAGAGGGTAGATTTGCAAGACCTTAAATAGACTACGCATTTTACATCAACATTACTTAAATCACTTTTATTAAATAACTTTTCTTTTTCTGCAATTCGTTAAAGAAATAAATTAAACATAGACTAATTGACATACATAACGAAATAACTTAACGTAATAATAAAAATACACGAACCATCATGTGTAAAGTACATTTATTCAAGTTTCACAATATTAATCCTTTCTATCGTTTCCACTTGTGGAAGTTTGTTCAGACTGTTGACCCTCTGCCAACATCGATGCATCATCCTGATTGACAGTTGTTTCATCTGCTGTGGTATCATTACCATCCTGTTGGATTGTCGTGTCATTGTTTTCTTGAATAACAGTAGTATCAGCATCATTATCATGGGTAGTCTTACCACTGGTAGTTGGCGGAGCAAGTAATTTACTTGGAACCGAATTCTCTGTTTCTACCTTATTTGAGGAATCAATGTCCATGTCTTCAGCACCTTCACTTCCTTTCTCTTCATTTTCAGGTTGAACCAAGTCCTGTTCCCCTCCTTCGTTAGCTTCCTTTTTTTCTTCATTTTCTTTCACAAAATCTGTATAAGATTTCGCACCCTTCTCGAATAAAAGCTTGACTTTTTCTTCGCAAGTATCGGTTTTCTCCTCCGATAATACCAGTTTCCATCCAGTTTCTTCGTCATTTATCAAATTCTTCAATGCTTCCACCTTATCTATCTTACTCTTAGGATCTTCTGATCGTTTGTTATAAACAAAATTAGAAGTAAACTCATCATGCGTATCAGCTTCGAAAAATAAGCGATACGAATTTTCACACACTGACACCTTCAACCCTGTGTTAACACGGCCATCACATTGGTCCTCATCGACATTTTCTATGAATGATTTGGAAAATGGCATATTAATCTTGGAGGTAGATACACCTTCAGTTGGGTGAGACATAACGTAACTTGTAACATAGTAGTTATACTTCTCCTCTGCGTTTTCATGGTCATTAATTGTTAGGTCATCAAGACTAACGAATTGAATATTAACCGAATTATCACCCTCCTTAAATGTAATCTTGAACATATTTTCTTCGGTAGTCATGAGAGACCTCACTTGCATACGATACAATATTTGATCCTTAGCTGTTGAAATTGGATTGCCTCTATCAGTTTCAAATAAAACCATCATTTCAGAAGTCTTACTATCTGTTACGATTGTATGCATATGCTTGACCATAGCTTGCACAACCTTATCTATGGTATAAATTTTATAGGCTTTATTTCTATAACCTTGACGGAGTGTTTCTTCAAACCATTGATGTTCGATCTCATCTTCAATTAATTTTTCCGATAAGTCTAATACTTGTGCATAACAGTCTTTTGATCCGGTGATTTGAATTCCCATGTCTTCAAGTTGATGGGAAAGCAAATTCAAATCCTTTGCAAACTGAGGAGATTTCCTACTCCTAATCTCCTTACCAACAGTTGCATTCATAGCTTTAATTTCCTTCAATCTTTCATATAATGTCCTTAAATGACGGAAAAATACGTAAATGATAGTGTTACAAAACAAATTATATTTTTCACGCTTTTCTTCGCTATTAGCAGTGTTATTTCCCAAGTCAACCTGGGAAGAAGTAGCTCGAATCCATAATTCGCTCAATTTATTGACGTCTTCCGCACTCTCTTGATCTTCAGATTCACTCGAGACTTGAGAAGGAGATTCAGCGCGATCATCCTTTCTTGATTTTGACTGCTTTTTCAAGACATCACGTAACAAATCGTTTTCACGATGACGCTTCTTTGCAGTCGTACTGTCGACTTGAGTTTCAGAAGAGTCGCTGATCGAATCATCAGCATTTTTCTCTTCTGATTTGTTGACCTTTTCTCTTTCAGACAACGATTCCTTGATTTGCTCAGTCGATATATTAAAGAAGCGAGACAAGAAAAATTGGAAGAATTGACTCAATTTTTCCCTATCATTAGCGGAATAGTTTGAGGAACGATTAATAAAAACATCAGCTAATTTAAGAATGTCTATCAAAATTTCATAATCCTCAAATTTGTAATTTAGTTGTTCTTGCGGCTTTGGAGTTAAAGGATGTAATCTTTTGTTCTGTTGCTCAACCTTGACAGTACTTATTTCACTGACCAACTGTCTGGTAGTTAATAATTTTTTATCAGCTTGCTTGAAAGTCAAGCCCAAATGATCTAAAGACTTATAGAATACCTTTTGTTCCATTTCTCTCCATACCTTATTCCACTCACGTTGAGATCTTTTCCATTCTTCATCCTTCTGTTTCAATCTTTTTAAAACAATAGGAACAGCAATTGCTGGGTTTTCATGAAGGGCATCAATGACTTCGAATCCACGGTCCTTGTCATAAATCTTTCTAAGAACTTTCTTATAAATTGTCATTGATGTATGGCCAAGACCAGGAGGTAACTTAAAGCTTGCCTTCTGTTCAGGAGTCATATTGGCAATTCTATTGGCAATTGTCTCTAACGTTTGAATTGTTCTCAAATTAGATTCCATTATAAAATCAAATTCATGTCTTTCTTCTTCAATTTTGAAAAGAATTTCTTCATACTGATTCTTACGATGAGCAATAAATCCAGAGTCTTCCGATGCCCAAGTTGGATGACCGACCCATTCATCATTTAATACCTCCCAGCACATTTCGTCTCTTCCGGAACATGGCATATATGTTTCAGCTTTAGGTAATTGTCTGTACGACGGGCCATAAGCTCTACATAACGATAATTCTAGTTGATGCTTTTTGAATGTAATTGATTCAATATTTTGTGGCTTAACTTCATAACCCACAAACATTTTAAACCAATTAAGCAAGTCGGGATGATTATCACCTATGAATGAATCTACCCTTTCAACTAATGTTTCTTTGTCAATAATGTCTTGAGAAAATAAATTCAAAATCTTCAAAAATTCATTGTATGTTTGCTTATTTCCAATGGCTTTCTTAACTTTATCGAAAAAACTTATCTCTTCCAGCATCGAGGATTTAGCAGCTGTGGAAGGTGGTACAGGTTCCGGTATACCGGGCACCAATGTCGGATTTGTAACAACAGCTCCGGCCTTATTTATTGTGGACCCGATTCTATTAGTTTTAGATGGCTGTGCACCTGTGCGTAAACTCGAATACTGAGATTCAGAATTGTAGTTGTAATCATAAGGATAAGCCTCAGATACGGATCCCTTCTTTCTTCTCATTACATTTGGATCTTCATTAGCTTCAAGAATTGAGGCAACATCTTGCTTACCAGGTACACCAGAAACCATAGGATAACCATGTTGAAATTGTCCTTGGGATCCATTGGGGCTTAAGCCAGTTGATCCTGTAGGAGGTTGAAAATTACCAACTGGTGGTAGCTGCGACGTACCATTATTTGCACCATAGAATAAGTTTTCTTGTACCTGTTGTTGTTGTAAATAGCCTTGATTACTAGTGTCAGGTAAGAATTGCTTAAAATCGTCCAATAAATCTGGGGAATTTGAAAATAGAACTGTAACCTGTTCGTATACTTCGCCAATTGGTTTTTGTTCGCGTTGGTAAGTTTGCAAAATCTCTAAGAATTGCTTGTAAATATCCGGCTGATTAGCAAATCTAGTTTTAATTTTATTGACATAAGATATGGCATGATTGAATTCGATCTGTCCACCATTCTGCTGTTGCTGCTGTTGTTGTTGCTCGTGTGGTGGAATAAACCGTCCTGGCGAAGAGCCAGGAATAGAGGGCTGATTTGCATGTTGCATTTGACCAGGCTGTTCCTGGTTTGAATCATTACCCCAATTTTGGCCGTATCCAATATTTGGTCTTGTGGTTGTTCCTGTTGGAGTTGTGACCCTTATTGGATTAGGATCAGAAGGATCTAGGGAACATTCAATACGATACCCAGGAGGTAAAAATGTATTAAAACCTTGAATCAAATTTGGATGTCCCCTAAACAAGGTGGAGACCCTATCGATAACGCCGGGGGTGTCAATGCTTTGCGATTTGAAGTCTTTCATAATATCCAAGAAGTTATTGTAGACATCAGCTTGGTTATAGAACTGAATCTTAACTTGGTCCAAGTACGATAATGCATCTTTAACATTCAAAGGTCTATACACACTGCTTGTTGTTGAACGGTTTGGCACTCCCTGTGGCATATTTGGAGGACCATTATTAATGTGCTGTTCGTTACCACTTGCGATAGAAGCTGGAGGCGGTAATTGATTAGGGGGGTTATTCAAGGCCGCATTCGATGGTCTTCGAAGTTCCTGTGGTGGTTTTGGTTGCTCTGGTGGTGGCTAAATATGTTAGTATCGGTTTTGCAATATTTTGCTCGCCCGTGCGTCGAGCCAAATACGGTTAATATGAACATACTTGATTGAAAGGTACTCCTTCGTGTCCAGGGTTAATGGATGGAATGCTAAACCCATGGCCTGGTTGTGGGTGGCCTGCTCCATTGCCTAGACTTGGAAGATTAGGTAAAGGATAAAATGGTTGCCCGCCTGCAAAATTAGTTAGTATCGATTTCCTCAATTTGTCGTCTCGAGTGTCCTCAGCAGAAGGGTCCCAAAACCCCGCTCCTGGTCCATATATGTACGTACCCGTCTCGAGAGTAGCCGGTGGTGGTAATACAGGTGGCTGTTGGCGACTAAAATTTGTTAGTAAATTTGAATCCTTTTAACGGTGTCTGGTGAAGTCGGCATCTCTCAGAAGGCTTCTAGAGCACCCCGAGCTTGCACCACGCATTATCCGTGGTGCTTCAGCTCAAGAACACCATCCTTGTCCAAAATACTTACTTGAACGGCTGGCTCAATGGACGCTGTTGATTATTCCAAGGATCTTGCTGATTCGTCATTACTCTAATCTAAAATAATGATATTTTCAATTTTAGTGTTTTGTAACCTTGTAAACGTGAACCAATCAGATCAATTTTGTCTCTGTTCGATATGATTGATATAATATTAATCTTCTTCAACAACTCGACTAATCGATTAAAACTGATGCTTCCTTATTTTCTGGCGTCTAACTAATGAATTCTCTACTACGTTTTGTAGCATCACAACATTCGACTGAACTAAACGCTATCCGGGTAACTATTTATTCCACTGAACTCATTGTAATGGGCACTTGGGTACCATGCAGGATATATTGGAGGCGGAAATTCACCTCAAGGAGGCCGCTTATTACGGAGGAAAGATCGTGTGTGCACTCAAGTTGTATCAATTAAACTTCCCCATTGGGGGAGGTTGGAACCCGGCGGAAAATGACAGGCACTGAAGAGAAAACGGAAATAGTTTATCACGTGAATAATTTGACTACACCTTATGCACCAGGTAAACTCAATATATATTACTATAATTTACATAATTTTGTGCCATTCTTACTTGCCGATAAGTAAACATCGTATTGTTTAGCTATCAAAATGTTTCTGTAGTCTTCACCATATTTCTCGAACAATTTAGGTTCCTTGTATCTAATATCACCGTTTTTTCTATGGGTTTCTATATTATCGTCAATAGCCTTAACTAGTTCATTGACCACTAAGTCGGGGTTTTCGCCTAGAACTATATGGGTGGAATTCTCGATGTCAATTGGCTTTATCACCACTGCAAAACATTTCTAGTACCCTCAATATCCTTTTGACCTGCAGCCTCGTTATCTCCAACAATATGATAAATAGGGGTCGTTATCTGATGAAAGACCTTCATACCGTAAGGTATGAAAAGCTGTGAATTATAATAGCACATATATTCCTGAATGGAAGGGGTATTTAAGTCAATGGTCTTATACTTGGTTGTCGGGATTCTTTTTTAACTCATCGGTCAACTCATCGGTCAACTCATTTTCCAACATATTTACCATAACAGTAGAGTCAAATTTCTTATAGAATGAGTCTTTCTTCTAATGATGATCTACAACCTCTTTCCAGTTGGACCCTTCAGGAATATCAAAATGACTTTTGATCCTTCCCGATTCATGTCACATATTGAAGGCAAATAGATGTAATTCTGCTGTTTCATTGTCCATGTAGCAGACAGGATTAAGAGTTATGCAAGAATCAAAAAGCTCAGGTTCCAAAAAACAGGTATATAATACTTGGAACCTTCCCAAAGAATGTCCAACTAAAATGTTGATTGCATTCTGTGAGAAAAAATCCTTTGACTCTTGATTCTTCACAATATCAATTACATCTCTAGATCCATCATTCCAGCCATAAACATATCCAAGCTTGTTTTTATTAACTGCGGCGGACTGGCCATGCGTCACAGCAACAATTGCGAGACTGTATTCAAGTGATACTTTGATTTTTCATGCTTATTAAAATGATTGTACAATTTGTTAATATGGTAATGCCAAATACCCTTGTTCATTCCATTCCCGTGGAGGAATGCCATATTGATTTTCGATTATTCTGTAACATGTAACTTGGTCTTATATCTTCTATAGCAAATATTCAATCGATAATTACCAGGATTATTTGAGGGTGAAAGAATAAGTACTGAACCAGGATATCTAGGGAAAGCTGCGGGACAGGTGATTGAATTAGTTTCATATAAATTTGATATTGAGGGTTGCATCTTAGCTATTCTAATGAATTCAGAAATTTTGAGAAGTATTCACTATATACCCAATGCTGTGAGCTGCGACCGAGGACAAAACTACTGGCTACTATAAATATCATACTGAATAGTTAACACCACACATATTCCCCATACACCTTCAAACAAAGGCTTTAATAACATCATATACTCATATTTCTCCATAAAACAACTAATATGTCTAATAAAATTTTGTCAGTATTAAATACTACCAAGTTATATGAATACAACACATACTAGCTCTTGAAGGATGTTATTTTAGGAGCTTTAGTTCCATCACCTATACCAATGGTTTGAGTTAGCCTGTGTGTATTCAAGGGTATGTACTCTGTACTGCGGGTAACCTATCATCAACTAAAACTAATTAACATTACATAAGCACCATATATTTGAGAAACATCGCTACCTAATGTAATAGTGCTAAGAAACACCACTGTCGGGCAATAGTAATACATACCCTTAAAAATATCTTGAAAACAACATGAATGCCCCAGATAGATTTGAGCTTTTCATCTTGCCTGATGGAGTGGACAAGTAAGTACAAGATTCGGTGGACACAAAAAATAAAAAAAGGGACGTAAACATTTGGAAAAACTGGTACTAACGCAATATAGGATTAAGATAACTCCCGACACGAAGGTACCAAATGCTGCTTTGATAAAGATTGAAAGAGAGGACCATACTTTAGGAAATTTGATTAGAGCACAGTTATTAAAAGATGAAAGAGTCTTATTCGCTGCTTACAAGGTCGAACATCCATTATTTGCTAATTTCGTATTGAGAATCCAAACGGAAGACGACTATTCACCTAGGGAAGCATTGAGAAATGCTTGTTCTGGGTTGATCGGGGAATTAGATATTATCAAGACTAGATTTAAGGATGAATGGGCTCTTAAATCATTGTTGAACAATAATGATGATGACTTTTAGGTGATCGGGCGTTTGAAACGAATCGATCCACGGTCAGGCAATCTACGAACGAATCAAGCATTCTATAGCCTCCGAATATGTATATTAATGTATTTCTTCCTTAATTTTACTTACTTTTCAGCCTATTCAAGGTGCATAATGCTAAATAAATTGTATATAATGAATTTTTATTATGTTTAGGATTACCGTAGTATACATTTAGTAATACGATGTCGAAGAATAGGAATTGAAATGAAAGGAAAGGTTTTCGTAATTATAGATCTATGAAATTAATGCAATGATTTGATAATGCTTTGATAAATAAAACTAATTTATAGTATTAATCAGCTACTCTTTGAATGCTTTTCTTTTGATTGCTTCCTTGATAATGGCAATCTTTTCCAAACAGTTAGGAACTTCGGCAGATGGGAAATCACCATGCTTCAAAATGAAAATTAATGGGTGAGTTTGTGTTATACGGTTTGGTGAAATGTGAGTAATAGCTAAACCAGATTTTGAGATGCAAATTTTGTGGTGATCCTTAAAATTAAACTGGAAGTTGCCGTTAGTCATTTCAAACATGATGTATTCCGAAGTTCTAGTATAGCGTCTCAAAAAGACGGTTTCTTTTCTCTCTTCGTTCTCACTAACCTTGGATAAATTACTATTCATATATTTAGCAAAAAAATCAACAATTTCTAATTGTCTTTTCACTTGGGATGGAGGATGACTTGATGAATTTTCTATGCATGTCCATCCTTCACCTTCATGATAAATTAATTCTAAAAATCTGCCCGAGTTGTGTAACTTTAAAAATGTGTTTTCATCATTAAATAATACACCTATGTCATCATTTGTCAATTGATATGAAAATCCGTATTTATTCGAATAATCAACCCATTTACTAATTAAAGTTGGATTTTCGCAGCTTGGTAATTCCATTGTATCTATTCTATCATGCTTTGAGTATTCGAGTCTCCTCATATTTTGATAAGTTTCAAAGCAGATCTGGTTAAGGCGTTTAATAGTAGTTGAGTAGGTGCTGTTAAAGTTAACCCTTCTTGGCTTACCAAGTTGTGCTGGGTCAACTTCTTGATATTTACTTTTTGTATCACCAGGTGACAAAGACTTTGGCAACATAGCTCTAGGTTGTTCAGAATGCAAATCGGATCTTAAAATTTCAACTGGGTTCTTTGTCTTTGGAGTATATATACCACAGCTTGCTTTAGTATTTGTGAAATTAATTGCTGACTGAGCCTTAGAAATATTCTCAATACCTTCTGGAGTACCGTTTAAACTAATTTCATGAGTTTTATCTGGGAAAGATCCCTTGAACCAATCGTAGTTTAAAATTTCGTTGATATTAGGTCTGTGCAATGGGTTCAAGCTCAACAAATCCTTGATTAAGACTTTAGCTTCTTCTGAAATTGGCTTATCGGCAGGGAAACTATATTCAGTCTTCTTGATTCTTTCATAGATTACTTGAACATCCTTGGCTTGGAATGGTGGTTTTCCAATAAGCAATGCATATAACATGATACCCAAAGCCCAGATATCGACCTCAAAACTATGACCTACGTTTTTACCTCCTAATACTTCAGGTGCAATATAGTTTGGTGTTCCACAAATGGTATATTTTCTGGATTCAAGAGATGGTAATATGGAGGCTAAACCAAAGTCACCAATCTTTAAGTTCATATCAGGATCGAAGAAGACATTACCTAACTTCAAATCTCTGTGAATAACTCTTCTTGAATGTAAATATTTAATAGCGCCAACCATTTGAACCATGAAATATCTAACTTCAGGTTCTGATACTCTCTTTCTAGTCTTCAATAACTCCATTAAGGATTGATTAGGACAAATTTCTAATAAAATATAGACATTTACATCATCTTCGAAACAATCAATAAAATTGACGATGTTTGAATGTTTTAAAGATTTATGAATTTTAATTTCTGATAACAACTTAGTCTTCGTCTTTTCATTCTTAATTGATGCTTTTGCAACAGTCTTAGCAGCATAGATCTTGCCTGAAGAATCTTTCATCTGGAAGCAACGAGCAAATCCACCTTCTCCTAAAAATGTTCCACGGCGGTAATCTCTACCATTTCTGGTTCTGACGATTGATGGAGGTGTTTTACATAACGCAGATAACTTTTCCTTCTTCTTTTTGGTTTTAACATCCTCTTGATTTTCCTTGTTGTGTCTGAGAGGTTTGATTGGTGTGATGTTGTTGGCCCTGCTATTTAATTGGCCATTATTCAATGGCTGCAATGGTTGAGTACGAACTGACGACATACCTTTTAGTTATCTGTGAGTAGTACCTATATGTCTATTAAAACAATATTAAATTAGGAATTATTGTAATGCTTTATGCCTATGGAATGAATAGTTAGTAACGAAGGTTTTTTTTTCCTCCAGTTAATGCCTCTTCGTTATGTAGTGTTCGTCAATATGATGTTCTTGACAATTGGCTTATATCTATAACACCCTGATATTGCACTAGGTGGTATATAAGAATCTTCGATAGTATTTGATTCTTCGTTGGGAACAGAATACGAAAAGAATATTGGCAAATGAATATATATAAACTATTTGTGGATTAATTTTCCATATACGTTGTTTACAAAATATCCGCATCGAGTAAAGATAAAATATTTACAAACAAATCGAATTGAGAAATTCTGAAAGATCTGGTCAGTTATACACAAATACAAATACCAAGATGCCTGTATATTTGGTAAGATAATCCATATATATTATCCTAAAACAGAGATTTCATAAATGTTATATACGGATATTCACATTGTTGATGGCTTGTTTCACTTTGCGATTACTCTTACGTCGCTAATATATCCTATTAATTACTTATTACTTAATCGATACGAGTATTCAGTTATAGGCGTACATAGTTTGCGGTTATTTACTGCTTGTATTCAATTTCATAGTCTTTAGACTTGTATTTTACTATTAGGTTTAAATTATACAAATACAGTTGTCGACTGCTATTTCTTTCAGTGTCGCATTTTCATGATTATTTTGCAATATTTTAAGAAAACTTCCTTATTCGATCATAACGATCTTCTCTTATTATTCATTATTCTATTATTTATCAAACTATCACAATTACTACATTATTCATTTAGGTTGCTAATCACGTATGGCCCTTTTACCTTGCTAATTAAACATATTTATAAATCACTTAAATATCCCAAAGAGGATATAATACGACCTATCAAAGCTATCTTCTCTAGTACTTTATTGTTCCTTGTATCTTGCAGATATCTTCGAAGCCCATAAAACGTGCTAGTTATCGTATTGGGAAGGAGAGGAAATAATGATTTATCGGGAAGTGATATATATTTCCCTGATGGGCTTCAGCTGCATGGGAGACTAATTAGGAAGGTGTGTGAAGCATACTAGTCTGAAATCGAGGGTTGGAAAACCTCTACAAATGGGATGGTAAACTACAACCGAACCTTCACTAAATTTAGAAATTGTCGTTACACAAAGCTTGAGAAAAGAAAAACTAGAACTTCAGTCGTGTAAGATTCAAAACACGACAGTTACATTATTTCCGATTGCCCTGGTTATCAGAAAACATTCACTGATATTTATTCATAGCGTTTGCACCTTAGATAGGACAGATATAACTTCTACTAAATTCAGTGACAATTATTAGCAATTTTTTCATAAAATATTTATGATGAGTTCATCAGATGATAATGTTGCCCTCTCTTTGAAGAACGAAGATATGGAGCAGGACGAAGATATGCCTTTATCACAAATTAGTTCAAAATCGACTGATACTACATCTGTTGATAGTAATAGTATTGAAGGTCAGAAGCTGGAAAAGAAAAGAAAAGCTAGTCCAACAACAAATGACAAAGGGAAAAAGGTGAAAAGAGCGAAGAATACTATCAAAAGCGAAAGCGACGATGAAGATATACCTTTAGCATCCACCACTTCTCCTGCTCCTAAGAAAAACCCGAAGAAAAAGACTGATTCGACAGCAGCAAAAACGGAAAATGGCTCCAAAAAGGTGAAAGGTGCCAAAAAGAATGGTACTAAGAATACTGATGCCATTAAGAAAGAAAATGAAGAAAAGACAGAGAAAGAGTCTAGTTCAACACGTGAAGACGAAGAAGAAGAAGAGAAGTACAAGTGGTGGGAAGCAGAAGATGTTGATGGAGAACAGAAGTGGGAGTCATTGGAGCATAATGGTGTTATCTTTCCACCCGAGTACGAACCATTGCCATCACACGTCAAATTATACTACGATGGAAAGCCTGTTGACTTACCATTAGAAGCCGAAGAAGTTGCAGGATTTTTTGGAGCGATGATGGAAACAGATCACGCTAAGAATCCTACTTTCCAGAAAAACTTTTTTGAAGACTTCTGTAAGGTTTTAAAAGATGCAGGTGGTTGTAATGTCAATATTATTGATTTTCACAAAATGGACTTTTCGAAGATGCATGCACATTTCGAAATGTTAAGGGAGCAAAAGAAGTTATTAAGCAAAGATGAAAAGAAAGCTATCAAGGCTGAAAAAGATAAATTTGAAGAACCTTACAAGACATGTTTATTGAACGGTCATAAGGAGCAAGTTGGGAATTTTAGAATTGAACCTCCTGGATTATTCAGAGGTAGAGGTGCACATCCAAAAACCGGTAAATTAAAGAGAAGAGTTATGCCTGAGGATGTTACTTTGAACTTAAGTGAAGGTTGCAAAATTCCAGAACCACCACAAGGTCATAAATGGGCTGAAGTGCGTCATGACAATACTGTATCCTGGTTGGCTATGTGGAAAGAAAACATTGCTGATTCTTTCAAATATGTCAGGTTTGCTGCAAACTCTTCCATTAAGGGTTTGTCAGATTTTAAAAAATTCGAAACTTCAAGAAAATTGAGATATCATATTGATGAAATCAGAAAAGATTACACTAAGATGTTAAAGGATCCATTAATGCAAAATAGACAAATGGCAACGGCTTGTTATCTTATTGATATCTTTGCATTGAGAGCAGGTGGTGAAAAAGGTGAGGATGAAGCAGATACTGTCGGATGTTGTTCATTAAGATACGAGCATATTACCTTGAAACCTCCAAATAAAGTTATTTTTGACTTTTTGGGTAAAGATTCTATTAGATTCTATCAAGAGGTTGAAGTTGATAAGCAAGTCTTTAAAAATTTAAGAATATTCAAGAAGCCCCCTAAGCAACCAGGGGATGATTTATTTGATAGAATCTCTCCTCCTTTATTAAATAAGCAATTTCAAAATTATATGAAGGGTTTAACTGCTAAAGTATTCCGTACCTACAATGCTAGTAAGACAATGCAGGATCAGTTAGATTTGATTCCTAATGAAGGAACTGTTGCTGAAAAGGTTGTAAAGTTCAATGCAGCCAATAGAACTGTTGCTATTTTATGTAACCATCAGCGTACGGTTAGTAAAACCCATGGCTCATCTGTTCAGAAGATTCATGATAAATTGAAAGAATTGGAATGGCAGAAAATCCGGACCAAAAAGATGATTTTACAATTGGAACCAGAATTGAAAAGAAAGGATCCAGATTATTTTGAAGAACTTGATGACTTATCAAAAGAAGATACAGAGCACATACACAGAGCGCTTATCGAAAGAGCCAGAGAAGCAGCTCGTAAAAGATTTCAAAGAGAGAATGATAAATTGAAAATAGAAGATAAACCATTGTTAACCGAAAAGGACTTGGAAGAAAGGATGGAAAAAGTGAATGAATTAGAAAAGGAATACGCAGAGGAATTGAAAACAGGGGAGCCCCAAATTAAGAAGTCGGTAACAGTGGAGAAATTGAAAAGTCAAGTCGAAACATTGACAAACAGAATAGTAAATACCACATTCCAATTGAAAGATAAAGAGGACAATTCAGAGGTTTCCTTAGGTACATCTAAGATGAATTATATCGACCCTAGATTAACTGTAATGTTTTCCAAAAAGTACAATGTTCCAATTGAAAAGTTATTCACAAAGACCTTAAGAGATAAATTCAACTGGGCCATTGAATCAGCGGATGAAAATTGGAAGTTCTAGTTGCTTATAATTGTACATCGTAATATAATTATGTTATAGAAATATAATAAAACGTATCAAAACCATAGTTCTTGATTATAAATTTTAAAAATTTATATATTTAACTACATAACGAATTGCTTTATATATATATAGACTGCATCAGGCTATATCTTGAATTTACCCTTACTGCCATAACAATTAATAGTCGTTATTGAAAAAAATGTAATAGCTGCTAAAGCTTATTCAATAATCTGCCTATGGAATTTTTAAATTCATTTCTAATAGTTTTATTTTTTTGTAGTTAAATCAAGAGACTGGGAATCTTTATATGTATTTTTCTTTGCATTATATGCTCCAGGAAAAATTTCAGGGAAAGTTTTTGCATAATCAAAGAAGCTCCATTCTCTTTCGGGCCAGTTGGCGTTCACCACTCGTGTTGCAGATTTTTGTAACAGTCTAGCAACCCTCTCATTCTCATTCCAAACTCGTAAGACGTTCTTCCCCATTAACAACTGTATTTGACTATCCGATGCGTTCAATTTTTCCATAATTTTAATTAGTAAGTCTGGATATTTAGAGACATCTTCAAGACCTTTTGGACCCTCTGGAATTCCATCAAAATCAGATCCAAGTCCAACATGCTCCCAGCCAATTAATTCAACAACATGCTTTATGTGATCTACGGCATCATCTATTGTGGCACATTCATCGCCAGTTTGACTGATGAATAAGGGAAAGAAATTAATACAAATAACTCCACCATTTTCTTTCATTTTTAATAACACGTCGTCTCTAACATTTCTTTCGTTTGGTGTTATGGAATAAGCAGAAGAGTGAGAAAACATTACCGGTGCCTTTGTTATCTCCAATACATCAAGCATGGTCTTATAACTTACATGAGATAAATCCACAATCATGCCTATTCTGTTCATTTCTTGAATACATGATCTTCCAAATTCAGAAAGTCCTTTATCTGGTAAACCAGCAACCACAGAAGAGGCAGCAGTTGCAAACGGGTTATCACAATTATGAGTCAAAGTGATATAGCGAACCCCCAATTCATAATATTTTCTTAATACGCTCAAAGAGCTATCCACTTGATGCAATCCTTCAACTCCCATAGTAATAGCGATTTTTCCGCTGGAATAAACATCCATTACTTGCAGAGACGCCAGTACCATTTCCATATCGTCCAGGTATGAATTCACCAAACGCGTAACGACGTCGATTTGTTCCATAGTATCTCTAACTGCACTGTTTACTCTGTTGAAGTCTTGGTACAAGTAATCATCTTCCTTGCATTCAATGAAGCAACTAAAAAATTGTAACCCAATCTTGCCTTGTCTGAATTTCTTTAAATCAGTGTGACTTTGCAACTTGTCATCAAATTTAAACCTGCTCTCTGTCTCGAATTCATTATGTAGCTGGACTCTTAGCAAGTAAGGAAAATCATTATGAGTATCAACGACAGGGGTTTCACTGCTTACTTTCTTGAATCTTTCGATTAAATTTTCATCAGTGTGCTTTTCTACCATCTTTCCCAATTAAAAATACGAAGACAATCGAAATGAAGAGTATATCCAGAAAACTTTATTTCTAATTAGACTATCTAATCTATAATTCGGGTCATTTGTATAGACTTGAGGTCTTTCTTATACCTGTGGGGAGGTGCTCCAACACCTAGACAATGGAAATTTGGGACCTTCGCTTATTTTATTACTCTTTTTGGAAGGGGTAAAATTTGAACATATAATTGCAAAATGATAAACTAGAATTAAAAAATATCTCCAAAGCTATTTATCATTAGAAAGAAAAAAAAACTCAAAGATAGCAATATAGTATATATTTAGAGAATTTCTCTAGATTTGAAACTTATCAACTTTCTAACTTTAACGTTTGCTTGTCTATTTAGTCAGTAAATTAAAAATTGATCTGAGTCGTTATCTCAAAAAAAAAAAAATAGTTGAGGCATCCATTATGATCACAAAGGAAGTTAGTAATATTGAAATAATTCTGGAAGGAGATATACTGGCCAATAACTATGAGAAACATCCAGTAGAACTAAAAAGAGGACTAAAAACCAGACATATATCAATGATGGCTATTGCTGGTGTCATAGGGCCTGGTGTATTTATTGGCATGGGAAACGCTTTGCACGCCGGGGGACCAGTTGGTCTTCTTGTTGGATTTTCAATTGTGGGTATATTGGTTATGATAATGATGGGATGTATAGGTGAAATGAACACCATGTTTGATTTCAATTTCAACGCACACTCTGCTAGATGGGTTGAGCCATCCTTTGGCGCAGCTATTGGATGGAGTTACATTTTGATTTGGATCTGTAACATCATTGCTGAATATGTCTCTGCAACATCTGTTCTATCATTTTACAGCACAAAAGTGCCTATGTATGGGTATTATTTGCTTTTGTGGGGTTCTTTTTCTGTTTATCAAATGTTTGGTGTTGACGTATTTGGAGAAGTTGAATATATCTTGGCCTGGATTAAATTATTATTTATTACTGGTTTCTATATATTTACAGTGATATTTGCAGCTGGTGGAATACCAAATCATTCTCCTGGGAATCCATTTAAAGAGTATCCATTAGCCAACGGCTTCAAAGGTATAGCTAATTCATTTGTGTATGCTGGAATTTTTTACACTGGGATAGAAAGTCTTTCGATGACTTTCCTGGAGCTGAAGAACGTTAAGAAAGCTGTCCGTACTGCTGTTAGGCAGACAATTTTCCGTATAATCTATGTTTATTTTGGAATTACAATTACCTACGGGATTACTGTGCCATGGAATGACGAAGGTTTATCAACTGAGAATAAGACATTAAGATCTCCGATGACTATAGCTTTAATTAAGGCTGGATGGGCAAATGCTGGATATTTTGTAACAACTATGATCTTTATTACATGTTTGTCGTCCATTAACAGCGCTATATATTTCTGTGCCAGATCATTAACAAGACTAGCTGTGGACGGTTATGCTCCACAAATATTTACCAGAGTTACTAAACGTGGTGTTCCGTGGGTTTCCACTCAAACAGTTCATCTTCTTGGATTCTTGTCATTACTTGCAATGGATAGTAGTTCTGCAGTAGCATATAACTATATTGTCTCTCTAGGGGGTATTTCGGCCTTCATAGTTTGGACAGGAGTAGTTTTTGCTCATTACAGATTTAGAAAAGGTTGGATACTACAAGGGAATTCGCTTGATGACTTACCATTCAAACTACCATTCTTTCCATATCTTAATTACATTGCAATATTTCTTGGTATATTATTGTGTTTAGTTCTGGGATGGTCTACGCTTAAACCATTTGATGCTGGAAACTTTGTGGATTTATACATAATGCTTCCCATATTCTTTTTAATGTGGCTTGTATTTAAAGTTTTATTCAAGACCAAGTGGGTTAAATATACTGAAATGGATTTCCAATCAGGAAGAGTTGATGTTCAAGAAGGTGGTGTTTTTGAAAAGAAAACCTCATTGGAATCATGAGGAGTTAATTTTGCTTCATGACAATCCTTAATTGCCTCTATAGTTTAAACGTAAAACAAGTTCATTAAAATTGTTATATTATTTCTCTAAATGTCTATAGACTGTAATGAATTTTAAATTGAAAATTTAAAACTATCTTCCAAGATTTAACCTCCAGCCAAATTTCTTTGTAACATTAAACCAGTCAACGTACAATGTTCCATTTGCATTCAGATTCCAAATTTCCTTCAAAATAAAATGTATTTTTTTAGCATTATCAAATTCATATTGACTTTTGAATTCGATTATCAAGTTCTCCAACTCTTTTCTATCCTGAAGAGTCACAGCAACTAATCCGCTGATCAACAATGGGAAGCAGAGTGACATTTTAACTGAGCTATTCATCAAAATTCTTAAATATTTCTTGATTTTATAAAATATGAATTGCATCTCGGGAACCACAGGCGGTAAACGTCGTATAACATGTTTAATGTATAGCTTAATAGATAGCTGGTAAAGCTCAAACATTTGAAGATGAGTTTCCATATCATCGCTTTCGTTGAGAACAATCAAATCAAGAGGATTCAACTCTGCCTCTTCTAGATCTTTTTCCAATTGGTCACATTTTTCTAAAATGAGTCCTTGGTATTCATGGAATAAATCTTTATCTAAATCATGATCTAGTAGGTTTTTCGATTCAACTAACAAATTAATAGCTTCACCTAAAATTAAAATTAAAGGTCGTATACATCCTTGAAGCGAGTCAGCGAGCGCAATATTCTCTGAATTGTATATCTCCACATATTCAGCAACTGGGTAGTAAGTTCCATTTTCATTAGACTGAGATGCAAGTATATCGAAGTAGGCAAAATTTTGAGCTAGAATTTTACCTTCTGAAGAGTAATTCTTCAAGATTTGAAACCCCCCCATTTTGTTTATGAGATTATAACACTCAGTTAAGTAGGACGACCAAGTGGCAATATCTCCGATAGTAATTTCGACACACATTAAAATGATATAGCTAGTCAATGCATAGATAAAAGAGCCTTTCCCATCAGGTAAGTTTTTGAGACTTTTTATAGCTTTCTGTATATAATTTCGCCCAGTTGATAATAGTAGTACCCCTTCTTCTTTATACGTCTTAAAGATTGAACCCCAAGCAAGAAGACAATACAAAACTGTTTTTTCTTTAGTGGCCATTGGTAGAAAAGTATTCAAAAAATAATTTAATTGTTTGGGAACAACAGAAATTGCATGGGCAATATAAGCACAATAGTAATAAATATACTGTTTTTCAATAGAACTTAAAGCAATAGGGAAGGGATAACTTGGTGAATTAATTAAGGGTAGATTGATTTCAAATTGAGGTAGCGAAGAACTATAATACCCCGATCCTGACGAAGTACTGATACTTACTAAGTTTTCGATGTTAATATTCGCATATTCTGAAGGTGAATTTTGATCTCTGAACAATGGTCCCATATATGGAGAACCGTACTCCACATGTTGATCCGCTGAAATGATTGATTGCTTTGCTAAAATCAAATCGGTCGGAGATTTTCGGTTTACTTCGAAGTTAGCATTTTCAGTATCATTGTCCCTCGCAATCTTTGAAACAGATTTTAAACTTTCATTAGATATATTAACGAATTTATTCTTTTTCTTTCTAGGCTGGTTTTTAAATGCCAAATCCCCTTCAGGCCAAATACATTCTACCTTTCTTTTGTCACATAACGTGCACTTGGGTTTAATCTGATCACACTTCCTTCTTGTATTTAATTAGTATTCTGACTCACGAATTTTAAATTATCGCAATTTACGTACTTTTTTCTTCGACAACTAAAACATCCAAGTCTCGATCTAGTTCTTCGATGTCCGTTTATGACCTCCCCTCTCATTCTGCTTAAACAAAGAAAGCTTTATCTGACAGTAAATGGATCATTTTAATGTGTTCAGGCGTAGAAACTCCGCATTTCGTATCAAAATCTATATCCAGTCCGAAAAGGGAAGGAATTTAAGCGCAAATTTGCTGATAGCGGTTTAAAGGCCGTTGATTTCTCGTAATTTCTGTACTTTTGAAGAAATAAGTTTCAATCATTGACAACTCAAAGTATGGAAAATCCAGAATTTGTTATTTTAGGGTAAGTATTCTATTTCTGGTATTTCACTAACTATTTGAATTGAAGGATTAACACCATAGAGCTGGAATAATTGGATTGTATACAGCATTTTCATTATTGGAAAAGGGCGTAAACGGTAATCAGATTACGATTATCGCTAAGTATCACCCAGGTGATCAATCTATTAACTATACTTCTCCGTGGGCTGGTGGGAACTTCTCATGCATTTCACCAGATGATGAGCATACACTAAGCTATGATAAATACACTTACACGAACGTCAATAAAATACAAGAAGCCCTTGGAAATAACTGTGGATTAGACAATGCCCCTACAACTGAATATTGGGATTTCTTACCGAATGAAGCTAAGATATCGCTGCTTAAAGGATATTTAAAAGATTTTACAATTATTCAGAAGCAAGATTTGCCTATGGGTGCGAAATTTGGAGTTCGCTACACCACTTGGAATTTCAACTACCCTGTTTTTTTAAAGAATTTCAAATCATATCTAATGCTCAAAGGAGTGAAATTTCTTAGAAAACACTTAAGCCACATTGATGAGGCATTCCTTGGCCCTAATTGTGTAGTATTCAATTGCACTGGACTCGGAGCCAGAACTTTGGGAGGCGTTCATGATGCCAAAGTTTACCCAGTAAGAGGGCAAGTGTTAGTAGTAAAAGCACCCCATATTTATGAGAATAGACTTCGCTGGGGTACAGATTACGCTACTTATATTATACCAAGACCAGACTCAATGGGTCACCTAGTTCTAGGTGGGTTTGTTCAGAAAAATAACTGGTCTGGTGATACTTTTGACGAAGAATCAGAAGATATATTGGGAAGAGTAACTGATTTACTTCCGACGTTAAACGAGAAACCTCTAGAGGTTATACGGGTTGCAGCCGGATTAAGGCCTTATAGAGACGGGGGAGCGAAGATAGAAAAAGAGAATTTACCAGGAAACCGTATTTTAATACATAACTATGGAGCAGGTGGTTATGGATATCAGGCAGGACTTGGAATGGCGGACAAAGCAACAAGTTTGTATTTCAAATTAGATTCCAAATTGTAGTAGTTACTTTAGATATTTCTCAAATATGCAACCCGAATAAAATGATTTTCTTTACATGTAATACAGTTTGAAGAACAAAGAATTTTCAAACGTCAACTAGCATCATTATGGTAGTACAAAGAAAATGAAGAAGAAGAAGGAACATTGCTACAGAAACATCAAAGCATGGTAAACAATATTTATGAAATATTATGTGGTTGAACGCGAATACGCGCTTTTTCGTTCTCGCAAGTTCGCGTTCTGGTTGTTTTGGAACCTTCATTAACACGGAAAACGATAACAGAAACACGTATTTATGCAAGGTTTTTACCTTATAGAACCATAAAGCTTAAATTATATGTATGCATCAAATACCGAAGGGGCAAGTGTGTTCAATAATCCGATATATTAGCTGATAACTGTATATTAAACTTAGATAAATGCAATCAATTGAAAATGGGAACATGGGGCGTACCAGGTATCGATGAATATTTTTTCTATATTTTCCTATATGAATTAAAGAAATTCCTGTTAGAATTTATAAGGTTATAGTTAGTGACAACAAAAAAATATGAGGGTTTACAACTTTATTCTATCTGTGGTGACAATATTGACAGTTGTTCAATTAGTGGATGCTAGGGCAAATGTGGTATCTACTACCACTTCCACGAAGCCATCTACTAGAATACATGCTCATCATATGCATAGAGCCTCTCCTACATCCGGTGGTGGTGCCACCCGAGTGACGAAAGACCCACAGACAACAAGTATAATAGCTGAAAAGAGGGATGATATGCCTACTATTTCAGAGTCGGAATCTCAGTCGTACTCTTACAGTTTAGCTATTCCAAATGCTAGCAATTCGAATGCAAGAAAGGATCCATACATCTATAGATCCAGTTTGCCTGAAAACTTAGTGTTCATAGTGGTGGGTGCCATCATTCTCTTCATTTTATTGTGCTTTATTGGTTATAGAATCACTGCCTACATACTATCCAACAAAAGGGCAAAATCCGACAGAGAAGTGTACTACAACTTTGGATATAATGCGGGAAATGGAACATTCGGTAGCGAAAGTTCCAATTCCTCGATGCTCGAAAAGTCGTCGCTCGGCTCCGTGTCCAGTCTTCATATGTTGTCTCGACACAATTCTCTTCTCCAGCTTCAACATGAAGCCGAGAATAGCACATTATCCAATTCGCAACAAGGCAGGTCCTACAGAAATGCTGTGAGCGACAACAAGTCCAACAGAGGTTCCATGTTTATCAGTCCAGTACTAGAACTTATGAACACAAAATCCAACTCTCAATTGGAATTACCACTCTATCATAGAAACGCTTCTCAAACGTTTAACAACAGTCTGGCATCGCTTATACAGAATCTGGCGATGATGGATTCTCCAATGAACGATTTCCACCCAAATATGAACCACAGTAATGCTTCGCTCAACGATTTACTGCTGGTGCAAACGCAATTGCAAACCAAGCAACCACAATCGAAGTTGAAGAGACCACCATCCATGGTATTGGATAATTTAATTAACTAAGTGTTAGTGTTTAATGATGTATTTTATAGAATGTAACTTTAATAGACAATATAGACGCAATTGACGGACAACGTATACGCAAAAAAAAAGTAGACGTAATAGTACAGATGGAATCTTCCATAGCATGGTATATTCGATTGTTACACAAAACAGTCCGGGGGTGGCAGGGTCACCCCTTAGGCCGACGGAACCAATGAACACCATCGACATCTGTCTTCCACTATGAAACTCGTATCTATATAAAAGCAAAGATTCTTCAAATTCATCGACTTCAACCATTGAGGATATTTACTACTTAAAAATCATAAAGAAACAAGAATAAATGCTCACAAGAACGATAAATAAGACCGTGGCTACTTACTCCACTAAAAGATTATTGCATTCTAGTTTACCTAGATTTGTCAAGAATGATGATTCGACAATTGACAGCTACAGAATGCCTTCACAAACATCAATTAACGAATGGGAATTCAAGTACGATTTCATTCCAAAGGTTGCTGAACCAAAGGTCCCCCCACTTACCAGAGAAGCTATAAAACAAGATATTGCTAACGAGAAAAAAGCTCAAGTGGAAAAAGAGATGTTGAATCTGGAGGTTGTTTCTGTGAAGGCGGAAGCCAATGATGCTCCGGTGTTGCATGGGGGTGAAGCTGTTAAAGCGGAACCGGAATTTTTACATGATAGAGGGTCCGAACCTGTGGATGCTTCATATGCTTCGCCTAGGGAAACAGCCAAATCCAAGAAACCTGCCAACAGGGAAAAGTACATCCAAACCTCGATCAACCCCCAAATTAACCAGTCTGAAGTTGTTAACTTGGGAGCCAACGATGTGGATCATAAATCATCCAATGTTGAGCAATCAAGAGTCGTCGATGACATTGAACACGACAACTTACATACTCTGGGCCAAAAGCAGTCGAACAGATCCGGCTCTGGTTTTGGTGTGCCGTTAGCATTGCTTGGATTAGGTGCTGGTGGTTACTACTACTACCAATCATCTGAGGGCGATTCTCACAAGAAATAGACTTGTTATTAATAAATAGCTACTTATGACAATACATATTCATATATATTATAATTTTATCTGTAATTTGTCTCTTTGTATTTACAGGACTTTGAAAGTGGACCAACTTATCTAATATGGTCTAGCAGCTTCTTGGCATGCCTTTAATTGTTGCAAGTAGTATTCACAAGTTTGCATGTTACCGCTGTTTTCTTCTAAACATCTGGTAAAGTTTCTGGCGTCAGCATCACAATGTCTGGCTTGTTGTTGGTATTGCTGTTGTTGACCAGCTTGGGCAAGTTGTTGTTGATCCTGTTCAACTGGAGCAGCCGATGACGATCCTCCGAACATAGAGGTTATACCAGCACCTAAAGTATGTCCAACAGTAGACCCGACGGCAACACCTGCTGCTGTAGAGGCCATTTGTCCAAATAATCCTGGTCCTTGTTGGCTTTGTTGGACAGGACGGGATGCAGCTGGGGCTGATTGGTATGGAGCTGCACTAGCAGTGTGAGCTGATCTAGTTTGGGTTCTTTGAGCTGGAGCGGATCTTCTTTGTCTAGGCATTTTAATTTACTTTAATTTCACTTGATGAGTCTACTACAAATAATGGACTTATTATTGGTTTATATAGTATTCTCGTAATTCGCTAGTGGCGAACAAGAGAAATTTGGTCATAGAAAGAAAAACACATTTGGTGCGCGCACACCGAGACATATTTATCGGAACCATCAGTACTGCTAGCGAAGTAAGACAGTCTGGCATTTCCTTCTGTCGATAATTAATAAGGAAACATTGCGAATTAATAGACCTAGTAGATAAAGTACGAGAACTGAAGAGATTGGATAATGTTTTTAGGTAACACGGCGTGTCACGTAAGGTTTAATGCCGTGGGGTTGGGATTGAAGTGTAGGTTTTCGACGTCTGGTTTACGATTGCAAAATATGCAACTTAACTATTATGAGGTTTTAGAATTGCCACATTCGGCATCAATTCGAGAAATTAAAACCCAATTCAAGAAGCTAAGCAAGAAATATCACCCTGATTTGAATACGCATTTGACGGATGATGAGAAGAAGGCTAATAGTGACAGGTTTGTTACCATAGTTAATGCTTATGATACGTTAAAGGATATGAAGAAGAAGAAGAACTATGATTTATCATTGAAATCTAGTGGACAGTTGCATAATAGGAATAACAGTGGGGTCAGAAGGAACCAAGAATGGCACAACAAGTACTACGGAGAAGCGAAATATTACTCCAAATCTAATGCATATTCAAGATCGTCCTATAGTGCATCCGGTTTGAATACCAAGAGGCATAGAGTACGTTATGACACTGACTTTGAGAATAATTCTTCATTTTCGGGAGAACATCGCAACTATGGCGACAAGCATGGTGTTCCGCATTTTAACTACAACGAGCATTTATTGAAGCATTTAAAATTCGAACAACGAATTATCAACCGACAACTAACAGACGACGACAGAGAGGCAATTATGAGACAGCTAAGCAAATCAGGAGATCTTAAGAATATGAGCGAGGAGCTTATCACCAAGCATTTGATGAGGCAAGTTCATCATACCAAGAACCGGTCGAACTCAGCAGGTCTGGGGCATTGGGGGAATTCAAGCTCAAGTGCAAACGGGCAAAATAAGAACCCGTACATGTATCATGGCCCTCAAGATGACAGCGATGGATTAAAGGTTGCATTTCTTTGTGTGGGGGCAGGCGGATCATTATATCTTTTATATCAAGCATTTTTTAGTTAAAATAGCTTTGTAGATTTACAATATAATATATTAAAATATGAAATGTAAGTAAGAGTTTACGAATTATATATTCTATTTCATATAAGACAAAAATCAAACTAGGATGGAAAATAAATGATAATACGCAAGGAACCAATAATAAAGTAAACCGAGTATGATTCCTTGTTTTAATGGTGTTTATACATGTCTCTGTAATCTTTAAAGGAAACGAATATATTATTGCTAATTCGTGAATCAACAAATGCATCATGAATGGTTATTTTGTAGTTACTTTAGTCTAAGAACCTAACGATCGACTTCACCGAAGACTAAATCCATGGTACCAATGATAGCAACAGCATCAGCTAATAAGTTACCTCTGGAAATATGGTCAAATGCACCCAAGTGAGCAAAACCTGGAGCTCTGATTTTACATCTATAAGGTCTTTCAGAACCGTCAGATACAACATAAACAGCCATTTCACCCTTTGGTGCTTCAATAGCAGTATAAGTTTCACCTTGTGGAACAGCGTAACCCTTGGTATATAATAAGAAATGGTGGATTAATGCTTCCATATCTTCTTTCATCATGCTTCTTGGTGGAGCGGAAACCTTAAAGTCTTCGGTCTTAATTGGACCGTTTGGAATATCATTGATACATTGGTAGATGATCCTCAAAGATTGTCTAAATTCAGCCATTCTGATTAAATAACGGTCGTAACAATCACCGTTCATACCTACAGCAACATCGAAGTCAACCAATTCGTACGCATCATATGGTTGAGCTTTTCTGATATCGTAAGGAACACCGGAACCTCTCAACATAACACCTGATAAAGAGTAGTTTAAGGCATCTTCAGCGGTGACCACACCAACACCCTTGGTTCTGGCAGCCCAAATACGGTTATCAGTGATCAATTCTTCGGTTTCATCAATTCTATCACCGAATTGGGTAGCCCACATGTAAATATCGTCCAATAAACCAACAGGTAAATCTTGGGACACACCACCTGGTCTAACGTAGTTACTGTGCAAACGAGCACCCGAAACACGCTCGTAGAATTCCATCAATTTTTCTCTTTCTTCGAAACCCCACAAGAAAGGAGTCAAACCACCGACATCCATAATGTGCGATAACACCGACATACAGTGATTCAAAATTCTGGTGATTTCCCCAAACATGGTTCTGATGTACTTGGCTCTGAGTGGAACTTCAATGTTCAACAACTTTTCCACGGCCAATGCAAATACCAATTCGTTGGTCATCATGGAAACATAATCCAATCTATCAAAGTATGGTATAGCTTGCATGTACGTTTTAGATTCAATCAACTTCTCAGTACCTCTGTGTAACAACCCGACGTGTGGATCGGCCCTGACAATTTCTTCCCCGTGCAATTCTAAAATCAATCTCAACACCCCGTGAGCTGCTGGATGTTGAGGTCCGAAGTTAATGGTGAAATGTCTGATCTTGGTGTTTTGTTTCTCGACGTGCTTAGGGTCGTCGTCTCTTCCCCACGTCATATCTACTTCATCCATAGATTCAGTAAAAGTCGTCTTTCCGAAAGTGCCTGGCTCGTCTGAGTACCTCTGTGCATCTCTACCTAACGCATGTCTGAAAGGCTTCACATTGGATTCATCACTAACATCTGCATTTAATCTGGAAAAATTGCTGAATGCCCTTGATGAAAGGGACCCAAGTCTAGCTCTAGAAGCAAGACGAACCGAATTACTTATATTCTTGACTCTCAACATGTTCAGTCTAGCTTATTACTGCCCAATACAATTAGAACTATTAGAAAAGTCTGTATTATGATTACTAGTATTGCGTATAAAAAATTGTATTTGAATGTCAATATTACTATAATGTCATTGGATGAAAAATTGGTGCGCACAAATCTTGATTGGTGTATGGATAGGATGTATGGAGGTAAGATGCACCGACCTAACCTGGTGCACCGGTGTAATATTCGTGGAAATGCTCTTAGTGTTACATGTGACAATAAATCACATGACTATTGAAATCCCTCATCGAGGTCTAGCCCGACCTTGACGGGTGCACTGATGCGCATTCGGGCTGGTGGCGAAAACGATCGCCGACGGCTGACGCGACTTGGTCGGTCCCGGTTTGTCTGCGCGTGAACTAATCCTTCAGCCAGGGAACTACAGGAAGAAAAAAAAAAAACTGGCTGAACGTCGATCCTGCACACGGCTCTATCATTATATAACCAGCGCACTTTGCTGTTTTTCATAGTACTTAGTGTAGTACAGCATTTGCCATATACAGAAAATAAAGCACCATAGGTCTCTTAAGGTGATTTTATAGTAATCATTGCAGTTTTAAGTAGTGATTGGGAAAGATATATAATCGCACATATCGAGGCAGTTTAGAATTATATTACACATAAGGTAATATCGACAGTAATGGCAGGGGAAGCAGCATATAGTATGAATTTCGCATCTAAAAGAAAAAGAGAAGAGGTCGAGCCAGACACCAAGAAAGTAAAAAATTTTATAAACGAAAAGGAAAGACAGGAGTATAGCAGCTCGAATGAATGGCCTATTTACAACCATCCAGAGGGAGGGATAGTGAAGATAACTCCATGGGGATCGGTGAGACAATTCGTGGATGCTGGCGGGAATACGGTGACGAAATTTGAAGACATCAATTTCCAGGATATATCGTTTGCAAACAGCCAGACGGCGAACGTATATGATATGCCATCGACGCCAGTGTCGATGAACCAGAATACGAACAGCTTTTCGTCTCCATCGACCTATGATGTGGATGGAATTAAATTGAGTCCGAGCGACGAGGCAGAAAACTACGTGATAAACGGATATGGCAGATTGCAAGGTAATGGTGCACAGCAACAACAACAGTTCCAACAGGAACAAGAAAATTATTTTGGCATGGAAGACCATGATTTGGAATACGATGACATGGTTAAAATCTAGTTGCCGCCGGCGAGCGGTGAGTAGCACTCTATTTAGATTGTACTTATATTGTATATTAGCTAATAAAATTACTACTTGATTAGTGTTGGAGTATTGACTAGATCCCGCTGTCGATGGAATGAGAATTAGTGAACGATTTTATTCTTTTGTTAACCATAGAGCTCTTTGGTCGTTGGCGATGGTTTTGCATCAGTGGCAGTTTATATTGCGTTGCACACTTGATGTCAGTTTAACGTATGATTGTTATGCCTGATTACTAACTGAAGCATACTGTAAGATTGAAAATAAATTATGATTTCATACACATACATTTAAAGTTCTGATTTTACAATTTCCGTCGCTACAATTGAGATGCTTATATTATTTCGTCATTAGTCATATATGTCATTATTATGTAGTCAATTTGCGGTTTGCTTAATCTAATCTATGAATCTAATATTAAATCTATCGCGAGTGTAGTACTCATCAAAGCTACTGTGCGAGGCTTACCAAACCTTTCTGGTCAATCACAAAGTTTTTGCTGCAGTTGGATTGTTGATGTGTCTTTTTTAACACTTTACTAAAACCCCATGATGTATTATCTAAAGTTGACGATGGAATAAAAATATCTCTGGAAGACGCGTCCAATTGATTAGGATTAAGGTATTGCTTGTAATTAGTTATGGTGACATCCAACCCACACCATTTGTCGAATGAGTTTAAGTCAGGAATGCAGTTTGAAATATATTGTTTTTCAACAGTTGTAGCGAATACTTTATCATAAGATACAAGACTGAACTTGTTTACATTTTTGTTATATCTGTTATTCGGTATTGTAGAACCGGAAGAAATATCAGTAACAGTAGATCCTACCGATTCACGTCTTTCATTCGAGAAGACAGAATTTGGGGTATTAGAGCCCAGAGACATGATTGATAAATGCGTGGAATCATTATGAACACTCTTTTCCAGTATTATATGCTTTTGTGAATTAGAATCGAAGGGATTAGCAAAATATGCCATATCACCATTATCTTCAGATGCCATACCTAGCATTGCTGCTGCTTCTGTAGCAGCTAACAAGTTATCATTACGGCTATTACGCGATGGAATACTCTTTAATTTTGTCACACTTCTATCTTCCAAGGGAGAACTTAAGTCTTTTGCTATACTTAGAGCTCTGAACCAATGAACCATTCCATAGAACGACCAGAATTGTAAAAGCATTTGTTTCAACTCAATTCTGATTCTCAAAGTATTCTTATATTTCACTAATGTAGAAATATTATGCTTGTTTATATGGCTTTTGTCGTCTTTATACATGGAGGATATTAGATGATTTAAGGATGGTGCCTCCCCTACATACATGTTGTTTAATGTGTATGACGCGATTTGGATCCCTTGAAATCTTGATTTAAAGATACTATATTCAGAAGCCGATTTAGTTGGTTCGAAAAGCATTCGATTTTCCTTGATAAGGTCATAATATTTGGAAATGCCCTTATTCAAAACCTTGTTGTATTTAGATTTGTGCCACAGATTCTTCCACTTGCTTGACGTAGATTGTTTCATGTCATCTACTTCTCCCTGGTATGCATCATTCCACATTTCGTCCAAATCATCTTCACCTTCGTTATTCATCTTTTCATTTTGTACCATTTGCATCACATCGTTCAACTGGTTTGAGTCATTATATAAGGCTACAATAAGCTCTAAAACCTTCTTTTCGACCTTTAAGTCATATACATTCAACTGAGTGGAATTTATTTCTAGCAACACAGGTTTCCAAGACCTGTTTCCATTGTTGTAGTGATATGGACTTGAAAACTCTGTTTTAATTAGTGATAATCCGTAATACTCTAGAGAAGGTTCATATTGCGGTAATGCCTCGTTTGGAGCAGTATACATTGGCGACTCATCGCTATTCATATGTTCGGAATAGCTGGGAACCTCGCTGGTCATTACAGGTTCAGGCATTCTAATTTCGTTAGTTCGTGTCTAGGAGATGGGTAACTTTACTGGCGTTCTCATATAGAAATTTAACATTTCATGTGGTGGATTTCTTCCGTATATTAACAATTTCATATTTTGTACCCCATGAAATGAAGAACGCGATACTTACTTATTTTTAACTACTGCACCTTGATATGGTGTCAAATAATAAGCTTAATCAAATAGATCTAAAGTATTAAATTTGAGCAATTTTGACATTTCTCCAAAAACAATACTAATTATATATATATATACTTCTTAATACATAAGAAAGCTAAGAAAATAGATCATTAGAGATGCGATATGTCCGGTCCGAGATATGCGCGAAAGTACGGATGACCTCAAGTTTGCGAAGTTTTTACTAAATTTTCTTGTTATTGAAAGTACGGCTTGAGATTACTAATTCCGATAGCTTACTATGCTTTTTTCATGATTGGTACAAAACTCGTATCTAGCTAGCTGTTGTCACGGCAATAATGTATTATGGTGATAAGAATATTACAGCATCAAAATCTACAAAATGTATCTCAGGCTCAGTAAAATATCACACCCATAAGACTAGTGAGGATTATTCAGGATAGTTTTTAAGCGAGAATGTCTCTAAAAATAATACCAGTGGAGAATATGGCGGGGATTATTCATAAAAGGTTAAATATTACACAAAATGTTGAAGATTGAGATAGCAAAACAAGCATTTAAGCATATTTCGCTTGTTTACAATACAGATTTGTGGGGTGATAAGGGTAATGACAGCTCATTGGGGGATTATTAACAATATATATGGTATGTGTATTCGAATGTGGTATCTACGTCTGAAGGTATGATTGGTAGTGTCGCAATAGCAATTAATATTGATTACACGAAAGTTATATATAAGTGGTAATGGTGGTTTGCTTGCTACATTTTTGGCTGGAAAGACGATCCGAAAAGCAATTATTATAACCGTCTTTATGAGCACTTTTGGTTAATTGTGCAAACGTCTTTAATATAAAGTTTGGCAGGCAAATAGTCTTATGCTTTTGCTGCAGCTGCAAGAAGGGTACGATATGTATGATAAAGAACTCCCAGCGTTTACAGTATGAGCGTATGAAAAATACGTTAATGCATTATGAAATGCTATGAAACAAAACAATACAATAACTAGCAAAAGATAACTATCATTATTCCCATATATTTACCGGTTTTCTATGATAGCTATTGAGCTTCGCTTGACTGTGTATATAACCTTGGCTACTAGAATACGGAGTGATCACAAATATTAATACTATTACCGACATGTACGTCTCATATATTTACCTAAAATTTTACATTTCATAAAGAGGGCGTGTGGCGTAGTTGGTAGCGCGTCTGCCTTGCAAGCAGAAGGTCACTGGTTCGATTCCTGTCTCGTCCATTCTTTTTTTTTTTTGACTATTATTTTAAAAAGAATTGTATAATGATAGTGTCACACAGAAGTTACATACTTGATGCATTTCATAACGTAATGTTTATTTCAAAGATTTATTAGACAACATATAGATTAATTCTCAGTTTCATATTTTTTGTCGAGAAACTGAATTATATTATTGATAATATCTTGCTTCTTTGTTGCCAGCTTGATCAACCCTTTGTATTTGGAAACAAATTGTTTAAGCTGCGATACATTAAAGTGGCTCCACTCATTTGACTTCCACGCTGTTAACACTGCTTCCTCATTCAATTCGGGTACTTCCTTTTTGCGCTTTTTACTGTCAGTGCCATCACTGGATTCCATCTCTCTTTTCAAAGATTCATTGCTAAGCTTATTCAAGCGTACATTAAGTGCTTTTAACATTGTTTCTATTTCTTCTTTTTGTAAGTACCCTCTTAATTCTATAAGTTTTTGCGTAGTGATGTCATTATTTTCAATAGATTTCGATTCGGAACTCAATTCCTCCTGCAATAATTCATTATTTATTATCTTGTAAAAGTAATTTATTGAGGGATTAGGGAAATCCAGGGGCTTATATTCTTTCAAGAAAAATTGGGATATAATATGTTTGAAGTTTAGCAAAATTTCTGACGGAACAGATTCGCCTAAAAAATCATTTAAATATGCTTCGTTGACAAATGAATATTCTGGTAGGGACCTAACATCGTCCAACCAAGGTAATCGAATCAAAAAAAACCCCTCCGGAAAATTTAAACCAGATTTATTGGAGTTTGTTGCCTTTGTTGGATATAGAGCATACAAGTTTGGCATCGAGTTCTTTTTGAGACATCCAAATAATATTCCATATTTTTGTAATTTTATACATGACTGGTAAAGTGATGAAAATGTTTTAAATGAATTTTTGTATCCTCCTTCAGCTGAGGCTGTTTTGAGGCCATCATTAATATCAGGTGTGACGAATATTGGGGCAGAAGAATTATAGTGAGGCTGAAACGTGCTTAAACTTCTGAATCCCAATAATTTTAAATATGGTGGTTTAGAAAAGCTATGATCATCCATATCTTCATTATCATTATGGAGATCGTCTTCCTCTCCATTTTGATCTTCTTCTGTTCCTGATTCATTCGCAGTATTATGGTCAAACGCATAGTTTTTCAAGAAATTAGTTTGCTTGGAATTTAAGTATAATATATTATCATTTCCTATAGGAAACCCCTTTCTTATATTTGCATCTTCGTTCCTCTCAGTTACCGATTTTGTATTCTTAGTTTCAACTTTTATCTCTTCACCTGTTCTATCATTTAATAATCTACTAGATGTGTGAACAATTTTCAATTCCTCTCCACTATTATAAATCTTATTAAATTTCTTCAACTTTTCATGGTTATAGATAGTATAGCCCTTAACTGAACACCCAAATTTACCTGAAACCCCTTTACCATCACCAAGTACCAAATCACAAGAAAAAAGTATACGTTTGATTTCTCTTAACCTGAAAATGATCGATTTAATTTGCGTTGATAAAGTGGTATCCTTGAACTTTGCAGTTTTGCTTGATATTCCATCAAACACAAGATCATTCACATTCCCTGAAACAAATTCAGATTTGATATTTGTATGTTTTTCGACATCATTATCTTTATCATTCCTTTTTTGGTTGTTCAAATAATTTGTATTTAAAAATATCTCCTGATATAAGTTTGGATTGAATTCCCTTTTCTTAGATTGCTTCTCATCCGTATAGCTATCTAAGAAGAAAGGTGTAATATTTATTCGAAATTCGTCGTAATCATTAATAATTTTCCATAAAATATGCTTAGTCTTCTCGCTTTTGAATGGCCTATCATTATTTGTAAACCAGATGAGCTTCTTGTTATTATAGTTTTTATTATTATGAAATTCGTTCAACATAGTATTAAGAACAGCTGGAAGTTTATCATCATTATGCTCTTCTTCTATATACGGAAACTTATTTTTGAGTAAGCTTATTCCATTCATATCATCATTAATAGCATCATTTAGCATTTTCATATTAAAACTGTTTAAGTCATTTAACTTAAATAATCTGTTTAGGCCACAATCCTTAGTGAATTTCTTGTTGGTTTTTTTGCAGTTGTAGAAATAGATACCAATACCCGTGTTTGGCAATGTAATAATCAACTCGCTAACCAATTCATTTATACTGGATAGTATTTCCATAAACTGCGATTTATTGTCTAACTCTTTTAAAGGCAGAAAAATTTCAGGAGTTAACTCAATGAGGAATGCAATACCTTCATGTATTTCGAATTGTTTATAGGTTTCATTTTCGTCGTCTGAAAAGCTCATACTAATTTAATGTATGAAGAGGATGATATATTTAGGAGCGCACTTTTTTGGAAATAGATCAAAATCATAGTCTAAGTCGTCTGTTGAATAATTGAAAGTTATCTCCCACTAACAATAATTGTACGGCAGAAGAAATATTAGCGGAACCACTATTGAGTTCTGATAAATTCCTATACGTTCCAAAGGACTTGCATCATATCTTATTTGTTATTCATAGATTATGGCTATTCATTTCATACTAGTACTTAATAGGCAAGGTAAAACAAGGCTTGCTAAATGGTTCGATAATAATTATACTACTCAAGATAAACAAAGGTATACTACAGAGATACATCGATTGATATCTTCTAGAGACCTGAAACATCAGTCCAATTTTATTGAATACCAACAGAACAAGTTGGTCTACAGACGATACGCTGGATTGTATTTTATTTCATCCATAGATCTCATTGATAGTGAATTGGATTCTTTAGAATCTATACATTTTTTGGTTGAAGTACTAGATGTGTATTTCGATAATGTATGTGAACTAGACTTAATATTTAACTTCTATAAATTATATTCGATATTGGATGAAATATTTTTGGGGGGAGAGTTTCAAGAGACACTGAAGGATAAAATCTTGGAAAGATTGGCGTATTTAGATAAATTAGATTAGGATAGAAGTAATAATTTTATTATGGATCATTTATGTAAACGTTTGAATAGGATTTTCCGTTTGTTTATTAAGATTTCTTTGTTCAATACCTTCCCATATTTTTGCTGAGACTTGCTCAATATTCAAGTTATTGACATCAATTATTTGAACAGAATCATCATTATCAGCATTCAATACTTTTAAAAAACAATTCTTCACGGCTTTCTGGAAGTTTTCTTTTTCGTATCTCTCTTCACCCCACCCTTTTCTATTACTTAGCTCTTCTAAGGATAATGTTAAAAAAATTGTCAAATCAGGTTTTGGTAAGCCCTTATCTGGGGAATATAACCAGTCAATGCTGGCCATTTCTGGTCCTGAATCATTTGAGATGCTCAGTTTCGCTAGAGAATATGCTATTCCCGAATATATGTATCTATCCATAACAATGAAATGGCCATTATTCAAGTCATTGACTATTGAGTCAGCTAATTCCCATCTGTTTGCAGAGAAAAGTAAATGTGCTGTTTGATCTGATAACTTCAATTCCGAGTTTGTTAAGTACTCGTTGATAATAGAACCTACTTTAGTCGATCTATCTGGAAACTTGATCAATTTCCCATCTGGAAGTTTATCCAGAAGTATACTAGATTGCGTTGACTTTCCAGACCTGTCAAGGCCTTCAATCAAAATAAGCTGTCCTCTACCCATAATGTGCAATTATATGCTACGCGTATATACAATCGTTGGTGTAAAGTGAGTTTTCGTTTGTTCTCTCACTTTACTCAACTCGCCAAATTTGTAACAAAAACGTATAAAAACGTATAACCTCTGATCCAATTATTATTGACAGTTTCATTTAAGCTGCTTCTCATACTGTCGTATAATTTCTTTTTCGTTTACAATCATTTCTGTATTGAAAGCTGGAAGAAGGCTTTATCTGCTACATTCTTCCTTCATTTCCGTGTACTACATTTGTAGCAAAAATAAAGAACTAACCACAGAACGTACTGAAAAGTCGAATGTACAGAACTACGTAATAATAGTAAAAAGTGATCTTTAATCGAAATGTTTAAGGGATTATGACCGAGCGAGTCAGAGTTTAACTCATCACCCGGAGATACACCCTCAGCTTAATCTATAAAAACATCAAACCAATAATCGTACCCCAAACACTAAGGAATGTAGCATGATCAATGTCCAACGGCAATCAAGTTAATTGTAATGAAAATCAAAAAACGACGCCATTGGGATGCCTTATGAATAATAAAAGAATATTAATTATGTCCCAGCAGAATTTTTTTTTCATATAATGAAGAGAGTCTCGGTCGTGTGCGAATATAGTCTCTACATCAAAAATCTACAAACACGACTAATCCCCAAATGGTGTATCTGATACTCGGGTAGCCAGGTTCGAAAGTTCGAAACCACACGTATCATACATTTTTACAGGGATAACTAAAACAATAGGATTCTGTAGGATCAAGTAGCGTGTATATATGTCATGTTTCCAATAGAATTATTATCTTCCCTATTACTTAAGTGGATACTTATTAATAGTTTCGCGCGCCACCTACAACGTTAATGCTGCTGAACTAGCACCTGGTTAGGTAAAAATACAGACTACAATAGGAGATCTACGATAGCAAGTAAACACTCGAAGTATTTGAGAGCGGTGAAAATTAGCTTTATTGCCATAACCTAATAGACCAACTAGACCAACTAGACGTAAAAAAATCCGTAGTCAAGGCTTTATATGGCGTATCAATGATCCTGCTACACTGCCACTATTTGAGAAATTTATTGTTGAGTAGTGACAGGCACCGAAACGGTTTGGATCACTTTTTAAACTTCGAGCAACTATTTGTTTTACTCTCTTAGTTAAAAGTTGTAGCATTTACATATATCCATATATCTAGGTTTGTTTAAACAACCGGATAGTGATTTATAGGCGTTAAAAGAAAGGAACTATTAATTTCCGTATTTGGGAGTTCGAATTTGTTTGCTCGTTTTTTATTTATTATCGACGATCACACTCCAAAAAAATTCCGGTTTTTTCTTCTTAGGAAATAGCACATTCGTTGATCTGATACAACTCTACAGTCTTTTTAATGTCGAGTATTGAAATATTAACAGGTATGTTGGTTTAAAATGAATAGAGAGTGTTTCGAATAAACAAAATGGGTATTTAGGAGAAAGTTTGCGCCTATGATATCGAGGAGTACTCGCTGCAGAGCACCAATACTAACTGATTTCTAGTTGGAAGTAATCCAAATGTTGCTTTTTATGCCTGGCGGTTACATGAAACACATTCTTGTAATGTGTCGGTAGTAAATTCCAGAATCAAGGGAAATAGTATCAACTGGAGATCGCCTGCTTTGGGGACTTCAATATTCAAGCCATACGAGATATACCAGAATTTATCACAAATTAGACCCGGCTCAAATAAATATGATATTGTCTTTATTAGTTGTACGTCTTTGCAAGATTTTCAGACAGTCTGTGCAGATTTAGTGCCATTTTTACACCTGAAATCAGCAATAGTTGTGGAAAGCACGGGGTATGTTAATTTAGAGCCTTTTGTTCAACTCAGCTTTCCATCAATGAAGGATATCACCATTTGTTCGATTATGAACGAATCAGATGTTAGACAGATCGATGGAGATAACTTCACCCATATTTTGAGAAACAACGATAACAGAATATATTTGGGAACATCGTTAACGAATTCTAATATTTCATCCACCTCGAATGCAAGTTTCCAGAAGGTATATAAATTATTGCAATTAGTTCAGCAAGATTCATCAAATAACATTTCATTATTGAAATCTGTTGTTCCTAAGGAGTTCATGACTTACCAATGGAAGCTAGCATTACCAAGAATTGTTTTCAATCCTTTATCTATTATTTTTGAAGCCGAAGTTCCATCTAATTTATCCAACCAAATTTTGTGCAAGCCATTAATTACTGGTATGATCAATGAAATATTCAAAATTATTAAAAAAATGGACTGTAAATTAGTCAAAGGATCTGAAAATGAAAGTAATTTGTTCAAAAACTGGTGTAGCAGTTTCCCTGAAACCTCAAAGAATCAAAACTATTTAAATTCGCCTGCATTTTTCTACGATTTTTATAAGCAACACGAATTAAATATTGATTTATTATTGTTGCAGCCAATCTTATTAGCAGATGATCATGGAATTAGAACCCCTTATTTGGAAAATATTTATTCTACAATGTGTCAATACATTAAAATCAATGATACTGAGATTAATTCAATTTTTTTCACAAGAAGAATTAATTCTAATGTCAGTAAAGCGAAAGTGAATCAAATCAATGCTGATCACGAACATAAATTAAACGAATTGAACTTAATTACTAATGATTTGGCAAAAATGGAATCCAATAAAAATCAAATAGATTCTTATTTAAAGGAAAAAGAGATTCTAAGAGTGCAAGTCTTAGAAGACATTAATAAGCAAGAGTTAAATTTAAGGAAATTAAATATAAATGTTGATCACCAACAACAGAAGTTAACTCAGGTCCTACAAAGGCTTGAACAATTACAATTGCAAGAGCAAGAAATGACTAGTAATCAAGCAAAGCTGGTTCAACCATCGGAACAGTCAAGTAAAGAAGTACCAGTCTTGCCTCAAAGTGGGAGCAACAAAACTTTCAGAGAATCTGTTGTTCCTAATGATAATTTGGAGGATTTAACAGATATTGCGTTATATGGGGCTTCTTTAGCAAGCCCAGTTCTAAACCAAAATGCTCAAAATGGACACACAATCAATCGAGAACCTGATATAAATGGGCACGGTGTTTCAAATAGAGGTTTAAATATGAATGGTGGTGAGCCTGTTCATGGCAATGGAAGTGCATATCCAAATGGCAACATTCAATTAGTAAATGGTGATCTTCCTCAACATCTACATGAGAAGGAACTTGAATTGCAGAAAAGGGAACAGGCACTCATCAACAGGGAATTATCGTTACCTAATGAAAATTCGATGAATGGATATTACGATAATGAACAACATCGTCAACCTCAACACCCTCAACAACATTCACATCAGCCACAACCACAACAATACCCACAACATCCACCTGCTTTGCAACTTGACACCCAACAAAAAGGTTCGAACATGCCACCTAATCAACAACAATATTTTAACCAAAGACAGTATAATAATAACCATGGATACATGCCATCACCTATGGATCAACAACTTCCCCACGGTTTACCATCAAATGGATTGCCTCCAAATGCATTACCACCTAATTTACGAGTTAATTCGATGAATTCAAATATGAATAGGTATAATATGCCTCCACCTCAAATGATGAATGGGAACCCTAATCAACCAAATGGTTACGGAGCTAAATCACAGAGATTGAGTTCTTTCCCAACATCTGCTCATAATTATCAAGATTTACACCAACAACAGTATGCACAAAACCCACCTCAACAACAGTATTACAATAATATGTATCAGAATGGTGCACCCGTTGAACATATGGAGTCAAGGTTCAAGGCTCAACCAAGAAAGCAAAATCGTCGTTCAGCTTTTCCTCAAATGAATGGTGATTTATCAGGCTTAGATATGGGTGGCAGAGGTGGTATGCCCATGCCAGGTGGTCCTACTAACCCTTCTGCAGCAAAGGCCAATAAGCATAGATCAACCATGGCTTTGAATTCTAATGGTAACAGAACAAGTCCACCTCAACACAAAAAATCTGTTAGTAGCTATACTATTCTACAGAACCAAGGTCAAAACCAACCTCAGGGCCAACCTCAAGGTCAAGCCCAAAATCCATCTGAGCCTCAGCAATACAACCATGCCCAACCTCAGCAACAATATTTGCAACTTCCAAATGGTTCAAATGCATCAAGTAATTCCTCAAATTCGGTTAATACAAATGATACACCTCAAACTAATGATGAAGGTGTTCAAATACAGGTTCCTGTTGTAGAACCTAATGCAAAGCCATTAGGAGGTATTTCTAATCCGAATAAAGAATCAGAGGCTAAGAAAAAAAGAGGTATTTTTAGAAAGCACTAAGTTAGTGGCTCGGTATGGGTTTTTTGTTTATTTGTTATGTTGATCTAATTCTATTTTAAAAACAAAGCTTCTCGAAGCTTAATCTATTCAAATAATATATACATATATAACAAGTATTTATATTATATAATTATCTTCTAAACTTCTATGCGTCGTAGTCTCGGACGTCTATCTGTCAATTTTCATCGTGACAATTTTTCTGATCCATCTGAACGAGGGTCGCTTTCAATGTATCGATTACCACCAATCCCATTAATTGAGTTCAATATCTGTAAACGTATTAATAATGGCTCCAAAGAGATTGTTTTATGAAGATGACGAAGTCATAATAACTAAACCAGGATTTAATGAGGAAATTTCTGAAGATTTGAAACAACAAGAATCTTCCCACGGAAATATTTCATTTGTTAAAGGTATGGGAATTAGAACAGCACCAGTTCTTGAAGAGTATGTTAATAAAGCTAGATTGGTTTTACATGAGAAATTAAGTTACTATGGTGCTGAGTTGGGAACTCAACAATCCGCTCTTTGTAATGAATACAAAACAATTAAAAATGAAGTCCAGTCGTCAATTAAAGAACCCGTTTTACCCAATTTAATTTATGTCTTAACATCATCATTGACCGGCTCAATTTTAGTTAATAGAAGATCATTGCCACTTAGATTCATCACTCCAGTTATATTTGGTGGAGTTGCATTCAATTATTTTATGCCTAGATCGTACAATGTTGTCCAGGAAAAAGTTACAAACTATGAGAAGGAAAATTTACCAAATGTTTACAAGAATCAGATTACTTTAGCTGAAAATTATCAGGATTTCAGAAAAAATTTATTCCAAGGATTAGACAATACAGCATCTCAGATTGAAAATTCAGTTCATGAAGCAAGGTTGTATTTGATTGATCTTTTTTCTGAAAAGAAGTAGATAACTTATATATATTAGTTGATATAATAATGAATTGATCTTTGTTTTAGTAATGAAAACAAATTTAACCTACTACAATTTGATATGTAGTATATATCATTGCGACACCACCAATTACGACCAAAACACAATCTAAGCATCCCAACCAAAATCTTTTTCGATTTTCAGCCTTATTAAAAGTGTCGCTGTATTTGCAACAACTCTTCAAATGTAAAATAGGGGGATACATATAAACAAGAGGAATGCAAGCAAAACACCCCACAAAAGAAACAAATCTATCCAAGTTTTGACCACCTACCAAAGCTACTGCAGCTGTAAGTAAGACAAAACCAAATCTAAAAAAATTTTTTAACCACTTAACCTTTAATGAATATTTTCCAGTTTTCGTGAACAATTTCAGTTCAATTAACCTAATTGCTGGGAACAATTGTAACGGCGTGGAAAGCAAAATGGCAAATGCATATAATAATTGAATCATAATAACGAATGGAGAGCCCTGGGGTAAATTTAGTATGATCACTGTTTTCACATCCTTGCCGAATGTGAGATAACCTAAACAGCCAATCCCTATAAAGATGGATGAAATAGTTGCAATTACTTGAAATAAAACCTTGGGAAAGTTATTTGGATAGATCATCGACTCTTGAATAGGAATAATCAAGCCTATACCTTCAAATGCAAAAATTGAGACACCAATGAATAAGGAGAAGTCTTCTTTATTGAAAATGAATTCTATATTTTTCCCAAAAACTCCATGGTTTACCACTAATAGTTCATAAAAACTATAGTATAAAATAGTCACTAATCCGACAAGAATGAATATGTTAGCTAACAATGCCAGTAATGATAATTTAGTTATATCTCTAATCAAGGAAAGTGGTAAAAATATGATCAACTGAATGAAAATAAAATACATGATATGAATTTCGCTGGTATCAATGTTAGTTACACTTCCAACGAATGCTTTTAAGTTCTCTGAGGTAAAAACAATATACGCTGCAACAAATCCAATTTGAGAGATAACAATTGAAGTTAAAATCAATTGCTGTAGCCATTTTCCGTATAACTTGAGTCCGATATCACCAAAACTTGATACTTTAGTTGCTAGTTTAGCATGAATTAAAATCAAATAACACCAAAAAGATAGTAACCCAAAAAAAGCTAAAACAAGTGACGAGAACATTAAGCCACCGTTAGAAAATGCTTTCGGTAGGAATAAGACCCCCGTGCCCACAAATGCCTTCAATAATAGAAAGTAGGCCTTTTTATCTGTAGCTGTACCCTTTGGGTTAATCTTCTTAGGTTCTTGGTTGGGTAACAACAAAGATTCTTCATCAACTATGTCATAATGACTAGGTACATTTGCCTTATAGTGGCATGCAATTAAATCGTTTTGATCTTCTAACTCTTCTCCTGCAAAGTGTCCATAAATACTTAAAAACTCAACGAAATTTCTTGTTAAAAAATTTGGATTTTTGGTTCTAAAAGTATTATTCATCATAAATTGTCTTCTAAATCCACCAGGAACATTAAGAGAGCTGGCAGTTGAACCTCTTCTTCTATTTTCCAATTCAGATGACGATAAGCTACGAGAACGTTTCGGAGCTTTAGGTCTATATTCCTGGTCCGCAATTTTATATAGATCTCTAGTAATATCTCCTCCCTCTGTTTGTAAAGGATTCACTTTTTCTTCTTGCAAATGTCTATGGACTTGTCTTATAACTTTCGGATCATCGATTCCTGTTGAAAAATCTGCTTCCATTCCCCTATCGCCCATACCCCTATCACCACCCTCGTCTTCGACATGGAAAGTTTCACTGCCATTATATTTACTGGATGACTTAGACGATGAAGATTCTATACACTCATTATCATTTCTCATTATATTCTCTTTCAAAAACGGAGAATTACCAGGCAAAGAATGAGAGTTAATTCCATTTCTAATTGAGGGCGAAGTGATTGGTGATCCCGAAATAGGTGATCTAGCAAGTTTTGCTATAGAGAGTCGTCTAGATGAAGAGCTCTTCGGCTGCTGGATTCCTCTAGGTTCCGACATTAACCTTTCTATCAATTTATTATGTGAATGTTTCGAATATATGGGAGAAAATCCTTGTGATGATGCTTTGTTGATAAGAAAATATCGTTATCAACCGACTTCTACGAGATTCGCGGGCTTCAAAATTTTCGGAATCTAAATTAAGAATACATTGATAATATATAAACTATGTATAGCCTAGCTTGAAGGAAGCTTCTTGATGTCCTAACTCGTGTGCTTTTAAATACCAAGACTGTGGATTTCTATCACCTAGCCCAATCTCATTTAATTGAGCCATAGCAAAATATGCATCTGAGGAGTTAAATTCCTTGATTGCCCTATCACACCACATTACGGCCTTTTCCGGGTCAGGTGAAGGTACATATTTACTTAAACCATTGCTTCCTTTCAAATTCCATCTACTTAAACCTAACATTGCTTCTGGGTGTCTCTTGAACAGTAATGGAGAACTAACTGCTTTCATATACCACTGAATAGATTTGCTTGGGTTTTGCTGGCGGTTTAATTCCCCATTTTCATAAACATTTCCCAACTTAACTTGAGCCAAAAGACAGCCAAGTTTTGCTGACTTGTTATAATATGTTAATGCTTTTGCATAATTAACTGGTGCGCGTTCAAGTGATTTAGTTATAAATTCATCATTTGGGTGTAAATCACCAGGATAAATACCTTCATATATTTTTCCGAGTTGGTAAAATGCTAAAGCAATTATTTCCTCCAACTCATCTCTATCCTCACCAGTTAATTCAACATCTTTTGAGTTAAGATCGATATTTGAGAGTTCAACAAAATAGTTGAAAAATTTGGTGGATCTTATCAGAGGAACATTTAAGTATAAAAGTGCCATTTTATAAATACCACGATTATAACCTAACTTAGCTGCTTCTTTATATTTACATAATGCTTGATCAAATTGGTCTGGAAACTCATATTCAAATATTTCCCCTAACTTGTATAAACTCTTGAAGTTATTCGGATTTAATTCCAATGATTTTTCTAAGTAGGAAAGTGATTCTTGAATATCTTTCTCAACGCCAAAATCTTGATTGTACGATGCTGCATAATCATGCTTTAATAAACAGCCATAAATGTAACAAACTTCCGAATGAATATTTTCGTTCTTTTTACGGACATCATACTCTTTTATCAACTTAAGCAAATGATTTATAGATGATTTTAGGAATAATGCCTTGCTATGTTGGCTCAATTCTTGCAGAATTGGTTCACCCTTGATATTTACAAAGGCATATAAGCGATAATTAGTTGCATTAATTAACATTTTGACCCACTTTAATCGGTATTCTAATGACTTATTACCTGATGCAATAACCTTACGTAATTCGACAAATTCTTCAACCTTCTTCTTGATTTTGTTGTCAGTTGTCTGTATTTGAACTGGCTTATTGGAAGAATTCATACCGACAACTGGCACAGACATCCGATTGTTGTGCATTGACTGTGCTCCATATGGCATGATATTACCTGTGGCAAATAGCATGGATTGTCTTTTCGATTCTGCTGTTGCTATACTTTGCCTTCTAGAATGTCCCATTGGTGATGCAATGCCTTGATACTCGGTATTATAGCCCATCATCGGTTGACTAAATGGTATCGCATTCTGACTGAATGGCATACTCTCCATAGATGGCATTTGAGAGTGTCCTAAGTAGGGCATCGTTGCTTGTTGTTGTTGACATGGTTCGGTTGCATTATTCACATGCCATAAATCAGCGTGACTTGATATTGAGCAATCTGGATCGAAAGATGAGCTTTTTCTAACATGCTTCTCTTTTATTCTCTCTTTCTTTTGCTTATTTATTCCTCTTGGTTCTGGATCCCTCACGTTTTCTCTATTTGGAGAAGGTGGCGCCTTAACCATGAAATTATTAGATTCGTGTTGAATTGAACTAACAGAATTATCTGATTCCCTGGATTCATGACGAGATAATTCAAGCTTACTTTCATTGACTATGAATTGATTATTCTTGTTTTCGTTAATATCAACACGTTTTTCATTTGGCTGTTCCTCTTCTTCCGTTTGACTATCACCTTCGAAAAGGAATTTACTATAGTCTGAAATATGCCTTTCATCACTCTGGTTATCAAGAGCCATATTCAGTATCCCATAATCTATTGAAGCAGTACCATTTTGATATTGTTTTTGTATATTTGCATCTTCATCATGATTTTCACTAATTTCATCCTCTTCGTCTTCGTTGCCACCACCATTGTTGCGATACTCCATTGGTTTGAAGTTTAAATCCAATGATGATACTCTTGCTTTCGATTTATCAGGAACCTTTAAATCTGATTCCAATATAGACAGAGGAACTGATGGATACCTATTCGACTTTATCGTCGATCTTCTTGAATTCGAAACTAGTTCATTGCTTGCATCAGCCATAGAGCTCTGACCGCTTCGTCTTTTATAATGAGTCAAAAAGTCGTTTTTAGAATCATCAGAGTAACTTTCATGCAAATTATGCGAATGCTGTCTTAGGTGATTAGAACCGTTTGCAGAAGGAGAAGATCTCCCTTCAGGTGTTAATGGAGTATGAAGATTAGACGAATTCATACTTGAGTATTGTTGAGGGTATGTTTGATATGCATAATTATATCCATACATTGAACTTCTATTAGGAATCATTTGTTGCTGTTGCTGTTGCTGTTGCTGTTGCTGTTGCTGTTGCTGTTGCTGTTGCTGTTGCTGTTGCTGTTGCTGTTGAGCAGCCAATGAAGCATAGTATTGCATCCACTGCTCATAGTATGGATGTTGTTGTGGTACATTAGCATATTGATTTAAATTAGATGCATTTTCATTACTATTATTAACTGATTCTTCCGAGGTATCTGTGTATTTCTCTGAGTCGGAATCTGAATCTTCTTCTGAGTACTCTTCAGAATCATCCTCAGATTCTTCTACAGCAGGACGTTGTTCATGGTAATACTGTGGCTGTGAAGGAGTCTTTTGCATTTTCTGGGTTGTTTGATTCACACTATCATGATTAAATGAGCGATTTGTGGTCACATATTGCTTAGGTACGTTATTCATCGCCCTCTGATACTTGTAGTAAGGCTCTTCAGTTATATGTGGTTTTCTGCTATCAGAATAAGTCTTCTCCTTTGACAAAGGCGATTGCTTCTCTATCTGTTGATATTGACCTTGACGTTGATGGTTGACATTAGGAAGATCATGTGGAGGAGTCTGGTTCACCCGTTGCGAATTTGCTGGGTAATGTGAATACTGCTCATTCTTTGGTTTAAAGTGTGTAGTGTTAGTCTGGTCGGGTGGTACTTTTGAGTATGCATCTTGACTCAGGTTTTGCATTTGAGCTGAATATGGATGACGTTGGACTTTAGACGACTGCTTAAGTTCTTTTTCTGGAGGTGGAGGTGGCTTCCGTTCAATCGGGCGTCTAGTATTTTCCTTTGGAGAAGAGCCTTGATTATTAGCACCCGTTGGAAAATTATATTTTTCTCCTCCGATATTTGGAGTCAATGCAATAGGCAAATTCTTGACTCTCCGAGGTGCCCCATTTACTTTGTTCATTGAAATACCAGTAGTCTCGTTGGATGAATTGGATGAGTGTGAGCCTGTCAGCAGAAATTCACTGCCAGTTAACGAACACGACGAGTTTTCACTAAGGTTGGTTTGATGAGTCTTCGGTTTGCTGAAGTATGGATGTTTCTCCGGACTTAGTTTCGACAATATGCCCATTCTATCAAGCAATCCAGCTTCTTGTTAACTAGTCTATATCTTATAAACTATAATCACGGTAAGTTGGAAAATCGATTTAATTTAAGCTTTGCTTCTAAGTATAGCCCCGGTAAATCAATGTTCAAAATGAAAGCTATTGTTAGAATTTTGTGTTCTAGCAAGAAATCAAATAATTTTCTTTGATCTTTTTTAGCCCTTTTAGTACTACTTGAAAATAATAGGCACCCAGTTTTACTCTTGGTCTTAATGAAGACGCTCACGTTCTATTTTTACCGAATAACTCAACTATAGAACGTAACCACAGTTAGCATCTTAATTATTGCAAAACCAACCTATTTCCTAATTGCTACATTTCATAAACAAACCTCAATCGAGATTTATTACACAAAGTTAAAAATAGGCGGTGCTCTTTGAGACATTTTGCATTTTCGCTCACGACATTGTAAACGACATTTTGCAATATTTCTTGCCGCTCACCAACTTTTACAACGCCTGTAGGATTAAATTATGAGGAGTTTATAGGACTGATTAAGCGCCGAATATGATACCTATAATGTGGAAAATATACATTTTTTGTTTTCTATTCACTTCATTTATTCTTATTTTTCTTTATGCTTGTATTGTCTGTGAATTTGCAAGTTACCCAGTATTTCGTATCAATTAGAACGGTGGCTCGAAAATTATGAAAGTGTAGGAGTTACAGATCACATAGGTGGTTTCATGACTTTATTTGACCCATTAATCCAACAAAATAATATGACTATATGCCGTGGAATTTGAATCTGAGGGAGAATATACAGAGCATACATTCAAATTAATGGTACTTCCAAATATTTTGCACCGATTGCACCCGGGCATTACAAATCAAAAACACGTGATATATCGAAGACATAGTATATAACTAAGACAGAAGCAACTCATTAGCAAGAATTCAAGCACCAAATCGTACATATAAACTCGTTAATATGGTTAAAATTAACGCAAGTGCAATCACCTATACTAAAGGAGGAGATATTTCCAAGATATTACTGGGAACAGCGTTCTCAATTGACACTCAGGCTTTAGGTCCTAGGCAAGTCGTGATTCAGGCATTGGCTACTCCAATTAACCCTTCTGACTTGAATCAGCTCTCTGGGACTTATGCCTCCAAGCCTAATTACACTTCGGAATTGGGAACATCAGTTCCCGTTGCAATTGGTGGTAATGAAGGATTATATAAGGTAATTGAGGTTGGTAATGATGTTGACACTTACAAGAGTGGAGATTGGGTTATTCCAAAAATGCCTAGTTTTGGTACCTGGAGGACACATGCTCTTGTCACTTTAGATAAGCCAGAAAATCCAGATCCATTCATTAAGGTATCTTCTGAAGATGACAAATCGATTGATTTGACACAAGCTGCAACCATTTCCATTAATCCAAGTACAGCATATCAGTTAATTGATCAATTCATTAAAGACTGGGATCCAAAAGGGAATGACTGGATTATTCAAAATGGAGGAAACTCGCAAGTTGGTAAGTTTGTAGTGCAAATTGCAAAGACCAGAAACATCAAGACTATATCAGTTATTAGAGATGGAAAGCCAGATCAGGATGAAATTGTGAAGGAGTTGCTTGATTTGGGTGCTACAAAGGTTATCACAGATAAAGAAGCAGAATCTGAAGATTATATTAAAAATATTGTTCCAGGTTGGGTAAATGGAGGAAAAGTAATTTTGGCATTAAATTGTGTTTGCGGTAAGAGCGGTGCCACATTAGTTTCACATTTAACTGGTAACCATTTAACAGATTATAGATCTCCTCATCTTGTTACCTACGGTGGAATGCTGGGTCAGCCATTGATATATTCTAGTAGTGATTCGCTTTTCAAAAATGTAACTTCTAAAGCTTATTGGTTGACAGCTAATACCAAGCGTAACCCACAGTCAAAGGTCGAAACAGTGAAGAAAGTTCTTGATTTATATAAATCGGGCAATTTAAAGCCTGTACCCTTTAACGGTAATGAATTTAATATTAAATCATCCAGTGATGATTATGTCAAGTTGTTCTTAGAAGCTATTGCTGAGTCTAAAAATGGAAAACAAGTTATTATATACAATTAGCAAAAGCATTATATTAAACACTATACTAAGTATTTAGTTTCTCTAAAGTATTTCTGTAAAAATGTATGCTTCTTAATGTCTTATACTTTACGATAAATTCATTTCATTATCTCCATTTGCAAGGAAATCTAACCAATTCCAGTTAGAACCTTCTTCAACTGGTTGGTCAGCTAATATTTCGTCACCAATTCCAGTTTCACCGACATTTTGAATGTCATAAATCATATCTTTGTTGTCAAAATTAGTCCCTCTGTTAAGAGCATTATTAGTGTTCCTGTTACTGTAATGATTGTCCCTATTTGCTTTAATATTATTTTTCCCATTTCCAATAACAAACGATTCAGATTGAAATAAATTCATGTTTAATAACATGTCAATTTCATCAATATTGTTATTCGTCGAGTTTCTATTCTGGGTAGAACTCATATCCAGATGCGTATTACTCAGTGTAGATACATGCTTACCCGATGTATCCATTTCTAAAAACTTATCAATATTCATATCATCATTCTGATCTTGGTTTACTTGCCTCCGAGACTCGTCATTTGGAAAATCAGTATAGTGATGGTGATGAGATATTATATTTGGACTTATTTCATAGTTTGCGCTATCCCTAGTATTTGGCATTTGTGACTTATTTATTGGAGTAATTGGATCATTCAGTACTGAAGATTTATGATTAGATTGGCTTAAAGGTCGCAACACTCCATGTAATTTATAGAATAGCCCACAAGCATTACACAATAAGTCTCCATTATTAGATTTTCTCCAAAGTGGTGTTGTTTTTGTATTGCAATTTGTACATTGTAAGAACTTTGTATTCTTAGTTGAGGGACTTGTCTTGGAGAACTTTTCCGGTAATTTACAGTCATCTTTGAATGTAGATTCTAATGAACTGATATAAGAAGTAAGCAAATTTTCATTCGATTTTTCACCTGTTGATGGGTTGGCTGTAGATGCGCTAACTGATCTGTTGCCGCTGAAGAGCGACGAATCGGACGTCAACGAATTTGTATATGGTGAATGTTTAGTATTATCAAAAGAAGATGCCATAGACTCTTCTTTTTCCTGTCCTTGACTCATTTTTCTTATCTGGCTAATGTAATCAAATTCATCTGATTTGTCATTGGAGGAATTCTGGTTTGGTTTGTCTCGATTATAGCGATGCTCTCTCTGTTTCTGTCTATCTAATGCTAGAATCTTCTTATTTTGAATTCTCCATGCAATATTTGATATTCGTTTATTATGGGGCAAATAATACTTATGCTGGTACATCTTGAATACTTCCAATGATGAATCATCGCTATCTTGAATAAGCTCTGCAACATTTAGTGGCCTCTCGTTTTTTGCTTTGTATGAAAATTGGGCTCTCTGGGCATTCACATGGTTCATAGTCCTATTTGCATCTTTGGAGCCACCTAAACTGGTTCTGCGGCTATTTAAATTTGGAATCTTCGATGATGTGGGTGTATGAGATACGGGTCCCATAATAGATAATTAAATTACACCGCTTTATCAATAGTAACGAGCCCTGACTTTATTCTACTAAAATGTTCTTGAAATATATTTTAATAACTTCCTGAGCAATATTTCTAACTCTCCTTAACAATTATATAAACTAAAAGATGAATATAATCTCCAATGTACTTAAATTATTGATAATAGATCGCTCATATCAGTGTTGTGCACGACCATCTAAAAATTTTGGGAAATGGAGTAAATCTACAACTCCAATATTACCCCCATGTCTATTTATTGTGTTTGCTGGATGTGTGATCTTGCCGCTCTTAAGGCTAATATACGGCATTCTTCAGAAGTGATACCAATGTTAAGGCATTAACCGAGTAGTGTAGTGTGTCTCATGAAAAGTGGAGTCAAATGATAGACTTCTCAATTAGGTAATAAGTACTTTTATATTAGACATACATTTAGTTGGTGGTGCACTCATCGAGATGAGGACATAATTGTACAATCAAAACCTTCTATATACGAAAAGTCCAAGAGCTAATTAGATAACAAGGAACTCATCATGGCAGACAAAGTGAAAGATATTAATCAATATAATCAATTAAAGTCTAAATATATCGGACTTGGAAATGCGGATATCACAAGGGAAGAATTTATGACAAATGTGAATCGAGATATATATTCATCGTTGGCACAACATGATAATATATTGTATTACAACTCGGTAATTATGAACGAACCAATGGAATTGGTGAGGCAAAAGATGATTAAAAAGATGGCAAATCCCATACAAAATAATGAGAAAAAGCCTAAGAGTTGATGATCCTGATTGTAATTCTATTTACGTTCGTCAGGTCGGTGGAATGATTGTTTTAACCTAAGAGTAGAAAATATGATGCTGTTTTACATTAAAATAGTTTGTGATAAGATACTCATTAGCATTATGTTATTCAAAGGAAACAATTACGCTAAAGTCATAAAAAATATAAAACATATATACTGGAGAGTTGTCCACGGCTCGCTGAAATAACCTGGAAAAATGTTTGGCTCGAACGAGTCATAATGGTATATTAGTTAGACAATAATGGTGCAGCTTCAGAATCAGTAACTCTGGTACTTTCTTGCTTGACATAATATGATCCAGCAACTGCTGCAACTAAACTGAGCACCAATAAAATAGACGCAATAATAAATGCAAAAATCCATTGTAAAGCAAAAACTTTTGTAAGCAATTGCCCCAAACCTAAGCCGAACATCAAAACGGATGAACTAAACCCAACACCGTAATCGTTGTAGAAAAGAATAAACATTGATGGTACAATTAAGAAATCCCAGATCAAAACATTGCATACAACTCTACCAACAAATTTGTGGATATGGAACATAACAGCACCGTTCCAGAAAATAGCATAGAACAACCATGATAATGGCAAGGCACTTGTAGGCAAATGAATCAAAATCCAATTGCTCAAAGGTTTGATGCTGTAGGTTTTGTGACTGTAGTAAAGTGCCAAAATATTGAAGAAATTAATGAACAATACGATTTCACTTAAAATGAAATGTCTTCTAGCGAACAACATTGACCAGATAAACTGACCAAAGTTGAAAATAGTGAAGTGCCATCCAACCACTTGAGAAAGCTCGACCCTTGCTCTAGCCAGTTCTTGGGCAGGAATAAAAACCTGGCTAACAAATACGATTTGTAAGAAATACAATATACCCCAGTATATTAAAGTCACCAATATATTAGATGAAAAAGGGGTGTTGCTAACATTGAATGGACTGTCAGAATCGAAAGGTGATCTACCTACTAAATAGCGTAAATTGCCGTAGATTGATAACACCAACGAAACAATCGTGGTCACCTTATGCGTGATTAATTGATCTTGTTGATTTACTGCCATCCTTATGATAAAATATAATAATTTCTTACAATAAATTGAATATACAAAAAACTTGAAAAGAATATTTTGATTTATATATTTTTTCTTAGATATGATTGCTACCATTCTCGCAGGTTTCAATGACTGCGAAAAATTGAAATTTGCATATTGAAAGGCAACGAAAACATATATTTCACATACTATTGACCCTGGTCTACTTACTATAATCTAAAAAAGCATGGATTTAGCACGTACCACGATAAGACTTAGTATTCTTGCGGTGTTGCTCATTGTTATCTTCCAAAGCTTTTTGTTTAACTTGCTTGACATCTTCAGCACCATTAGAAGCAATTGACAATAACATGTTGTAAATCATCTCGTTTCTATCAGAATATTCGTCTTTAGTAGAAATATCAGTAATTGTGTCAGTTGCCTTGATCAACAATTCGATAGCCGAAATAATTTCGCACATCAACTTGTCAAGTAAGTTTAATCCTAAAGTATCACGAACGACAACTCTTAAGATCTCGATATCTTGTTCATCTGGACTTAACTTATAATTTGGAATAATGTATCCTTTATTTCTCAATAATAAAGAGAAAATTGATTGCGGAATATCTGGATACTTTTCACGAATATTCTTCGAGAATCTGAAAGCAACAACAGGCAAACCTGGCTCATACTCCTCGTTCACTACTGCTTTTTCAGAATGATGGTGCCCCTGGACATGCTCCCTTGTGTAGATCTTAGCTTGCTTTTCCTTGTCTATCTTTTTGTGAATAACTGAAAGACATTCAAAGTAGCCAGATTCTTCCAAGAAATTGGATAATAATCTTGCATTTTGAAGACATGAGTTGAAAATTTTGGTGTAACCTTCTCTTCCTAAAGTCAAGAAATTATAGTATTGGAACAAAACAGGGAACCCTGGTCTTGAAAAGTTGAAAGTAAAAGTCTCTTCAACTCCCCCTAAGTAATCTAATTTAAATCTGACATCATCGGGCAAATATTTAGAATCTTTCCAAATAATCCATCCTAAACCAGCAGAAGTTAAACCAAACTTATGCCCTGAGGTGTTAATGGAGATAACTCTATCAATCGAGAAATCCCATTTCAAATGTGGGTAAACAAATGGAGCGACGAAACCACCACTTGCACCATCGACGTGTATTTTAACATCAAGACCTTTTTCTTTTTCAACTTCATCTAAAATCTTGGAAATCTCTTCAACAGGTTCAAATGCTCCTGTGAATGTTGAACCTAAAATAACAAAAATACCAATTGTATTTTCATCAATGTTTTCCTTAATTTTTGTCGTATCTATCAAGTGACCTGACTTTTCATTGATATGGATTATTCTGTTTTCGACATCAAAATAACGAGCAAACTTTTCCAACGCAACTTGTGCACATGAAGCCATAAGAATATTTGGCTCGGCGATCGATTTACCTTTTGCCTTTTGTCTTGCTTGCCATGACTTCTTCATTGCCAATCCAGCCATCATAATAGCTTCAGACGAACCAGTGGTAGCACTACCAATAGAATTGACCACCTTTTTTCCTGTTTCTTTGTCAATGGTGCTAGGAGCATTCCATAAGTTACTCAAGATAGTAATACATCTACCTTGAATATCGATCAATGAAGGATATTCATCATTATCGGCTAAATTTTTGGTGATATTTTCAGAGGCTAATCTCAATGGGATATCATCAATATTCGTGTTCACAAACGAAGCTAAATTCAATGTTGGGATCCCATCTAAAGATAATTCCTCACTTATGTATTTATACACTAATTCACTGTTCGAACTCTTTTCAGGAATTTCGTATTTTGGTACTTTAGCATTTGCACTATATTTAAATATGTATTCCTCATGGTTATCCAAGACGGTCTTCTTGGTTTGTTGTAATAATTTGGATTCCAAACTTTCTGCGTTAATATGTTTTGATAATGTCATGATTGATTGAGTTGATATTTACTAACTAAATGTGCTGATATTCTCTTAGGTAGGTAACAGGAGTATTTATACTCCTCAAAAAATTTCCCATAAAGTTGCTTTCGCCTAAACAGGAGTATCCCTTTTTTTTATTTACAGCTTTGCAGATGTCAATTTGCGTAACATTGTTCCATTAAAGCCTCCTCTACACCAACGATGTCTTTATTAAAGATTATTGCTCGTATATCATTCAACACATGACATCGTACATGTTGACGTACAAGGCTCTATTAAATTAATGTAATCGTGCAGGAGTCGTGGTTAGACATTCCAGATCATCCGAAACGTAGGGCATAATAGCTGGGTACGTAGAAAGCAATACGAAAAAAGCATACATATCAGATTACGTACAGTAGATATTCAATATTTAGCGATATCATTATCCGTATATAAAGTAAATAAATTACTCATGCCTTAAATACGAGGAAAAATAAGTATTCAACAAACACCGGCATCTATCTAGCCAAAATCTTAATGGCGGAATTGCACAGCATCGTATGATAAATCCTACCGATCATTCATATCCTCTAACAGTGTAATTGACTTATTCGACGTCGTCGAACTTTTGGCCCTCAATTAAATCAGGGATTTCTTCTTCAGCACCTTCGGCACCGGCACCGGCACCAGCGTTCAATTCTGGGTTCTTACCGGCTTGAATTTGTTCAGCCAACTTTCTCAAGATTTCCAAGTTTTCAGCACCCAATTGAGGTAAGATTTGTGGAATCAATTGAGTAACATCCTTTTCTTGTGGGTAACCAGTTAAAGCAAAGGTGTTGTGTTGAGCAGCACCTTGAACACCAACTCTGTTGAAGTGTAAGACCTTACCATCTTCTCTGAAGAAGTTAGCTTCTTCAATACCTTCAATCTTTTGTGCCTTCAACTTTCCTAAAGCTTCCATCAATTTGGTGTCATCTTGTTCAGTCTTGACATTCTTCTTAGCCTTGACTCTTGAACCACCAACCTTCTTGGCAGCGGAGGCCTTTTGTAACTTAGCTAACTTTTCTGGATCAACTGGCATATTTAATTCTTTTACTTCTGGCTTTGAATGTAAAGTATTTCAAACTATTAAGTGGACCTTAGTGAAAAATCGTCGACGAGAAATCGTCGAGAGCCTCGTTCGTACGGACACGACCTCTCTTGGTTTTGTGTCGGGTTCAATTTTTGGAAGTGGCTGCTGTCACATGATATATGGCTATCAGCTTGATAGTAGACCCATCCTTAACCCACCTACTATTTGAAGATTGCATTCATAAGTAACCAGAGAGATACGGGAGAGCAAAGAATCATGTATATTGTTCACCGAGGAATTAAAAAAGTGAACGAGTTTCTTCCGATTACAAACCACTGGCTAATTTTGTTAGCTTCGATCCCAGTGGCCTTATCTACGGGAACAATCTTCGTTTATTCGGTTTACAGTACAGACTTAGCAAAACGATGCCAGCTAGATGCCTCACAGACGGGCATTTTGAATATAAGTGCGACTATTGGAACTGCATTTGGAGGGTTATTTGGGGGGTTGATTACCGATACTTATGGTACTCAGTTACCAATCCTTGTTAGTTGTGTGAGTATTTCCCTTGGGTATAAGTGGTTGTATGATTCCTACAAACTTGGACCAAATAGCAGTATGGTTTTATTGCTCTTTTCCATGTTTTTAGTGGGAGTTGGATCTGTATCGGGGTATTTCAGTGCTATTAAGGCGGTGACATTAAATTTTCCTAATTACAAAAGTTCTGCTCAAAGTGTAACAATTGCATCGTTTGCGATTTCAAGCTTGTTGTTTCTGTTTATTTCGTCCCGAGTTTTGAATGGAGATATAGGGGCGTTTTTATATTTCATGCATGTAGCATGTGGCCTTCTAATCTTGTTAGGATTCATATTCATTCGAGTAGATGGGCACTTTGAAGACAAAAAACAATACCAAGAAGCTCGGGTTGAGTGTGATGAAGTGACCGGTTTGTTAATTTCAAATCAATCAGAATATGAAGCAATTCCTGACCCTTCGGGGTATACCAATGATTTGAAATCTATGTCATTGAAAAGATCTTTAGCTCACCCCGTATTTTGGTACCATTATCTTATACTCTCGCTCATTCAGGGCTTTGGCCAAATGTATATTTATTCTATTGGCTTCATATTAAAGGCTATGCATTATTACTACGATAATGAAATTTCACAAAAGATTGGTTCTCCTTCGTTACAGACACATCAAGCCTTACATGTTTCCTTGATTGCGATATTTTCATTCATTGGTAGACTAACATCGGGACCGCAGTCCGATTTTCTAGTTAGGAAGCTACATTGTCAAAGGCATTGGATTTTGATTCTAGGTTTATCCTTGATGCTTTCAGGTCATTCCATAAACTTTATTGACTTGACTCAGATTTGTTCGGATTTACGTCTGGCTAATAAAATATTACTGTTGGCCTCTTGTATCATAGGATATGCTTACGGGTTTAGCTTTACTTGTTATCCTGCAATAATTTCGGATTTATTTAATATGCGCAATTATAGCTTCCTTTGGGGTACTATGTATACAAGTACAACTTTTGGTTTAGCTTTAATGACAAGCATATTTGGTTACTATTATGATTTAAATAGCACTACGTGGGATAATAAAGCTGAAGAATATGTTTGTAACAAAGGATCGGGATGTTATAAATCAACTTTTCAGATAACATCAGGATTATGTGTATTTACAGCTTTTTTGGTCTTGGGTTATATTTATAAAAACAGGTCTAATAAACCATCTGTTATAGTATAGTTAGAATATATAGTTTATAGAGATTGTTGTGGTATAATTTGCACCTCTTAAGATCACGTGGATGATGCTGTAAAATAAGACAGTAAGTATTCTATCTCTAGATGACTTACTTTTTGAAGAAAAGCATGAGTAAAAGACCGATATCTGTAGACGAGTTAATTGGTAAGACACAATCAAGCCAAGTGCTATCAAAACCAAAGTTTTTGTCGAAGCAGGAAAGGCAAAAATTAAGTCTACAAAGAAACCAAGACATACAAGATAAAAAGCGTCAACAAACAACAGTTAATAATGGAACTAAGAGGAAATATAGCAATCCCATCAAGTCTACCTCTGAACTGAAAAATATGAGCAAGAAGCTGAAAAGAGGTAAAACCTTCAATTTCGACTGGGATGAAGGAGAGGACACATCCATTAATTATCAACCATTAGTTAGATACGATAATAAAGCCAACCCACCTGAACTTGGCCTCACCGATAAGCATTGGTCCGAAAAGCAATTACAAGATATGACCACTAGAGATTGGAGAATTTTTAAAGAGGACTATAATATAACCTCTAAAGGTGGTGATATCGAAAACCCATTAAGGTCTTGGACTGAATCAAAATTGCCTACGAAATTATTAAACATTTTGATTAAAGATTTGGGTTATGATAGTCCTACTCCAATCCAAAGAGCATCTATACCATTAGCATTAAATGCAAGAGATATAGTAGGTATAGCAGAAACGGGTTCCGGTAAAACGTTGGCGTTTTTGTTACCCTTATTTTCGTATATCTTATCAATTGATTCGAATTACTTATTATATGAGCATCAACAAGAGTCAAACTTCAATAAACCTCTAGGTTTAATTTTGGCACCAACCAGAGAGTTAGCGCTACAAATCACAAAAGAAGCAAAATTATTTGGAGACAAACTTAACATGAATGTTGTCACTATAATTGGAGGTCATCAATATGAAGAAACGGTCCATAGTGTTCGTGATGGTGTTCATATAGTAGTTGCCACCCCTGGTAGATTAATTGATTCATTGGAGCGTGGAATAATCAACTTAAGTAAATGCTACTTTTTTACGATGGATGAGGCTGATAAAATGATTGATATGGGTTTCGAAAAATCATTACAGTCAATTCTAACTTACCTACCTACTAATGAAGAACTTGAAACTACTATGGATGGAAAAATCTTTAATATTAAGAAAAGGATAAGCTTAATGTTTACAGCGACAATTTCTCCTCCGATTGAGAAGATCACTAAAAACTACTTAATCAAACCTGGATATTTGTTCATTGGAAATGTAGGTGAAGCTGTTGATAATATTAATCAACAATTCGAATATTTTGGCTCTCATCAAACATCTAATGAAGTTTTAGACACTAAGAAAATGGATAAATTATTTAGTATATTGAGATTTCACAAGGATCAAAATAGAAACTATTCTATAATAATATTTGCTAATTTCAAGAAAACTTGTGAAGAGTTATCCTTTGAACTAAGCAGGAAAGGTTTTACTGAGAACACAGTGATTCATGGGTCTAAGTCTCAAGAAGCTCGTGAACGAGCAATAGGGAGTTTCGGCGAAGGCAAAGATAGAATATTGATTGCAACCGATGTTGCTGCAAGAGGTATTGACATACCAAATGTCTCATTAGTAGTTAACTACCAAATGACCAAAAAGTTTGACGAGTATATTCATAGAATTGGTAGAACTGGACGTGCTGGTAATAAAGGTACGAGTTGCACATTCATTGATGATGGAGACTCAGAGGTCTTTCTAGATTTGAAAAAGTTTTTAAATAAAGGCAAGAAAAGATGTCCTGAATGGCTACTAAAGCATGCTTCAACCCAATCACAAATATTACGAGATTAAATATTGTACATTATATAAATAAATTATTCATCATCGCTACTAGAATACCCTAACACTGTATTGAAGTTTTTCTCAGATTGTGTTTCATTTACTTTTCGTTTCTTAGATTGCATCTGTTTAAGTGCATTTAACGAGGAACTATTGAATAAGCCTGAAGACGTCTCCAGCGCCGGCAATGCCTTTACTTCCGAGGGTAACTCAGTTTCCTCAATTGTGTCTGTTTCTTCTACTGTTACTTTTTTTCTCTTGTTATCTGTTTGGGAAACCAGCTCTAATAAATGTTTTACTGTGTTTATGGTTGTCTCTTCTAATCTTCTCTTCTCTTGTCTTTGTGCTTCAGGATTTGGATCTTCATTAGCCCACCTTATATTGAGGATTTCATTCCCATCTAGGGATTGATTTTGCATGGCCTCTTTGGCAAACTGTGCTTCATTCTCAGTACGAAATGTGATAAATGCACAAGCCTTATTATGGAGTACTCGAATTTTTTCAATCGATCCAAATTCTTGAAAATGCTTGGTTAAGGTATTCTCCATTTTGTCATTCATATGAAGCCCTCCTATGTATAAGGTTCTATTCACTTTATTGAACGATCCGACTCCGTTCATATCATCCTTATAATCGCTTGTTTTATCTCTGCCGAAACAATCTTGAGTAGGAATGAAATAATCTGTATCTTTCGGTAATCTATGGTAATATGAACATCTTTTGCCCAAATAACAACACCCTCTAGCAAAAAAAAGACATAAGGGAGCATTAGATGGTGCTCTTGTATATCCTGAATCCTTCTTAATATTTACTCGAAATTTCAGCTTCGTGAAATTTTTTGTTGAACTATCTCCTCCAGACCACTTCAAGAACCATATGTTGAATACATTTCCGGTTTGTGGCGGCTTATCATCGTCAGGTATAGTTTCCGGGTCAACTTGGAGTCTTGCTGGTTTAACTTTCTTTGATTTTGAGGCTATTGCAACATCAGAAGGCATATTCCGTGTATCATATGTAGTAAAATATGTGTTTACCTAATGTGCCATCTACATCTCATCTATATATTCCAGATTATTATCACGTGAATAAAATGTTGCTCCTACTTATTATTTGCTGCGAAATTAGAATTATTATATTTATTAGTTCGTAAAATACATATAAAATAGCAGTTTAACTTTTAAAAAGTCATAGAAAATCATTAAATAAACCCGTTATCAGAAGTTAAAAGTACCTTACATGACATTGAAAATGAAGCTGAAACCAACGATACCAGCAACAGCAGCGGCCTTCTTCCAAACACCCAAGTCGACGTGAGAGTTGGCAGAAGAATCAGATGATGAGGAAGAACCAGAACCAGATCCAGATCCAGATCCAGAACTAGAGCTTGAGCTTGAGCCGGAACCAGAACCGGAACCAGAAGAGCCAGAGGCGCTAGAACCGGAACCAGAACCAGAGCCGGAAGAACCAGATGCACTAGATCCAGATCCAGATCCAGAACCGGAAGATCCAGAGGCACTAGAGCCAGAGCCAGAGCCAGAGGAGCCAGAGGCACTAGATCCAGATCCAGAAGATCCAGAAGCTAAAGCACCACCAGAACCAGAACCGGAAGAACCAGAGGCCAATGCACCACCAGCACCAGAAGAGCCAGAAGCCAAAGCACCACCGGCAGCAGAAGAACCGGAGGCCAAGGCACCAGCAGCACCAGAGGTTGCACTACCTAAAGCAGATTGAGCAGCACCAGCAGCACCGGAGGTAGCACTACCTAAAGCAGATTCGACACCGCCACCGATAGCAGAGCTGACACTACCACCAGCACCGGCAACAGCAGAAGTGATACTGCTTCCAGAACCACCAACAGCGGAGGCAATAGAATCACCGGCACTACCAGCAGCAGATTGAACATCATTGACAGCGAATTGTAAAGCGTTAATACCCATTATGTGTTATATTATGTGTTATGTCTATAGTAATTAATTTGTATAATATCTCTTGTACTGATATATAAAATAATAATAATAATGAAAAATTAAATGCTATTAGTTGGAAATTACCTTTTCTTATATACTTTTCAATGTATAGCCTATTCTTTTGCTACACGGCTGTTAATTCGACTTAACCAGCTTTGTGTTTATGAATCATGAACAAATCTTTGTTATCCCCCTAATGTCCCTATTATGTTACGTCAGGGTACCTAGTACCTGACTTTCTGCATAGTAACTACACTTCCCAAAAGGTCATAATAGCTTTCTCCAGTCGGTGGCTATGATTCCATGCACTATTGTTCTAAAGTGTTGCAGGGTTCCAAATATATTGTTCTGTTCACGTGATTCCCTAGTATTCGGGCATAGAGCTTTAAAGCCATCAACATTTTCTACGCCATGGTTGTACAACTCGAAAGTTAATAGCCTCTATTTACGTCGCTTCTAATTAAAGAATTTTTTAAGATTGTTCGATTTTATAATCATAAGATTCGAGTCCCCTGGTACCTGAAAGCATATGGGTTCCTAAACTATTTTTTCATCAAATATGGCACCAGCTACTTTACGATACTGCTAAAATACTCCAAAAAAGCATATGACTGGAAGGTATATGTTAGGTAATCACATTTCGGTTCCATTTGTGTGGAGATTTGAATCCCGATTCCTACATCTGACATTTTTTCGTTTACGCCGCGAATCGGGTGAAGCCATTTGTAGTATTAAGTCATGTTTCAAATGAAAAATTACACAAAAATCAGGTGTTATCCAATAATATGCCCGAAACCGTAGCAATTTAGATCCAGATTGCTTTGTGTATGGAGATTCACTCGACTGCAGATATGGAGTGAACCCACAGTGAATACACGCATTTGGTCGTGAATTTTTTGTCTGGATCTTGGCTTGAATTTCAATTGTTTCGCAAAGAGTCTAGATACTTGCAAGTAGTTAGAAAACGCGTTCAAAGCAAGTTGTTACAGAAGTAGAATGGTTAGCAACATTCATTAAAAGAATTTCAAATTTGGAGTGAATCGTTCATTTGGTCGTCCAAAATTTTGACTGATTTGTAGATCTCGTAACGTGCACATGAGATACAATTTTCAAAATTGAAGTCATATGATGCTGAATTGCTTTTGAATTAAATGAAATAGTGCTATGCAGAATTAAAAACAGAGTTTTATGAATAGAGTTGATGAGCTGCATTCGCCACAGATGTAAAAGGTCATTAATCTAGACTCTGATGGGTGTGTAGAAACTTCAAAGCATATTGTCATGCTAAAAGCCTTGTATTATAATAACCAGTGCATTAAAGAACGAAAACTCTATTTGGTTTTGCTTCCCTTTCTTCTCTTGCTTTTCTGCATCCTTTGCTTTCTGCACAATGTTAGATAAAAAAACCATGGGTGTCCTTTTAAATCTTTCGACATTGATGATTGCAAAATTATACGAAATTTGAACTTTTTTGTAGAAATTGTACCTTTGTATGCAACAACTAGATTTTTAAATTTCGAATTAAATTGAATACATATAAAACTAACTTCTACACCTACGATTCTTGTTATCATAAAGAAGGAGCGGAATGACTATATTTGTACTTAATGTTATAATTAGTAAACTTAGTTCTCATATTCCATGTCCTAAGAAATTCTACAAATCTTAATAATTAGAGGATTTGCATTAAGAATATTCAATACATTTTTTATAAAACCTAAATGTAAGTTGAATTAAAATATAAATTGATTAAGATAAATCAAGATACTTTTATTTACAGTCTAATGAACATTTTCTTTTCAAAATATTATTGGTATAGCAAATTTCAAAAGTGGCTAACAAAATTAAGGATAAATGTCTCCAAAACCCGAACTACATAATTTTACTGGAGAATTGATACTTGTGATAATAAATTATATTACTACACCTATTTTACATTACCTATTAAAATACCATTGAGTTGATCCAACTGTAACTCAATTAGCAGTCATTGGCGCTTAAAAGGCTTTAAGTTGTTAACCCGTCTCGACATTCCTGATTAGGAAACAATTTGCCGCCTTATCGTTATCAAGATGATATAAATACTTCTGGGAATTCTACAGCTTTCTCATTTGAGAAACACCACTATAAAGCAACCGATTATGTGTGGAAAGGAAAAGAATCTGAGCTCGAATACTAGCGTTAACAACCCTTCTAGTTCAAAGATAACTTCGTCTTGCTGTGGTACATCTTGCAAGTGTGGATCTGCATGTGCATGCAAATCTTGTAATACTACTAAATTATAACATCTGTGCTATATTGTTCTACTAAATTCAATATATTGTTACCTTGGTCTTGCTGATTTGGATTTAATTAATTACTCTTAAGATATGTAATTTCATTCTTGCCCTAGACCTAACCTTTTGCTGCATTTCATGCAACTCTACATTGAAAATTAAATAAATAAATAAATAATGATTCGAAATAAATTATAAATACATTAGCAAATAATTCATATAACCTATTTACTTTCTTGGGGAAATTTGTAAAACTTCCTTCTTAATGTTAGCGGATAATTCTGGGTGAACCTTTGCGAACATATCAAAGACTTTATCTTGGATATGAGCGTCAGCACCAGCAACATGGACGGCAACATTGTGAGCTAAGTTCTTTTGTTGGTTTGGATACTTAGCTAAGACATTGTATAAAGCAGTAGCTTGGGAGTAATCCTTGTCAGTACATTTCCAGTGGAATGGACAAGCAGCACCTTGCCAAACTTCTTGTTCTTCCTGTATGCTGAAAGACTTGAATTCAACAGGCTTGGAAGTAGCTAAGTAGTTTGGATGAGCTCCTAAGTTACCATTGACACTCATAGCACCATCTCTCATGTGTGGGTTGAAAACACGACCAGTGATTGGACAGTTAACTGGAATTTGAGTGTAGTTAGTACCTAATCTGTGTCTGTGTGTATCAGCATAAGAAAATAATCTCGATTGCAAAACAGGATCAGCAGATGCTTCCATATATGGAACGGTGTGTGAAGGAGCAAAAGCAGCTTGTTCAATTTCAGCAAAGTAGTTCTTTGGGTTTTCGTTTAAGACTAATTTACCGAATCTTCTCATTGGGTAATCCTTGTGTGGCCAGACTTTAGTCAAATCAAAGACAGAGAATGGAGCCTTCTTAGCTTGTTCTTGAGTCATGGTTTGGATGTAACAAGTCCAAGATGGGCCGTTACCCTTAGCAATTTCTTTGAACAAATCCTCTTGAGCAAAATCTGGGTTGGAACCAGCCAATTCACCAGCTTCTTCATTGGTCAAGGTTCTGATACCTTGATCGGAGATGAAGTGGACTTGGACGTAGTACCATTCACCCTTCTTATTGGACCACTTGTATGTGTGTCCAGAGTAACCGTTCATTTCTCTATAACTGGCTGGTGTACCACGGTCAGAGAAAAGAGTCATAACTTGGTGGATGGATTCTTGGTTGGAAGTCAAGTAATCCCAGAACATGTTTGGATCCTTCAAGTGAGTTTCTGGGTTTCTCTTTTGGGTATGGATGAAGTGTGGGAACTTAGATGGATCTCTAATAAAGAAAACTGGGGTGTTATTGTATACTAAATCTAAGTTACCTTCTTCGGTGTACAATTTAGTGGCAAATCCTCTTGGATCTCTGGCACTATCAGCAGAACCTGATTCACCACCAACGGTGGAGAATCTGGTCAAAACCTTGGTCTTCTTACCAATAGTGTCCAAAAATGCTGCACCACAGACATCGGTGATGTCGTCGGTAACTTCAAAGTAACCGTAAGCACCGGATCCCTTGGCGTGGACAACTCTTTCTGGGATTCTTTCCCTATCGAAGTGCGCTAAAGAATCAATAAGATTGAAATCCTGCAATAATAATGGACCATGTTGGCCAATTCTTTGAGTAGCAAATGGTTCAGGGATTGGACATCCGTTGGAGTTAGTGTAAACAGGAGCCATTGTAATTAATTAATATATTAGATATACCTGTGAATAGATAGGGATACTAGTTACGTTTTTTTTGTTCAGAGATTTTATTCTCCTTATATATCATCACAGCGTAATTTTAGGTAAGCGGGGTGAATGGCTGATTATAATAAATTGCTTCTAAGTGGCCAGCGTGTATGAGCGTAGATAGCCGAGGTATAAGTCGCACACTAGGTATCGCACCAAAGGACCCTGTGGTCCAAAATTTAAAAGTTTTTAACACAATCGAGTGCCCACAGTCTATTGCTATCTCCTATATGGTAAATGTTCATCTATAGCTACTAATGATCAAGAATTAGACTGATTATTTGATATCATTTTGAGTAGTAGACTATCTAGTGCTCAAGAATTATAGATGGGAAGACATGTGAAGAACAGCTATTTTCTCCACAATCCGTCAGAGCGCGGTCTCAGTTTTGTGTAATATGTCACTCCGATATGACCGACGATTATTAATAGTTGCAATACTAGACCGCCGTCAGTAGAGTACCAGATACGTTATTATGGGGATATTTTGAAGACAACATGAGATGAAATGTAGAGACATGGCATATGCTAAGGAATTATGCTGGAATTATGCTGGAATTGTAGCTATACACGGAATTTAAAGGACTCACAATCCAGTATGATGCTATGGAACTAACCTACCAATGCAAAAATTATTGAGAGAACGGTATAATGTTCAGATTTTAAGGAATAATATGTAGCTGTAATCTACATTACCGAGATGTATCGAATTTGATTTGTTAGGAATTTCAAAGAATTTGGTACGTTGATTTGCAAGCGGCGGTCATATTTACCGAGGAGATGAAAAATTGACATCGGCCCATAATCAAAAAAGGTGTGGCTTCTAATGGAAAAATGCGGACGTCGGCCCCAGAAACTTGATGGACATGGAATTGAGAGAACCTTTGCTAACTATTACTTGTATATCTACAATTGTATTTGGAACACGATTTAACTGTATATACATATAGCTATATTTAAAATGAAACCTAATAGCGCTAGAAGAAACAATAGAGATTAAACCAATCTAAGATTCTGACTTATGAAGTGTTGATCTCCACTGCTTGAATTCTTCTGAGATAACGCTGTTTCGTAACTCACTATCTTGCATCAACTCAACTATTGAAAAGCTCTTTGAACCCGGATCATATGTCAACGACCACAGCTTATCAATGTCTTTGGGTATTTCATTATTTATCCATTCAATTACTGCTCCGTACCATTTTAATGCATTCATGCATACTATTTTAGTGTTAACGTTAATGGTATCCTTTAACATAACTGGTACTTCCTCAGTGTTATATACTTCGACATTTCTTAAAATTAAGTTATCGTCTCTGAAGCCGTATACTATCTTTCTAATTCCAATAAGGAAACTCTGTGCCCATGTTCTGAATAATTTCTTTTCAAAATTTACAACTTGTCCTGGTGCCTCTATCACCTTGCTAGTTTTTAATTCTACGTAATGGGGCAAAATATCTTTTCCATGTTCAGGTATATAATCCCACAAACAATCAACTTCACCTGCAAGTAACAACTTTACTTTTCCAATTCCCGTCCTTACTACTGATATGTATTGCTCGTAGTTGTTAACAACTTTCTTATTTCTCTTCTCTATAAGCTGACGCGAACACTCAGCCCATGGTTTCGGTAATGTACTTATCGCCTCGAATTTATATCCAGAATATTCAAATTTTCTCATCATTTCTTCTTTAGAAGGATCATCATGTTGGCCATTTTGTTGTCTTCTTTTTAATTCTATCTCATCGTTATTTTTGATAAAAAGCTGCCCATCGTATACAATTATATGGAAATCTAATGCGTCCTTTAAGTTGTATGGCAATGTTAATAACTTTGTCATTAAACCTCTGAATGTAATTATGTCAGTGTTAATCTTGGCGCCGGTGCTCTGTTCATAATTCATCACTGCTTTTAATAACGCCTGAAAATCTCCAAGATTTTGCTCTTCTGGAATCTTTTTGAAATTACTGTATCCACCTCCTAAATCAATTTGTTTGTCAACATATGCATCGGGCAAATAATAGTACGACAAATTCTCTTTTTGGGCCTTCGTGGAATCGAAGATGTATTCACCATCAATATCTCTAGCAAAAGCAAACAACTCTTTCGGTTGTTTCAATGCTGTGGTTTTTGCCCTGGAGTTCAATGGGAACGTCTTTATCATATTCTTAGTTAGCTACAGTTGAAGACTTCCTTGATGTAGATCTCGTTAAACTCATCGAACAAAAATTATATTTTGTACCTCAATCACGAGATTAAAACAATCGAACACACCTTATCATTAAACTAATTATATATATTTATATGTCATTAGGATCTCAGGGGAAGTAATGATTATCAATGATTACATATTCACTGTTTTATTGATTCATTTTATTATAATATTTCAAATTAAAGGTTCAGAATTATTAGAAACCTCCAAGAATATACCTATAACAAAACCTGCTTGCAAAACTGACTTATGCTTAATAGACACTGAAAATATTTTCGACCATCAAACTAGTCTTTCCATAGCTAAAACTCCCATTTACGCCCCTCCTTCAATACCTGAATTTACACATGCAACTATTTCAACATCAACATCCACATCGACTTCAACATCCACGTCTATATCGACAGTCATATCTACGTTAACTTCTATCGTATCCACAATACCGGTCGATATTTCCAGTTCTGGGAGTCCAGCTTTTTCAAGTACAGAAACGTTTATTTCTGAAATCAGCAAGTCTGACGATGCAATTATAATAGACGACTTAAATAATACACATCTAGAAATCACAAGTGAGGTAGATTCCACTAATTTTACAAGCGACCCAGTTGAGCCTTTTACTCCCGTACAAAATTACACTAACAAGAAAATCTCACTGAATCAGTCGAATGAAACTATCGATGAATGCCATTTTTTATCGTTCGAAGAGTGGAAACGGCAAAAAGCCGTTGATAATAAACAAATAAATGACTCCCAGCCACAATCAGATAGTATTTCAAAAGACTTAGTTCCTACAAAAAGCGGTATTGATAATGGGACACAAATACACCTGCCATCAGATGAAGATCAAGGAAAGGTATATAAAGATAGATTCAATTATGCATCAGTGGATTGCGCTGCTACTATTGTGAAAACCAACTCTCATGCCAAAGGAGCATCAGCCATCTTAGTCGAAAACAAGGACTCTTATTTATTGAACCAGTGCTCTTCTTCACAAAAATTTGTCGTTATTGAATTGTGTCAAGATATTCTTGTTGATACTGTGGTGATTGGAAATTTTGAATTCTTTAGTTCAAATTTTCATAAAATAAGGGTTTCTGTTTCTGATAGGTTTCCTGTTGGAGCATCTGGGATGAAAGTTTTAGGTGAATTTGAAGCTGAGAATATAAGAGATGTCCAGTCTTTCAATATTGAAAATCCGCTTATTTGGGCGAGATATTTAAAATTAGAAATTTTAAGCCATTATGGAGACGAATTCTACTGTCCGATATCACTTGTTAGAGTTTATGGGAAAACGATGATGGAGGAATTTAAAATGGCTGAAGGACACGAGTCTTTCATTGGTGGAGAACCCGAAATTAAGAACGAGGAATTAGTAATAAATAATTCAATGAAAGATATTTCAAACTTCACTGGCATCAATATTCAAAATGAGGAATGTAGGGTGGCTTTACCTCACTTGGGGTTGAATGATTTTTTAAAAGATATTAATTCAACAGCTAGTGATTATTGTGATGCGTTATATCCATTAATTAATGAACCTGAAACAACCCAAACAATAGAAACTAAAACTACACAGGAATCAATTTATAAGAATATAATGAAAAGATTGTCTCTATTAGAATCAAATGCTAGCTTGTCTTTATTGTATATTGAAGAACAAAGTAAGCTACTTTCCCAAGCCTTTACAAATTTAGAAAAACGACAGTCCTCAAACTTTGAATCGTTGATTAACTCATTTAATGATACTATGCATAACCAAATATCCTATTTTAAGAATGCATATTTTAATATTCAAGTTGAAGCATCCAAATTATTTAAGGCACAGGAATATAATCATCAAAGCTTGCTAGAGGAGTCTCATCATAAAATAACTATATTAGGGAATCAGCTAAAGTTTCAAAAGAGGCTTTCCATTTTGAATACAATGATTATAATCTGCATTCTATCTTATGTTGTGCTTACTAGAGATGTTTACATAGAAGACCATATAGATAGTGATTATTACCAAGGACAACTTCAAAGCTCGCAAAACACTGGATATTCAAAATTGCTTAATAAGTACAAAAAGAAAAGTTCTAAGCGAAACAACAGAACAAGGAAACGGAGGCTAAAGTCTACAGGCTAATCAACTAAAGAATTCTTATAAACTATATACAAATAAATTTTATATACTATGTAATATTAACTTAAAGGTAATATGAAATTACCATCCACTTTCTTCTTTTCCACTGCTCCATCTATTAGCACGATTGTTGTTTGGCTTTCTAAAATCTTTAGAGTACTTATTCTTGGAGTAATCATTTCTATTATTTCTTGAGGCACCGAAATTTTGCTTACTATAACCACCTTTATCCGAATAGCCTCTACTCTCGTGGTTTTCAAAATTTCTCTGGAACCCGCTTTTTCTGGAACCTCCCTTCTTTCCGCCAGAGTTGTCCATAAAAGTTCTTTTAGCAGAGCGATTATTTGTTGTACTGAAGTTGAATCCACCTGGAACATCAAAGTAGAGACTAGCATCACGTGGAGGGACGCTTATAACATTTCTCAAAAAACCTTTACCAACTGAAAGTTTAGCTTCAGGATCATTGATTAAAAATCTATAATAATCAATAATTTGAGATAACGAATCATGTTGGGCGATTCTGTAGGCAGACCCAACTTGTTTATAAAAACCTAAGAAAGTAGGAATAAAACTTTCAACATCCTCCACATCAGCACCGATTTGTTTGACTAACTCCCCATCTTCTTCAGCAGTTTCATATTTTATTTCATGTTTAAATTGAACGCCTCTTTTCGATTGTAATGCTTTACTATAATTCTTTTCTGCACTCGACAAAAAGAGAATAGATCTACCTGATGCTCCTGCTCTTGCAGTTCTACCAATCTTATGAATATAATCCGCAACTTCAGAACTTGGCCCCATTTGGACAACATCACTCACATCGCTAAAATCTAAACCTCTAGCAGCAACGTCGGTACAAACTAAAATACCATGGGAAAGTCTACGATAATCTCTAACAGTTCTATCTCTTGCAGCCTGGCTCATTTTTCCATGCAAGCGTAAAATTTTTGAACCATATTTTCTTGTTTTTTGGGTGTCATACATATCCTTATCTTTAGCGTTCATCAACATCGAATAAAACCAATCAGTAGCAGTTACAGTTGGTAAAAAAACCATTGCCTTAAATCCTGAATTGCTCATATTATTAATGATATATGCGAGTGCCCCATTGAAAGATTCACCAATAGTATTAGTTTTAACCAAAGTCTGCTCAATATTTTCATGGGCTTCTGGCTCATTTTCGTCAACACAATTAATGAATTTATAATCTTCACCCATGACAGACTTAGCGAAATTAGACACAGATTTATCAACAGTAGCACTGAATAAAACTGACTTAAAGGAAGCATTAGTAATTGTAGCCATACTACGCACCTGCTTTAATTGATTGTCGATATCGTCCAAAGTGACAGAGAAACCTTCATCCAAAAGCCTATCTGCTTCATCATAAACCCTGTATTTCAAATCAGTAAACATGTTAGCAAATCTCGATTTACTCAAATTATCATTTAATCTTCCTGGAGTGGCGATAACAATAGCCGGTGCAAAATTGCTTGGTTTAGTTTTACGTCCTCCCATATGAACCTCAATACGGACCTTATTTTTAGCTTGGTTAGGCATGTTTTGAATAATTTTCTTATATTCAGATTCAATTTGCAAAGCTAAATCTCTGGTTGGGGCAATAACCAACGCATGAACTTTGCCTCTTGCACCTCTTGTAGGGTCGAAATTTTCAAGTGCACATTGCAATGTAGGTATAACAAATGCCAATGTCTTACCAGTTCCTGTCTTAGCACGACAAACAACTCCATTTTCTTTTAAAATGGGAACAAGTGATTTTTCTTGTACTGGAGTCAACGTCTTGAATTTAGCCAAATTTAACGCTTTCAAGATATCTTTGTGGACAAGTCCTGTTTTAGCCAAACCATCGAAGGTAGCTGGTGCCTCAGTAGTCGAGTCTGTTGGAATTTCAATTTTTATCTCATCTGCAACCTTCTTCACTTGATTCGCATGCTCGTTAGCATTATCTAATTTTGCGAGCTCATTGTATTGAACTCTACTAGAACTAATACCTCTAGTAATTACTCTAGACACTATTGGAGGTCTGAATAACAAAAGTCTCGAAACTAATCTCAACTTCAACATTTGCTTGTAGTAATTATGTAGACTAGATTTAACTGAAAATTCTTCCTCCTATGTATGATAGAAAATTTAAATTCATCTCAGGCATCTCTCGCTTATATAATCGATATTTTATCAGTATATCAAAGATACAAGGACATAAATCTAATTAAGAATACTGCTTAATTAATTTTAATTGTCATAATTATTATTCAATACTACGGCATAGTGTTAATTGAAAAGCTAGTGTCAGATGGACTAAGAAACAGTCGGAAATAATGTTTCTATGTACTATAATGGAAGATAGAAAGTTTGAAAAGTTAAGTACACACATGCAATATTAAGCAGAATATCATGTAGTAACCATCGAAGAACATTATACCAATTAATCCTAAAAAAAAATAGAATTGAGGATAATTGGTGGAAGGCATAATATTCAGTTTTATAATTCTCTTCTATGATATATATATGCCAAAACTAATGCGACATCGTGAAACTACGACATTGCGACATTCCTTGATACTTGATACTAAATTTCATGCTGGGGAAGATTTCCAATATGTAATTCTAAGACTATCACGACTACGTATAATGAATCCCAACCAGCAAGAAAATGAATCAGGTATTCAAAAGAACTTTCTATCTAAGATAAAACAAAATTACTCCAACAAGTTCTCCAATATTTCGTTGTCCTCATCCATTCAAAATATATCCATACATTCAGACCATGATGGGAATTCAGAAAATGATACGTTGATCCATAATGCATTTGTTAAATATTTTGATGGAAAAGGTGAAGCTTATCCTGAATGGTTGGGCGTGAAAACTAACCAGGCAAGCAGCAGGCCTACCAATAGCAATAGTAATTACCGTTCAGAGTATCAGCCGGTATATTCTAGCTACAATAGTAGTGACCAGGGAGGGAATCAAAATAAACAAAGTCAGTACTCTGGGAACAAGAATCAAACATCATCTTATTTCCAGCCACAACAAGCGCCACAACAACAACAGCAACAGCAACAACCGGTACCTGCACCAGAAGTCGAATCTCAACGACCAGCATATACGCCTAGATCGTCGAGTCGATTGCAAGACATGTACAACAAATCGAGGCAGCAATCAATACCCGGGTCTGGTTACAATACTCAGTCTTATCCTTCTGGACCAGTTAGAACAAATAGTTCAACAACAGGCTTGAGGCTTAGAGAAAGAATGCTTAACAGTTCTCCAAGTATGAATGGATTGAGTGCTAGTGCAAGTAATAATAATAATTCGAACACAGACTCTTCAGGAAGTTCTAAGGCTACATGGGGAAGAAGGTGATTATACTTTAATATATACACATATAATATATTAAACTTTATTTAATACTTTGAAATTCTCTTCCCAGCAATTTCTATTCTTTATAAACCAGCCAGGCAATTTATTATCAGGAGGTAATTTAAGCTTAATAATACTAACATCTTCAAAACTTATAGGATATTTGTCCAATTTTTTGTAAAACTTGTAATCGTAATTGTCTCGTAATGCTTGAGCTTCTTCGGGAGTAATATCGATAGATTTTGAATGTTTTAAATCCTTAAACTTTTCCATATCTTCTTTTTCTCTTAATCGTTTGATAAGGCTCAGAGACCCTTCAAATGAGCATCTTGAAGAGGGTATTGAGCTACTGATACTCTGGTTTCTAAATTTATGGTTTGCATTACTGAAACTTCCTGGGCGAACAAATTTACTATCAGCCAAAGAGTATCTTCTTTCGAAACTTCCTCTTGACGCGGAAAGAATCATATCATTATTTAAACTATTATTTCTAGTTGATCTGACATACTTTGGGGATGTTCCTGGAGTAAATTTATCATCATCCGACCCTGTCGAATCTATTGATTCTTTTCTGGGATTATCTTGCTTTCTCATTTCAGCCAACTTCAAAAGATTTGCTGGAATTTGAGGTGACGCAGACAATAATTCATCGTCAATATCCTCATCGTCAATACTTTCGTTATCATTCTCATCATCAAATTGATGGTCGATATCTATTGAATTTTTTCTTGAACTTGGAATTTGATAATCAGGACTTCGAAACATACCTCTAGTTTTGTTTGGTATGGTCTCATATGGAAGAGTCAGCGAACGCTGCTCTTGTTGGGGTTGTCCTTCATGTTGTTCTTGGTGTTTTAAAATTGAATTTAAACGATCGATTTCAAAAGGTATCAATTCTGTTTGTATTAATTCTAGAAAGTTTTCAGCATAGTAATTACTCTTATTTGAGTTACCTGAGTATATTCGGTATTCATTAATAATTGAATTAAAATTCCACTTTTGAATTTTCCTTAGTATACCAACTAATGTAGATGTTGAGTCAATCAACAAGACATTGTACTTACTCTTATTCAATAGTAATTCAAATGCTCCTGATATTATATTCCTTTCGATCAACATCCATTGGTCGTTCTTACTTTTACTGGTGAGTTTGATAGTTTCTATTTCATTTTTTCCTAAGTTGTATTCCCCCGTCTCTGTCTTGCTGCTCGTAGAAGATGTCTCTGTATTATCATCATCTTCATTGTCATCTTTATTTGAGCTAGAATTAGCACCTGTATGATTATGATTCGATATCTTTAACCCTCCAAGATTATGTATTTCTATATTGTTAGCTTCAATGAAATTCTTTAGCAAACGTGGAGGTTTTTCAGCATCTAGAACCACCAATGATTTTAGTTGCAATGTTTCCAAAAATGGGAAATGCTCAGATTCTAATTTACTGCACCTATAAATACCGGGCTCTACAAGGCCAAAGTTATCTGGTGGAACTAGCATCTTCGTTATTGAAAACTAATGGTACTTCAATAAACGTGGATGTGTTTTTTAGTAATTCGCAGAATATCATCAGATCAGACTTTGTTACTCTCTGAGCAAAACAATTATTACACACTCTAATTTATGTGTATATACTATATCTGGCGGAGCTTACAAAGCTAATTCTTGTTATATTATGAATATTTTTAAGCTATAAAAAAATTTATAAATCCTAATGTATACTATTAAATATCAAAAGCATATCTAACCTCTTATGACTAAGTCATCAGGGATTCCCTCAAACTCACCATAGCCCATGGACAAATTAATATTTTGTAAACATTGAGTTGATGCTCCCTTTAATAAATTATCGATAGTGGCAACAATTACAACTCTGTCTTCTTTTGAATTAACTGCAAAACCACCGATCACAACACCGTGCTTACCACTAATATCCTTAACTAATGGGGCTTCACCACTTATGGTAATTAATTGTTCGCCTTGATATCTATCTTGATAAATGTTTCTAATTTCACGAGAACTTAAGGATTTTGGTTTAATAGGAATTGAAATAGTGTGAGAGATACCTTGAAACCATTGTGCAACATGTGGTGTAAATGCAACATCTAAACCTAGTTGACTACTAATTTCCTTTTCATGTATATGGTCAGTTAATGAGTAAGGGATTATATTATTGGCCAAAAATTTGACATCGTTCTTAGGTGATGGTTTAGTACCAGCTCCAGAATAACCCGAGACACCAAATATAGAAGGAGTACCATTGATGTAAGATACTAAAGGTGCGATTGCACACTGGGCTGCTGTAGCATAACAACCTGGATTGGAAATTTTCTTAGCAGAAGCAATAGTAGCACGATCGTTCAATTCAGGTAAGCCATAAACCCACTCACCCGTAGTATCGAATCTGTAATCAGCGGATAAATCGATAATCTTCGATTTGTTATTAGGAATAGATTCAATTGCATCAACGAATGGTTTACAGACACCATTTGGTAATGCCATAACCCAAACGTCCACTTCATTATTTTTTTCAAGCTCCTTAATGTCCTCAATTTGTAAATTAGAATACACGATGTTATCCTTATTATAACCCTTTAATTTTTGTCCCTTTAATTCACGAGAAGAAACATGAGATAATTCTAAATATGGGTGACTATCAATCATACTGATTAAATTTTGCCCAGTATAACCCCTTGCACCAATGAGGGCAACCTTGGCTTTTTTGATGTTTTTGCCTTCACGAATTGGAGGATTAGGGTTACTTGAGTAAGAACGGCGAGCCATTGTGTGGAAACCCTTCTTTTGGGTTGGGGAACTGAAAATTCCAGACTCACTCGAAGAGGATAAAGCGGATCCAATACTAGAAGAATCGAATTGATTAATCAACTCTGAAACTTCTTCGGTATTCAAACCATACCAAAACAAGATTTCACCATTCTTTGAGAAAGAGCCGTCAGATTTTGAAAAGTACCATGACAAGTTTGAGTCATTTTCACTTACTACCCAGTATAAAGATTTGTAATCTTTCTTAATAGAGTTAAAAATATTATCGGTCACATTGTTCAACCAGCCAGTTCTTGATGACAAAAATTTATCCAACTTTGGAACACGAGAGCCATTTTTAGTAACAATGGCTAATACTTCTAAAGGCTCGTCACCATAAGATTTAAAGTCAACAGACTCCAAGTGTTTTAAGTAAGATGCAACGGATAATTTACCAGATTTAATTTCTGGGTCTCTTAATAATGCAGCTCTTAATAAATCAGGATTACCGAATTCTTTCAAAGAATTACGGCTAATTAACTTATAACCTCTTCTAATTAAAGTCCCAGCCCCAGAGTCAGTAAACAATTCCTTTTGTAAGTCATCAACATCAATAATAGCAACAGATGAGGATCTTGGTAAATGCTGTAATAAATCGTGAATTTCTTTAATCTTCAACTTAGTACCATATTTGACCCAGCTTTCTTTCATCAAGTCTTCGTATTCTTCATCTAAATTAATCATGCTCACTTTTTCACCGGTATTACCGTTAATAATACCACCTTTTTCGTTTAAGTAAACAATTTTTAATGGTTCAAATTCTCTAGCTAATTCACCAGCAGCCACGTCAGCATTCACATTCAAGAGTTGACCAGAAGGAGTTTCAGCCAAAGAAGTTAAAATAGGTAAATAACCGGCTTCAATAGCAGATTCAACAGGCGATTTATTGACAGATGTGACTTTACCGACTAATTGGTACTTATCTTTATCCAAATATTCAGCACCAAAAACACCCGCTGTTATTGGTCTGGCATGAACGCCCATCTTTTCAAGTGCCGTAACTAGTCTCAAGTTTTGTTCCAAGAAACATTTTCTGACGACCTCCATGGTTTTAGGATTGGTGATTCTAATACCATCCAGATATTCCGGTTCAACACCTTCATTCTCCAATAACTCATTGATTTGTGGACCAGTACCATGTAACACAATCGGATACAATCCAACATGGTATAAGAATGCGAGACACGAAGCTAACTCAGATAATTGTTGGGTTATAATAGCCCCACCGACTTTAATAACGGCAAACTGTTGCTGAGACACAGAAGTAAAATATTTCAAATATTGTTCAACCTCTCTTTTAGATCCTATGTTATTCAATAATTGAACAACGGTTGATCTAGTAGAATAAAGTCTTGTCGTTGGTTTGGAGCTTCTAAGTCTATAACTCAAAGAAGCAGACCCAACTATTTCTTTTCTAGCAACAGAACTTAATCTCTTGACAACAGATCTACCAACTGTTTGTCTTAACATGATTAATACGTTATATTAGATAGTTAGGAATTAGAAAATGAAAAATTTGTTTCTTTTAAAGTATTAAGTATTGAAAATTTTTCCCTACACTATCTTTTTCGTTCACGCCCAAATGAGTCAAATCGTTATCAGCCAATTAAAGTAATTTTTTTGTTTAAGCGCGGTTCGAAATCTTTAACAGCCATTTTTTTATTGCGCATACGAACTAAAAAGAAGGTTCACCTATATCCCTATAAATCCAGTTTAATAAAGGAGAGTACAATTCATAGATTTCGTTTAGAATTTCATTTATTTCAGCTATTATAAGCCTTGTTTGAAGCGTAAAGAATTTGAAGTTGCCGTTTAATAAGTATTCAAATTCACTAGACATTGGGTCAGCATTGATTAAACTGACAAACTTACCAGTAAGTGTCATTTTAAGTAAAGATTCTCCATCATATTCAATTAATTTGACATACTCCTTGTGTACGTAACAAATCAAATCATGAATATGCAGTTTCAGTGTTTCATTAGTGTGAGCTTTCACAACATCGTGAAGGAAAAAGCCAATTTCTGGAGAATTAGTATTCTCTGAAAAAAATTCTATTATTGTATTCGCCATTTTGCGTATAGATACGGTCTTAAAATTTTTGTCCTCTTGGTTATCAGCACTTTCTTTATAATAAAAATTAAAAATTAAATGTAGCACACAATTAGAAATAAGAAGGACACGAGATTTAGTAATAAGAACTTTAATTTCGTCTTTGAAAAATACATTAAATTCATTAGTTGAATAATCTGGATCATATTTGCTGTTATGGTTCCAAAGATTGTTCATAATAGAATTAATGTAGACCAGTTTGAAATATCTAAAACTGGATGCATTCATCGAGGATGATTCAAAACCTGGATACTCGAAAGTGGAGTCAATGATTGAACTATACAGCAATAGATGTCTATCAAAATTACTGTCGTATTGTGATAGAAATTTGTAAAATAATGGGAACCGTAAATGAGGAGAATTTGTACCATTTTCTATTTTAAAGTTTTTCTTTGATAAAAATTGGCAAATATTCTCAAATGTCTTGATCTTCTCTTCGCTATTATTTTTACATCTGTTGAGCCATAGGTTCATTATCAATATTTCCAACTCTTCATAAAAATTTATAAATACCTCAAAATCTTCGGGAGATATATTTTGTAGGGTATTTAAGATATCAATAAACCCACTACACGAGTTTGGTACAAAATCCAAAATATGTGGTCCAATTGATGCCAAGTGACTTAGACAGAAGAAATGAAGTTTAAAATATTGTAATAGCTCTTTGTGGGTGTTATATCGTGCAACTTGGTAAGAGTTTTTCAAAGTTCTGAATTGTGCGATAGCAATATCAAATCCTTCACTATTATTACTATCTTCAAATTTAATACAATACTCAAATAGTATGAGAAATGTATCGCTCACAATAAAGTCAAAATTAGCCAGAAACAGATGCAAATCCTTATCACAGCGTAAAACTTCATATTTAGTATGAATTGAATCCATACCTAAATCCCTGAACACATTTTCAATATAAAGATTCGATGGCGTATTTTGAGAGTTTTTATTAAAAAACCCTGACTTCAACTGTTTGGGAATACCGTACCTATTCTGATTAATCTTACGTTTTTTAGTTCGGTATACTTGTACACAATATTTTCTCCATTTATTTATGGGTATTTTAGGGGGGATATGAAACACGAGATTATCAAATACTATGGAATGGTTGGTTGGATTTTCGACTAGGTTATCTAATGCTTCTAATACCTCTATACTAGCTCTAACTTTGGGTCTTTCGGGTATTGTTTTATCAAATACTCGCAGTTTTAGATTATCAATAAATCCAACAGAATCCTCTCCAAAATAGGCCCACTCGGTGCCAGAAAAATTAAAAACTTGTGAAAGTTTAGACAAGTACTTGTGATTGCTAACATATTTTTTTCTTTGCATTTCAATTTCAATAGCTTGACACACTAATAGCTGCTTTTGAACAATTTCCAAGGCATCGTTTATAATCACCATACAATTATTGAAATGTAAACTTCTGAATATCTGAAATAGAAAGTGGTAAACTTTCCAACTTTTGCATAGCTTTAATTTAGGAAGACTCCAAGGATTTTCTATTTCTTTAGGTTCACTGTGAACAAATTCAACAAATCTGATAATCATAGTTTCTGCCAGCTTAAATAAAAGAAGGGACACCGAATTTGCAAGATTATTTATATTTTTGTCCGATATATTCGTATTGAATCCAGAATGAGTGTGATGGATTAAAGAGTCCTTATAATCAGCAATCATGATCAAAGAATAAAGAAAACTCTTATATTTTTGACGAGGAAGAATGTCAGGTAAATTAAGATTTCTAAGAATAGAAACTGTGGTCTTGACAAATTCTGTTTGAGGATTGAGCAACAGTAGTGCTTCACTATATGTCATTCGAGTCAATCTTGTAGAAACATTGAAAGCTCTAAATTGGTTGATATTCTGGAGTAGTATGTACTTCTTAACACGTTTCTGTATAATAATGACGTCTTTTATATTCTCTACCGAAAATTCTACCCCATTTTGCCTACTTTCAGAAGGTGTAAGTATCTCCATAGACAGGGGTAATGGTAGTACTATTGGTAGCTTTAAAGAAGTCAATTGGACTTTCCTAGCCTTTTCCCTTCTTTCAGCAAGAAATGCCATTCTTCTTTCGTTAGCACGTTGTAAGTTATCCGATAAATCCTCTGCGATCTTATTAGAGATTATTTCCCTATGTAATCTCAAGGTTCTAATCTTTTGATTAATTGTCTGTGATCTTTTCTTCAATTTAAAAGTTTTTGATTTGATAATCTGCAGCTTCCTTATTCTATGATTCTTATCTTTCGAGTTACTTCTCCTAGTTGGGGTTAGGTTTTTAAGTATGTACTCGGGTAATTCAAACTGAGCTGAGTTGGAAGACGCAGATATGGAATCATCAGCTTCTTCCGAACCCTCTTGCATACTTGACTATGTATTTCTATAGCAATTCTTTAGCGAATACTTAATTAATTTAGATTACAATATTAATAATACTATCTGTGATAAGGTTGCGTGATCATTCTATTATATGCTGGCTGATAAGGATGTGCACAGATTGCGAATTTTTGGTATCCACAAAATTTACTTTTAGAATACTGTCGGAAACAATAGTAAATAAACATAAAATTTATTATAATGCTACAATGACTATTTATACTTTATAATACAAACTCTATTAGGTACTCTTTTTTGACCTCCAAATTTTACCAAATTTGGATAATTTATCCTCTTTCAAATATAATGGACTAGTAGAAAGTGAGTGCGGTTGACTCTGGTTGGGGGTCTGTACTGGTGACGCGTTTAAAGGAGAATTGACATGATTCGTATTCAACCTTAAATGGTCTAATATATTTGAAAGGGATGATGCAGAAGATGAAGAGGAATTGGATCCTGAATCAATAGGTAAATTGTTTGTAGATGACGATAAATGCAATAGTCTCGATTTGTTCATTTTGTGGAAAAGCTTTGGAACGTTCGAGCTAGTTGGAGTTAACACTGGGGAGGCATTAGCAGATTGAGATTTAGCAATCAGGCGACTTTTATTAGAGTCTTCCATTACTAATGAAGATGGACTTTCTTGAATCCTCCTAGGTTGAACGATTGGCGAGGTGGTTCTGGAATCCTTTTCCTTATAGGAATTAGCAAACAGATTATATACATTTTCCTCTAGTAAGCGCAAAACCTCATTTTTTGCCAGAAGTAAAACCAAAGGGCTGTGGAAAATGTTCGGAATGTTATCCTCTTCAACAATTTTCTTATACGACAAATTAGAGAGATTAATCTGTTCTGGGGCATTATGATGCACGTACCTATTCATAATCAAATTCCATTGATCTGCAATCAAGTCCTGGTCAGATTCTGTATCGCTTTTGTCCACACTCCTCGATTCCAGGTCGTCGTTATCTTCGTCTGACTCGTTTTCCGTATCCGAGTCTCCAACATTCCGCTCCATCAAGTTATCCCACACATTACTCATTTCATTGGCTTGATGTGTGTCTTCCAAATCATCTATAGTGGACACAAACACTGACATAGGTTCATGGTCCTCTGATCGCACAGACATCCCGGCGGTACTCCTTTTCCTTGTAAATATCCCTTCTGTGCCTTTTGTGGGGTATGGAAGGTCTTCTATTGATCTCCCCAACGACAGATTCAAGTAGGAGTACTCTTTTGCCCTTTTATTGACTTGCGCTGTCTTATTTATTATTTTATCGAAGTAATATTCGTATTTGAATATTTCAATCAAAAACGAAAGATTTTCATGACAGTGTGCCTCGACAATATACCTCGAAAACAGTTTGACGACATCTGCTTTATTTGCATCGTTAAGATGTCCGATAGAATATTTGAAGCAATCGTCTATCAACTCTTCTAGAGGTGCTACCTTGTTAACGCATACACCCCCATATTGATTATTCAAGTTATAAACTTTGGTAGGTATCGGCCCTTGATACGTCCCACTTGATGACATATTGGCTAAGGGTATATACTCTTATAGTTTAGGGTCTAATGCTAATAATATAAATAAGACCTTTAGTATGTAAATGAAAAAAAATCAATATTTTCGCCAAATTTTTTTGGTGTGTATATCGCCTCTATAAAAGGAACTTTTAACGTTTCTAATTAAAGTTATAAGGGTCTCGTTTCTCAGGATAGAAGAAAATTTCTCTTGATCACGCAATCGCGAAGGAAGACCGAACAAAAAAAATCTTTCTGAGATGAGCTGTGACGCACAGATAAGTTACGTTGCAGTGGCATATTTCACAGAGTTGTACCACCTTGCCCCCAAAATTCCATAATTGCATTGATATACTACATCTATCTACTATAATACACGTAACTGATATTAAGCTAGGTATCTTTTAGATATGGAATCTATTGTAGCGATTGTTTTAAAAAGGCGGTGACCATAGCGCAACGTCTCGCTTGATACCTAGTTAAGATAAAAAAGCACACGCGGATAACGAATAGAAGCAAACCAGTGTTACATTGCATGCATACAAAGAAATATTCTTAAGACATGCGTCGTTACTATCGGGTTTATTCCATATTTTGTTTATCTAAGCATGTAGAGAAATAACAGATGTGCATCTTGACGTAGTTTGAAGGATTCTTGGCGGGTTAGCCATAAAAGCTGGTGCGTGTGATACGTCTTTAGAGAGACATATATTTCGCTTAAGAGAATCAGATTATCTTGAAGATATTTTTGGGTCCCTGGTTAGATAATCTTGCACAATATATATGTAATAGGATATATCGAGATATTATGTCCTATTTGAAGCACTGCTTTGGGGAAGGATGTCACATATACACTTTCGTTTTCTACACGATAGCTATCGAACATTTTTCAATGAACGAATGTGAAACGAGTTGAGCAGTTCAGTGATAATAAATGCAGGTGACTCTGTAACACAAAAAAGTTGACTCCGATGAACATGAAATTTTATAAGCGCATCGATCTAGCGGAATTGCGTTTAACAGGCTATTTTATTGGCATTGCATATAGCAAACATCGTTGTAGATGTACTTTAAACCAATTACCTGCATTAGATAATAGCATCTGAAATATCCCAAGATAGACGAGCGGAGCTGGCGGACTACTATTATGCGGATTGGTGTCCCAATAAATGGAAGGACTTAGACAAGTGGGTGCGCAAAAACGAGGGTACTAACTTGGTGTAGAATGTAGGTGCAGGGTGTCCCTCAACGGTGGGACGGAGCCGATGGCGGTTTGTCATGTGCGCTTATCGTATCATAAATTATTAAGGGATCAGATAAGATCCTTGATCGGATATTAATACTTTAGACATACAAGCCAATCCCAAGTCAAAATTATTTCTATTGACTTTAAAGACGCAAATACATTTATTAATAGCTATATTTTATTCACGTGTTTTTTCAGACTTGTTTGATTCTTATTGAGTTATTCATCTTGGTTCTTATTTAGCTTGGTAAATTGCCGCTGATGTTACTGAGATACTTAATCAAGTCGCTGGTTCCTTTGAGATACCAGTCGTGTTGCAGTAGGTCATTTGCATGTTCGTTTGCTACATCTACCAATTTTGAACGGGCAATTGAATATGAGATCGATCTTATATCTCTTAGAAAGACCACTGGGCGCAAACAAGAACCAATGTCTAGCAAATTCAAGTTCAATCCTTTCAATTTGACAAAATTAGAATCGAGATTGATAAACCCTGATATTGTTACTAAATGCATCAACGATGTCAAGCGGGATCCTTTAGATTATAAGAACTTCCCTAGTAATGACAGTAAAGGGCATTTGGAATTTATTGAGAGGTATAACGTTGAACTCCGGAAGTTCTTAGAATTCATTCAGGAAAATTGTGAACGTAAGATCCTGACTTTTGATCAGCTTACCTCAGAAGAAGTTTTGACCAATTTAAATATTTTCAAGGATAATTATCAGAAAGGAAAAATTGAAGGTATCAATAAATACAACTACACTTCTTACAATTACATGTTTGAAAGGCTTTCAAAGTATCTTCGTTATGATTCTAGCTTTCCAGCATTTTTGCAAAACAATTTAGATAATGATTTTGAAAGTAGTAAGATCATTATGGACTTATATAAGTTCGGCATAGGAAACTTCATGAACGAATTAAGGTCACTTGCTGATGAGTTTTCGTTCGAGAGAATGACAAAATCAGAGATATCGGGTGCTATTGAACTGACGATAAAGCAATATGACGATTTTTTACGAGTAAATGAGACAAATACTGATTTCTCCGAAACTTTCTTCAAAGGTTGTTTTCAGATACAGAGATATAAACATTTAAAATCAATTTTAGATGCGCTTCCTATTCAGTCTTCTCATTTACTATATATTCTCAATAATGAGGATTCAAGGCTTATCGTTAATAAAATAAATGAACTCTCGGGAGAAAAAGAAAGCTTTAAGAAAACTGTCATTAATCATCAAGCCGAACTAAATTTCATTAGGTTTTTATCCAAAGACTCGTTTCAAAGCTTTGCCAAGCTAGCATCGTTTTTGTATAAGCTCTCTATCACTTCAAATGATAAATCAACCAAAGTTATCTCATTGACTCTTTTAGAACAGCTTACACCATTCTTTACTAATGGAACATTAAAAGATTCCGACTTGAGAGCTATTGAGTCAGAAGTCATTTCTCCAGCTATTATTTCTAATGACGTGAGAGAAAATTATGAATTTTCGGTTTTAGCAAAAATTGAGTTGTTTAACTTTGTTGATGAGTTAAGATTATTGAAATCGTTTAGTAAAAAGAATTTTGGCAATCTAGTTATTGAAGACACCTTTGAAGAACTAGATAAATTGATAAATTCTTTCAAAGGCAGTAGCGTGATTCTTGACAACTTGCAAGTATTGGAATTGGAAATATGCACCTTATCAAGATATATTACCTGGGAATTATCGGTTTTAGATAAATTAGTAGATAACCCCTCTTGGGTTTCATATTTGACTGAAATTTATGAAGCTGGGTTTGAAAACTATGGGAAGCAATTTGATTTTACAAAACGAGTGCCAGCGGTACGTCAATATACACAAATTCCCGATGACCTATTTTTACATGAATTTGTTAATGAATTGAAGATTGTAAAAAATGATTTGTTAGGTGGCTTTAACTTCAATCTTTTTTCACCTTCTGGAGTTCTTAGTATTTTGGAGCATGCCATTGAAGAAGTCCAAAATGGATACAATTTAAGTCCTAGTTTCACTAGTGGCAAGATGGACGATTTTATTAAACTCAATAGGAAACTATGGAAATTATTTCAATTCAATGGAGGCAATACAGGAATTTTAGACACCCTAATTCACTCGCAAAGCGTCTTTGAGTCGGTTGCGAAAAAGGCTAAATATTCACTGAAACAGGAAAACTATACGCAAATTCCTGACGACATTGAATTGCACAAGTATTGTACAGAGCTAGATATTCTTAGATATGAATTAGGATGTTCATATCAAGATTGTACCGTTGCTCAAATAACGAACATTTTGAATGATAGGATTACTAGTGTGCTTAACAATAGTGAAACACAATCATCATCTATCACTAGGAAAAACATTGATAAGTTTATAAAGCTCGAGGAAATTTTGAACAAGTTATTCAAAGTTAATAATTACCCTGCCATACTAGATACTTTACTTCATAGCCAATCTGTATTTGAGGGATTTGAAAAGAAGAAGAAACAGGCAAGTTCCTATACCCAGATCCCCGATGATCTTGAATTGCATAAGTTCTCAAATGAATTGGAAATATTTAGGGAGGATGAATTGAAGGGCTCGTATAAGGAATATTCTGCGGATCAAATTGAATCCCTTATGAATAAAAGAATTGTTGAAATTAATAATGGAACAGAAAATTTCAACACCTCTTCCCGTATGAATAAGACTAATGTAAATGAATTTATGAGGCTCGGTAGAAGGCTTGGTAAGTTATTTGATATCAATGGTAAAAATACAGCCATTTTGGATACATTAATTCAAAGTCAATCTGTATTTGATAAATTTGAAAAATCCAAATCGAAACCAAATAAATCTATTACTCCATATAAACAAATTCCAGATAATTTTATTTTGGAGGAGTACATGCTTGAATTGATTCAATTGAGAACAGAATTAGGGGGAAACGATTTTAGAACTTTTAATTGTAAGACAATTCTTGATACATTGAAAAAGATGATGACTAATAAGAAGAAATTTAATTTGGATAAAAGAATAGCATATTCCAAATTGCATCGTAATATTTGTTATCTATTCAAATATAATGGAAATAGATCATTTATATTGGATAATGTATTGGTTAGCGGAGAGGTTTTTGCTAAATTTGAAAGTGATAAGATTTTTGATAAGTCTCAAAAGTCTGAAAATTCAATCATCTCGCAAAATATAAAGTTCGTAAATGAGTTTATTGATTCACTTAATCAACTTTTTAGTCACATTAAATCGAATGGTGCATCTGATTTTCTAAGAATTAATGAGTTGGATCTTGATAAATATATATCACAGGTTTTGTTATCGAATAAAGAATACAATTATCAATATCCAGTTTATCTCAATATGGCTGACAGAATAAGATTTTTTAGTCTGAGGATTAGAAACTATCCATTCTTCTTGTATTCTTTAGTTCAAAAAAGAAATTCTGGAGAAATTATTAATGATGGATTAGTCAAAAGAGTTCTTGAAGAGAGCAATCAGACTATACATAATGAATTCAAAGTGCATGAAAGTAAAAGAAAATTATCAGTCCCAATATCTGAATCAGCAAACAGATTTGATATTAATGACTTTACTAGCTCTGTTGAAAAACCAAAGCAAGAATATACAAATTCGGCATCATTATTAAATTCTTTATCCAAACAGAAAAGTGCCGCCGATCTAGAAGTTAGTGGAATATTGAAGTCTAAGAATAACACCGATGATTTACTCAAATCAGAGTTAGAAATAAAAGATGCGGTTGCTTCTGCATTAAATAATGATACAAATAAAGCTAGTAATGAACATGATCAGTTACAAAATTTGACTGCTGAAAAAGTTAGAGAGACCTTTAAGCATTATAAGCCGCCAACACATTCCTCAATTCCTACTTCGCAAATTGATAAGTTATCTATTGAAAGTTATTTGAATAATGCTAAGAAGGAAAAGGATTTAGCAAAGGAAAGAAAGTTCAGAGAATCTAAGGCTTATGAGTGGAGTAAAAGTATGTACAATACGCGTAGATCGTTGGAATCACATAACTTCTTTGATCCTATTGTTCCTATCAGCAAAATGTCTAAAGAATCGAAAGAATTATTTTTTCCTATTTTAAATAGTGGGGAAACTGAATATTTGTTGTTGACCATAAATGGTCAAACAATCATGTCTAAGGAAAATCCATTAGGTAAAAATAGCTTGCCACAAGACATGTTCACCGTTTTAAATAAATTTTCTGAAGAGGATTTAGGAAAGTTCATTAAGAATGTTAACAAATTACAGAAGAACAATTGGAGGTTAATTGGTGGTGGTAGTGAAAATGAAAAGATGTTGGTTTTAACCAGGAATAAGACTTTGAAGAGAGACGTGTATTTAGCTAGAATTAAAACCATATTTGCTACTACTGGTGCAGTATTCCTTGTTTTAGTATCGCTAAACTTGTGGCTAGATGATGGAAGCACTTCCCCAAGAGATATTCAGACACCTATTGAAGGCCATACAGCTAATAATGACATGGCTAGACAGTCAAGCAATATTCTTGATATTAGCTCAACTCATGAACAACCTGCTACCTGGAAAAAGTTGCTTTGGAATACTAAGTAGCCATCATAAGACTAGGTATGGTACAAAGGAGATTTATTTCTAGATTCATTATGTCTCTCTATGCAAAATAATCGATTATCTTCCAATCTGGATATTGGAATTAGACGGTTATTTTTGGTATATAATTTTAACGTTTACAATATGCTTGTTATCTCACATTTATGTTTTAATAAATATGCTATTAAATCTATCTAGTATACATGAATTAAATTTGTCTTCTACAATCATCAGCTATCCTTCATAACCTCTTCCTTAGCTGGAAGCTCCTTCATATCTTTAGAAACATGAATGAACTTCATCACAGTAGTTCCACCACTTGATCCATTCCAAAGCTTCAATCTCTCGACTGTTTCCTTATTACTCAAGTCAGGTATCTTGAAACCGGTCGCATATACTTGCTTTTCATTTTCAATGACAACTTCCAATTGCAGCTGACGGCTGGTAGGAGGTCTCCCTGGTCTTCTTTGCTCTTTCAATTCCTTCAATTCTTCATCGTTTCTACCTATGTATTCTTCAATAAATGACTTCATTTGTTCTAACAGAAATACCTCCTGGTCCGGGTGCTCATTCACCCGATCTTTCATAAATTGAACCCCTGCAAGCTCTCTGTCTTTCTGTTCTTGGTGCTTTAATTTTTTAGCAGTAATTTTCTGATCTCTCAACGTAGCACGATTCAATTGCTTGAATTTACGCCCTTTTACGTGCATCTGTCCAGTGGACTTGGACAAATTTTTTGTCACCTTATTCAAGTTATGTGCTAAAGGCATTTTTCACCGTTTTTCTGTGGATTTCGTTGTTCAAACCTACGATTACCTATCAAACGTTGAATCTAAAATTTCATATATGGGTTGAACTCATCTCCAATTGATGAGATGAGTACTGTATATAAAAAATTCTTCAAAAATTCATCGCGTGACTCGAACGTCGTGTACTAACCAAATAGTTTAATTTTTTCAACAAAGAACAATATGGAAGAACATCCTATACAAGTAAAACCACAATACTAACATATATTAAGGTTAAACTATATAATTTAGTGTATTGAATTGATAGGGATAGGATAGAAAATGGCCAAATATACTGAAGAGCAATTGTATGAAATCAAGGAAGAGGCATACACCCCTCAACCAGAAGTTTTAGATGCGTTTAATAAAATGGTTGAACATGTCAAAGAGCATGCAGCAGCCGAATTCGAAAAGCACAAAAATATTAAATGGAGCAATGGAGACACCTATATCGATGAAAATGGGAACGAAAGACCATACCACCACATGAACAAAAGAAGAGGGTCACGTTCAGGTAACAAGCCTAATTTAAGAAAGAAGAGTGTTGAAGCTATCAAGGTCGACGACGACGGATGGGCGACTTTGACCAAGCCAAAAAAGTCATTTGGTGCTGAAGATGGTGTTGAAGAAAGAAACAAGTTTAGGGAAAGCATCAAAGATACTGGAGTCAAAGTCAAACCAAACAACAAGAATTTAGGTTCTTCTAAAGCAGTGGATCCAAGAGATGCTATTGCTGACAAGCACACTAACACATTCAATGCATTCGAAGCCTTAGGTGATGAAGATGACAGTGACGAAGAATAGTTTCATTATTAGTAAGATTGTTGGACCCTTACCTTCTACACCAGAAATGATTGAGAAGTTTTAGTTTATAGTGTACATTAAGGATTTAATATAAGTAATATTAATGCAGATAGTCTGTAGATACACCGAAACGGACGTAAGTAACTAATATCATATGCTTGTATTAAAAATGAATAGTATTACATAAATTACAATAGAGTTAAATGCACAGACTCAGACGATGATTTCAGAATCGTCACTATCTAATCCTCCTAGAATTGAATCGATATCGGATGTAACCATCTGTTTTGACAATACAGATCCCGGAGTTGTGCCTGAATTATAGTGTTCGTTGAAAGCAACTCCCGGTTTCTTTTTCATTAGAATGCTATCTTTCAAATCAGATACACGAGGCGTATTATACTGTCTATCTGAGGTGTAAACAGACCCATTGGAAGTTTCAATACCATTTGAAAATACATTTTTCATGTTCACATTGTGGTTTTGGTTAAATAATAGTCCCGAATGAATCGATGAAATGTCATTTGCATTACCTAACCCTAACCCGAATCCGTTCTGTCTTGCTGACGTATGATAGCTCAGATCATCCACCATTGAAGGCTCATCAGAGGATTCTGATAAAATATTTTGATTGTTTGTTTTCTTTGGAATGCTGTTATTACTTACATCCAAAATAAGAACCCTGTGAGGATTGATCCACGACAATGTAAAAGCATTCCCAATTGCAAAGTCTTCCAAGTTCTTTTTCGTAGGATTAAACTTTAAGGTACCATTTTCATCTCTATGTCCAAGTGCATGGTGGTTGTTTAAAACAGCATCTTCTTCCTCAGATTGGAGACCATTAACCCAAAGCTTATTCAACTTTCTGTAATTAATATCCCCCAACAAGCTGTTGAAAAACTCAGTATCTTTAACGTAATTTAGTTCATATATTTCATCCATTTTTATAAGAGAATGATATATGATAGTGTATCCCAATGTATCCTTTACTCTTGTATTCTCGTCCACTAAATTTGGATTAAGTGGTAATTGCCAATAGAAGAAAAAGGGAACAAAGTTATTGATAAAGTTTATTCCCAATATTGCTATCATATCTTTCAATATTTTCTCAAGGAGGCTTGCATTTTTAACATTAACCATGGACTGTTCAGAAAAAAATTTATCAACATAACTCAAGAAATGGGAAATGAAATTACCTGGATCACTGATATAATAGTTATAATCAGGTTGTAAATAGTCTCCACCCACATTAAAGCTCTCGATGCTATTAATTGCACCTGTTTCCATGTTTTCATCTTTGGAAACTAGTTCATTATTTAAAAAGTACCCAAATACCAGCAAATACTTGAATTGGATATCACTAATTTGTTCATAAGAAAACAAAGGCTTCTGTTCCTTATTTAGACTCAGTCCAATCTCACATGATAATAAAATCAAACTGAGGTCCCAGTCCTCTAAGTTAACATGATTTCTACTGATATTACTAGGTTTTTTTTTAAGCAAATCAAAAATAATAGAAATATCTTCAAGTAATGTAATGATGAACTTGTAAACCCCAGAGCTATCAGATTGTCCTGAAATAACTGAATTTTCTAAAACAGATACGATCTTGATCAAAATTTCCCTGATAGAATCAGGCACTTGATCAAAGTAATATATATGAGTTGATAAATTGCAAACACAATTGGAATATATCATAGATAGCTTCTTAACATCATCCTCTTGAAAATAGTGAGATTGAGATAGTAATAAATTAGCTTGTAAGTATAAAATTTGTTGAATAACATCTGATATTGATAAACCTATCATATTAACCTCTGACGATACCAACCCCAAACAATAATTTGCGTATAATAGTTGTATAGCATAATTCGAATTTTGCTTAGTAGATTTATTTGATAACGAGGTCAAGCTTGACAAGACTGTTGATAACGTAATGAACCTCAATTGAACAGGTATCCAAGTTGTACACATTTCTAAAAATGTGCATCCCCAAACAGGGTCTATCGTTGTAGCGTAATTATTTTTGACAATTGCTCTTGTAGCTTCAGATATCTGACTCGTTAATGACGTACTGAATAATGACTTCAAGCCTCGCAACGCTTCTTCATTAAGATCACTTTCTTTTACTGTGTCATTGTCCAAATCTTGTTGAACTTTTCTATTTGTTTGATTGGTCTTTGTCAGAGCAATTCTTCCGAGGTGATGGCTTTCATCTTCGATGTTAACATTACTTTTCAAAATAGCCAATAAATTCGATTCCTTGGTATTTGCATGCACGGTATCAGTTAATAAAGGAATACATATTTCAATGAACTTTTTACTGAATTTGCTATTATATCCCAAACAGTTTGAAAGATATCTACAAGTCATAAGTGATATCATTTGCCATTCCAAATTGTTAGGACCCTGTTTTTTCAGGTTTTCCTTACCAATATTTATCAAGTTTTGTGACAAGCTACTGAATGAATCAACGAATTCTTTATCCCCCGAAAACAATCCACCATCTAACTTAGAACATAAAACACCGTATGTCTGTATAGCATGTTTGCATAAAGACAAATCTTTACTTTGAAGAACGGACTTCAAAATAGAGCACACAAATGAGGCAAACACGTTCAAATTTTCTGAACATTCCTCTATTAAGGATGAAATAATAGTCAATGTCACTTGAAGATTACCTGCCCTATTATGCTTAACATCTGATGCAGTCTTACGGTCTAAAAATGTAACTACCTTTTCTAGCTTAACCCGACGAGTAGATGCATAATATAATAAATAACTTAGTTCCGATGGATTTGGTTTTTTATCAACACCTTTACCTGGCGGATAGCATTGTAAGATCAATTTTTGATGCTTGGGGCGAAATATAGGCATCTCGATTGGCAAGTTAGTCTAATGTTAAAAACAAATGTAAATTTGTTGTGTCGATTATAATATTTTCATGTTCTATATTCTGTATGGGGCCGCGAATTTTTCGGGATTAAAATCACAGGGAAGACATCATATCTATCAGTTTGAAAGAGACTTAATATTGCGGTAAATAGGTATAAATACAATGCCACCCATATACGTGAAAGGTGGTGTATGGACAAATGTTGAAGATGAAATTTTGAAGGCTGCTGTTTCAAAGTATGGGTTGAACCAATGGTCGAGGGTTGCATCGTTGCTTGCCAAAAAATCAGCCAAACAAGCAAAAGCTAGATGGAATGAATGGCTTAATCCTAGCATTGATAAATCAGAATGGACTCGGGAAGAAGATGAGAAACTATTGAGTTTAGCTAAATTATTGCCGAATCAGTGGAGAAGTATTGCTCCTATTATAGGGCGCACGGCTACTCATTGCGTTGAGAGATACCAAAAATTATTGGAGGACACTAATGTTGAAGCCGAAGGCGATGAAAATGATTTGGGTTTATCAGGGCCAGGTATTGAATCCTTGCCTGCTACAGGAACGTCGCATGTTGGTGATTTGAATATCAATCCAGAAAGTAAGCCCGCCAAACCTGACGAGGAAGACATGGATGATGAAGAAAAGGAAATGTTAAGTGAAGCAAGAGCGAGATTGGCAAATACACAAGGTAAAAAGGCAAAGAGAAAAGCAAGAGAAAGGATGTTGGAGGAGAGTAAGAGAATTTCATTGTTGCAAAAGAGAAGAGAATTAAAGGCAGCAGGTATGAAAGTGAGTCTAGAGTCGAAAAATAAGAAGCGAAGACAGGAGTTTGACTATAATGCAGATATTCCCCATGAGCATGAACCCCAATCAGGTTTATACGATGTTGATGAGGAAAATGAAGCAAATCGTCTTGAAAGGATTAAATTTGAAAGAGAAGTGGCTAAAGAAGGAGTGCTGTTACAAGAAGTGGATGAAAACCATAAAAAACGAAAACAGGAAGTCAAAAAGGCTAAGAATAATGATTTTAAACAATCCCAAATGAGTTTGGAAGCGGCAGCAGAGCTTTTTCATGAGCGTGAACAAGAGATCCTAAAAAAAAGAAAATTAGATTTACCAGCACCAGAAAACTCTTTGGATGCTCCGTATTCAATAGTGGAACCAGGATCAAACAACAATTTGGGTGAAGAGAGCATAGATGATAGAATTTTGAAAGCAACAAGAGAATTGAAGAGAAGCCAAGCAACGAAATCAAGTTTATTGGCCGAAGATACATTGGATAAAAAACAGGAGTCAGTGTCGAAAGAGCTTCCACCATCTAAATTAAGTTCTCAATGGAAAAAGTCTGTTTTAACTATATTAAAGAGGTATTTTGCAAAATTACCAAAACCGCATAATGATACTGGAATCATTTTACCGAGCTACGAACCCGATGAAGAGCCAATAGCAACATCAAATGAAATGTCTTCCGATAGTAGAGTTGATCAAGGTGAAAGGCTAAGAAACTTGGAAATTTTACGTCAAGTAGATGAGGAAAAGGCAAAGCTTAGGCGATCACAAGCTGTACAGCGAGAATTGCCTATCCCCAAGCCTTCTTCATTGCAACAAGCCAGTACATCAAATTGCTCCAAATTGGATTTATTAATATTTAATGAAATGCGAGCATTAATAAATTCAGATTATGCCAAATATGAAGAACCCACTCATAGATCTACCTTAATTGATGATTTGGATGAGGAAACTTTTGATCTAGTTAATAATGAAATCTCAAAAGAGTTAGAGAATACCGAAGCAACCAATGTTTCATCAGAACCAAGTCATCTCCCAAAATCAACTAAAGTGGCCGAGAAAATCGTTTCTAAATTGCATGAATTATCCTCTGAGTCTTCATCTATTGAGAATTCTATATCGGCAAATGCAAACGTTTCGTCATTCAGTCTCAGAGAAAATATTATATTACAGAGTATTGGTAGTCTCTATAACAAATTGAATAGAGCAGATATTGAATTGAATGGGTACACAAAAATGTTACAGGAGGAAGAAATAAGCATAGATTCAAGATTAAAATATTTGCATGAATTAGTTGATGATCTCGTTGACAATGAACACAAGATGGAAGAAAAAGTTAGGATCTTACATAGGACTTGAATTGTATATTAATAATTTGCGCGACTAATGCACAACTGTAATCTAAAGATACTTAAACTAGCAAAGAACGTATTCATGTAGATACTAGATTCGATAGAAGAGATATGAATACAAATCTATTATACATACCATATCGTGAAACTGATACTATAGATTTAGGAAATGAGTTGAGAAATATTATAAAGAAAGAGTATTTTCAGCCATCCTCAAAATTTGATAAAGACCTTCAGACAATAACAAACTTAAGGAATTGTGTAAGCAACTTGAAGAATGAACAAGTCAAGAATAATGATGAATTGGTTTGCATTCAATACTACCTTCAGCTTAACAATGTGATTAAAAAGTTTCCTGATGAATGTGCTGAGTTTGCTTGGTACGGTACTTTGGGATATGGAAGAAGTGGGCCCACTAGATCAAGATCATTAAAAATCGAGCAATTGAATATTTTATATCAATTAGGATCATATTTTTCACAGGCAGCGTTAATGGAATCAAGATACAGCGATGAAGGATTGAAAAAGTCTTGTTCTTATTTACAATATGCGGCAGGTTGTTTCGATAAAATGATTTCACAAGTACAACAAGAGAATGAAAAAGAGACGGGAATGATTTGTGTTTCCAGAGACCTACAACCAGAAACTTTACTATTTTTGAAAAGCTTAATGATAGCACAGGCGCAAGAAACTTTATGGCAAAAGTCACTTGCATCGGGCATGAAAGATTCAGTTATTGCTAGATTATCGATTCAAACATCAGAATATTATTCGACAGCAGCCAAATATGGTAATTCGTCTGAATTTATTAAGTTGGAGTGGATTAATCATGTAACAGTCAAGCAATATCACTTCAAGGCTGCTGCTCATTATAGAACATCTATCCTCAATCACGAAAGCTTCAAATACGGAGAACAGGTGGCCAACTTACAAGTCGCTCTTAGTAGCTGTGAAGCTGCATTTAAAAAGAAGAAGTATGTGAATGAGTTTGTCGTTGAAGATTTACAAGGGTTAACCGAGACTATTAAAACCACATTAAGGATCGCTGAGAAAGACAATGATTTAGTCTACTTGAAGCCTGTACCAAAGGAGAGTGATTTATCTCCAATTTCAGGTGCATCTCTAGTAAAATCCATATTACCGCAAACAATTGAATCACCGGCTGAAAGTAATATTTTATTTAAAGAATTGTTACCTTATTTAATAGTTCAAGTAGGTCAGGCATATCGTGAAAGACAGGATACATTTATTAGGGATCTGTTTATAGACCCAATTCAATCCTTAAATAAAATGATGTACAAATTTATCACTGAACGGAATCTACCAGCATCAATTGATACCATTCAAAAACCAGAAAATTTGCCAGAATCAATTATCCAACATTCGCAAGAGATAATATCTTATGGTGGTACGAAACTTATTGAAGATTCATTAAATGAAATCGCAAAATTAACATTGGAGAGTAAACACATTTTAGAAGGGTGTCAAGAAAGATTAAAGATTGAAGCAGATGAGGATGACATAATGAGAGAAAGGCAAGGATCGAAGCGATGGACAAGGTTGGAATCAAGTGAAGCATCCACTGAGCTTATTTCTAAAATAAACAAAATGGAAGCCTATTTAGATCAGGCTAAAGAAGGCGATAAATTTATTGTTTCTCAGTACCGAGAAATTGAACCATATTTGCAATTGTATTGTGGTGGTTATAAAGAGTTGATACAATTCATCCCTAATTCAACCTACGTCAAGTTAAATACAAAGATTAATGAAATTATTATTAAATTAAGGGACTTGATAAATGAAGTTGGTAGGATAGAGAATCAAAGAAAACAATTTTTGACCAGGATAGAAATAAAGGCCAGAAATAATAATATTCTTCCGAGCATAATTGATAGTTTTAAAAAGAAACAGCACAAACTTTACGAGGAAAATTCAGTAATAGATGAAAGATCATTTGAAGATGTTTATGAAAGGCACATTACAATGTTCAATAGTGACCTTAGGTTTTTGGAAGACCTGAAACATGCCCAAATTGCATTAGAAGGAAGTATTCATGATTTAAACCAAAAATTTGAATCTGAATATCAACAAACAAATAATGAATCACAATATAAGAGGCAGGAAGTGCAACAAACTTTAGAAAACGTATATACAAAATATTTGGAATTGATATCAAATCTTAACGAGGGATCGAAATTTTATAGTGATTTCATTACTAAAAGTAATAGTGTCCTAAAAGAATGTGATGAATATGTGTATCATCGCCGGGTAGAAGGAAGGGAACTTGAACTATTCTTGAATAATCAACCAGTACCAGCAAGAGCATTAGATTCTGGGCAACTGGACCCTAATTTTCCTTCACGATCTATGGGTACATGGGACCCAAATCAGGGCATAAAGTTTGGATAATTTATGTACAATCTTAAAGTAGTTAAATACGCACTAATAAATTTTTTTTCATAATTTGGAACCCTAAACTACATGCAACTGATGATTCTAATATAGATGGTAATAAGATATCTTAGGTACTTTAAAAATCTAATGATGACGAAACCCAAGAAAAATATAGTTACAATAGTGGGAACTACCGGCGTTGGGAAATCACAAGTAAGTAGATTATCTTATTTTGAAAATTGAAATATGGAGATACTAACAAACCTACAGTTCAGTATTGAACTTGCCAAGGCAATTAACGGGGAAATTATCAATGCAGATTCGATGCAAGTATATGAGAAGCTTGACATAATAACTAATAAACACCCGCTTAAGGAAAGAGATGGTATAGCTCATCATGTCATGGATCATGTTAATTGGAACGAAGAATACTTTATTCATCGATTTTCAAAAGAAGCAAATAATGCTATTGAAGACATACATAGTAGAGGTAAGATACCTATAATTATAGGTGGTACACACTATTACTTGCAAAATTTGTTATTTAATAACAAAACTGTAGGGGAAAGTATAAATAAATCAAAAATAAAACGAGAATTAACTAAGGACGATGTTGAACTTCTTGATGGACCTGTTGACAAAATATTTGATAAGTTACGACAGATTGATCCCATAATAGCGGAAAAGTTTCACCCTGAGGATAAGAGAAAATTGAGAAGAGCTCTAGAAATATATATGACAACGGGACAGAAACCATCTGAAATTTACCATGAGCAGAAGTTAGATGAATTAGAAGACACATCTTTGAAATACAATAGTCTACTCTTCTGGGTATACTCTGATCCAGAAATTTTAAAGGACCGGTTAGATAAAAGAGTTGACAATATGATGAAACTTGGAGCACTTGACGAAATAAATGAATTATACGAGTTCTATATATCTCAAATGCCAGTTCCCGACTGTACTACCGGTATATGGCAAGTTATAGGTTTTAAAGAATTTTTGCCCTGGCTTGAATCGACTAGAAAATTGAACAAAGACGACCATAGCTTGTTCAATCAAGGAGTAGATAGGATGAAAATCAGAACAAGACAATACGCAAAATATCAAGTTAAATGGATAAAGAAATTATTGGCCGTTGAGCTTAACAAGGAAGCAAGATTTAACTTCAAATATGGAGGAAAGTTGTATTTACTTGATGCAACAGATTTAGGATCCTGGGATGAAAAGGTTCGAGAAGTAGGTTTAAATATTGCAAATCAATTCCTAACTACCGGTCCTAGTTCTGTGACACATGCGCAAGCTCCAGAACATTTACAAGATATCTTCCCCGATAGCAGTTTCCTCGACAACTTCAATAGCAATAAAACATTAGGCTCAGAAAAGAATTGGAAACATTATGAATGCACAGTATGCAAGGATAAACAAGGAAAGAATTTAGTCGCCGTTGGAGAGGAAAGTTGGCAAATACATTTGAAAAGTAGAAGACATAAACGACAATTGGGATCTGGGGAAAGAAAGAGGAAGCATGAACAAATGATCAACCAATATAAGCAAGCATCAACCAGTGAAAATAGTCTGCATATTTAATTTACATATAATTCATTTTTTTTCCGATTTGATGGCATTCAGTCGTAGAAAGTGTAGAAGCTATGACCAGTATTACGGTGTTCTGATATTTGATAGAAATCTATGTTGTAGTGCTTCAACCATTGATAGTGATTTGTACTTTGCACGACTCGGTTGATGAGGTTCAAAAAAATTGTTAGCAAAATTATTTTAATACGTTTTGTATGTTTTTCTTTGATACGAAAGCTTCCTATTCACTGCACCATTCTTTAATCTATGAGTGACTGGAGGGGAAAAGGAAAGCGAGAAAGAAATCGAATAACGTCCTCATACTAAGTTTGCTTGTATTTTGTAGCATATTTGGATTCTGCGTTTTCGAAACATGCTTTACTGTTTACAGAACAGTTTGACCACCCAATATTGACCGTAGTATGTGTCAATTTAAAGATTTAGGAAAATGTAGCTTATACAATGAAGGCGTTTTTGACACAAATTTGCCAATTGACTTGTGTATTTTGCTAGCCATTGATCAGGTATTCGTTTTAGGATTAAGATCAAGTGTTTAACAATGCCTGGGCAACGATTAACAGTACATACTCACACATTCGAACTGACGAAAGAAGAAAAGTTTCTGCTAGGACTAGTTTCGTACTAGCACAAATTCATAACAAATCTGCAGATCATCCCGTTGTTTACACCAACAATTCCCACTTACTCATTATAGCTCACAAAATATCATATGCAATTTTAATTCTAGTTCTAGTCTCGCAAATACGAACCGAGTTATTATTCTTACAAATGAATTATAGTTTTATCTAATAAATTATAATCTAATCTTATCTAATTCTATGTGAATAAAAATGCTCTATAATATGCTAAAAGATACCCATTTTAAATTGGACATACTCATTTAAAAAAGTACGCCGATTTACCCTGAAATAAACCCACCGTAAAGACATAAGCTTCATAAAAAGTAGCAAATACGTAAAGTATGTACCAAAAAGGTAAAAATCTCAAAAATCAGGATACGAAAAACATCTACTTTCCAAGTTTTTCAAGCTGATGGAAGATGCTTTCGAATTTTCACTGATGTAGTTCAAGTTGTCCATGGAACTAGAACTTGAACCAACAGAGTTCGACTTTTTTTGGACCTTATTGTTAGAACATAACAATATTGACGTGTTGTATTGTTTGTTCAATTTTTTTTCGAGCTGTAATATTCTAGTATCGATTTGCAGTAACGAAGAATCCTTCTGAAACTGTAAGTTATTCAAATCGTCATCTGAACACCAACCAAATTTAATCAATCTTTCCTTAGTTAACTCAAAAGCATCGATAACCTGTATCTTCAGCTGGTTTAAAAAGTTCAGGTATTTGATTAAATCCTCGAGTTTGGTTAAGTCTTCCATTGTAGAGACTTCTGGTGTAGCGCCATTGGAATTTAAGTTACGGAAAAAGTTGCGTTCAAGGTCGTTAATATTCTTAGATGAACTCGACAAGTTTTCCGATAACGTTATGATAGGAGACCCTACAGGCGAACTGATAGGGGTAGTCATGGGAGTAATCAAACTGGTTTTTCTCGCCTTAGCGGCTGAATGCAATGACTCGATTGTGGAAGCTGACAGAAACGAATCGATAGTTTCTTCTGTGATTAGGGGACTCACTCCCGGTCTTACACTCGTTGGAGCGTTAGACACAAGATCATTCATCGAAGGAGCACTCATCTTGGAGAACGAAAGCTTGCGGATTCCTTTCTTGAAATTCTTCAACCTCCTCAAAGGCGACGTATTATTTGATGTCGTGGCCGACTGGTCGGCCATCTGTGGCGCTTCGTTCAACGCCAAGTTGGCAAACAACGGATCTATTTTCAAACTTGGTGAATTCAACTCGTATGTCGGATTCTGGACAAACTCGCTGAATAATGAATCTTTGCCTGTTGTTTCTATCTCGAGCGACAGACAACTATCATTTGAGATAGATGTTGCCACGGACGCCTTGTGGTCGCTCATTATACTACTGGGAACCGTTCCTGTCTCATCGTTAGGTAATGGTGGCAATAGTATCTCACTTTCACTATCTGGTGTCACCATGGATATTGGCACCACCCCCAGATAACTATTTCTCTTGGTCTCTTCCTCTGGCACATGAACACCGTCAGCGTCCATTTCTTTCTCTTCAATAACTATTCCTAGGCCATTCATCACTTTCTGTGTCACTTATAGAGTATAGGAGCTAATATGGATGTATCTCCTTTTTTTCGTTCTTCTGTTTAGTAAGCTTTGCGATGGAAAAATGAAAAAATATCTAAATTCTGCTTATTTCGCTAGAAGAACAATATAAGCTTATTTGTAATTTGAATATATTCTATCAATGCTTTTGCAAAGAAATCGTCTTTCTTTCCTAATAATCAATTCTTTGGTCCTAACAACTCCTTTTAATAATTTTTTTCGTTTATATCATAGGATCTTGATGCGTCCTCTTACTGGATACATATGATATCCAAGTACGAAGTTCACAATTTTTCGGCTCAATTTTTTTTTTTTTTTTTGCGACTTTTTGGTTTTTTCCGTCCATATACAGGCGCAGATTCCGAACAATACAACACGAAGAGAAAGCGAATTTGCCTATTCTATCTTTACATATAGCGTCGGACGTAACAAGCAAATATGTAGACTATTCGCCTATTACAATCGTATAAAGGCAAAAACAACAGATCTAGTTCAGATTTGTTGCGGCTAATTTGTACCGATTGCGGTAAAAAAGCATTGACATTGTGGGATGAATACAGACATACTATCACGCGAAAAGGGGCAGAACGCCCAATAAACTAAGCAAAAAGCACATCAGAGGCATGATTTTGGCGAAAAAGCCACCGGATTGCAGGTCCACCTACCTAATAGTAACGCATTAGGGACCAACACACCCCAGACCATCTCAGATCTCGGGATCCGAAACTAAATGAGTTAGTTCTGTTCGGGAAAATTATGCTTAAGGGGGGTGAACTCGGATAATATTCTAAAAGCTTGCTTTTAGTCGCCATGATAACGAGATTACACTACACTGATTGAGAGTTTCCCGCATGGAATATGCTATTTAGAGTATAGGCTCTGAGGTTAAAAAGTTTCTAAGGACATAGTGTCAATCAGTTGTCCAATGCCGTACAGGATGGACAGGTATTATGCATGAATGCAGTGGCGGTAAACGGATATGTAATGCATACAGAGTATATAATGCATATAAGCCTTCTTTGCCTTGTTCTAGACTTCCAGCCATATTGGTCTAGACTGTAGACAGACGCCGCAACGGTAACTAGGTGGCTAGCGTTGGCAGGAACACTCTATAGGGGAAAAATGATGGCTGCGGAGTTCCCCGAATAACCAGTTATACAGGTGTTTTGCAACCATCGATAAGGACCATAGGCAAGAGATGTTCCAGAAAAAAAGCGATTGAATTTTCATATTGCCAAAATCTCTTGTCGATGATATTGATCAATTGGAGACCAATAAATATAGGAGTCGATATTTTTTACGCTGCGCTGAAGGGGCTCAGTAATCTAAGGATACAGAGATTACTTACGCAACTGAGATATCCACGAGTGTGTAAGTAGACAGCCAAAGAGGTCTAGTGGAAGCCTCAAGTGAAAGGCGCAAGATAACGCTAATTTCGTCCATTTGGATAGAGATAATATCGCACTGATAGTCTTCAGGAAAAATTAGCTAAATTTAAGGTTTGTAAATGCGTCTCGTGTACGCTAAGTGTCGGTGTGGGAGTTGGTTGTTGCGAGGACGAATCAGTTGCATTTCTTCGGAAAATGTGGTGTTCAACATATCGGATAGATCGAAATTTCGATCCTTTGGGATTCTCGTCTAACAGCTGTAGGGGATCATGGGAGAAAGGATCTGCCGATTTGTTACATGCCGATAATAATGTGGGACCTTGTACCCGTTTGAGTTCAGGCCGGGTATCAAATGTAATGCCCTACTCCTAACTGGCATTTGTTGTTTGATGTGAAAGGCTTAGGATACGAGATTTCAAGAGTATCTTTTGTTCATTCAACATTATTTACTAGATAAAGCACAATTTTCAACTTTACGCGATCTGGCATCACATAAGTGGAATTCTTTGTGCCTAACTTTCAAGATATCATACGAGTGTGTTATATAATAAATTTAACTATCTGCTACAGACACTGAACTGCTTTCTCATCAAATGTGCGTTATATATTCCTATACGGCTATCTTTCCTTTCTCGTAGTTCCAGTAGTTGGCTCTTATGGGATCGTATGTGGTAGAGAGGAGATCGTATACCTTTATAGCTAATGCAGGTTGTTTGCGGCGCTGGTAGATGGTTGCCAACATTTCTAATGCGTAAGTACTAGATATAATCATCTCCACATCGGACGACTCTTGTACGTTGGCAAACGTCAAGCAAAACTCGTACAATTCGCTGACATCTTTGTTAAATTTTTTGTAAATGCCAAACAAGTAGTTCCAGCTAGATGGATTTTGCGGACACTCCAGGATTTTTATTTTGGTGAGTTCGATTTCTTGAGTGATGGTATCCTGATCAACATTTTGAGGACCGAATTTGAGAAAAAACCTATGCGTCCAGGCCGAGTTGTTTCTCAAGTCATATTCTAAATAGTGGTCAACAAACTGCAATTCCTTCTCATCGTTATATAAATCAAACCGTTCCACTAACCACTTGCGATAAGACCATACATGGTGGTTCTTCGAATCCTCTTGTAGCATAGCATTCATGATAGGAAACTCGCGATGAGGGTTGAAGCGATTATCTCCATCATTGCTTAAGATATTCTCGATAATCAACTGCCTATAATTCCATATCTGGTAATTCTTTTCGTTTTCAAGTGCAATTTGTTCACACCAATCTAGTTCCTCGTACAAGTCTTTGTTTAGACTTACCAAAATATTATATCTATAGTTCCAAATGGTATAATGCGATGCCAATAATTCTATTCCCTTCTCGGTTGCCCATAACGCTCTTTCTGAATGTTCATCTCTCTGCATTAAAGCTAATAATAGACCCATCGTTTCTTTGTATTCATTATCGTACAATATTTGACACAACTGTGGTTCCTCCTCATTAAGCTTCACAGGAGTTATATCATCGAAATCAAACATTGCCTTTATCTTGTTTGTATGTTGGCATATATTACCACTGACTTTGGATTTCGTCTGTTTTTCAACTACTTCATGATTTCTGCAAGCGTTCTTCACAATCAATTTTGTGTCGCTTACCAAATCGACCATCAATTATATTCACAGAACTTCTATGGTCAAATACCCTTTTATTAGGCATAATCAGATTCATGGCGACGCCTAGACCTCATTCTGTATCTAGAACACCCTCAGATAGTGTACTAATACTTTCTACAACATTCACGTGTGTATTGGTTTACGTAGTGCTAGATTTTGTTCTTGGAAGTTCTCAAATCGCCATTTTGGTAGTTGTGTTTATTTGTACTAATATGATATCACGTACTGGGGCTTTTAAGAATTTTGTATCAAAAATAGATGTAACTAAGGCTATCGGGGATCAATCTGTTCCTAGAATTCCCCATGTGGAGAACCCAATTGGTCATAATCATTTTCAATCTATAAGTGAGCACTCGAGAATTGAAATATTATCAGCCATAAAATCGTTGCAAGCATATTCTGCTAATACAAAGAATGTGAATGATCGGAGAAAGAGATTATTCAAGATGATGACGTGGAGACAACAAAAATTATGTGAAGATGTAGGTTACTTGAAGAAATTAACAAAAATTGAACAGTCGATAAGTTATAACCAAAAAATACTATCAGCCATTGCAGATGGAGCAGTTAAAAAATTTGGTATATCGTATGAAGATTTTAATTTGTTGAAGGGATCCAATAGTAGTAATACCTCATCTACGAATTACCGGGTGATTGAAGCATTAGGACATTACATAAGAGACTGGAGTCCTGATGGGGAAGCCGAGTTAAAGCCTATGATGAAGTATATAACTGAGCAATTGAATCGTGTAATCCCGGTACAAGAAAGATTAAAGACATGCGTCATTATACCAGGTTCTGGACTCGGTAGAATAGCCCATGAAATTGCAAATATAGGCTCTGATAATGAAGCCAGATTTGGTGCGGTTCATGCGATAGAATATAGTGGGTTGATGCATTTATGTAATGAATTTATTTATTCATCAGAAAATGACGAAAAAGACTATGATTTATTTCCGTATATCCACTCATGTTCGAATTTCATTGACAGTACATCTCAATTTAGATCATCTATTGTACATAGTGGCCAGATAAAACCGGAAAATTTAGCATTAAACCATGAAGACTTCCGTTATTTTGAGGTTCCTAATAAATCAGAATTTGAAAATATTGTCGTAGTTTCGGCTTTTTTCATTGACACTGCAGAAAATTTAGTTAGTTATTTGGATACGATTCAAGAATTAACAACACCACATAAAAAGAATAGCATCAAAAACGGCTATTGGATAAATATAGGTCCATTGAAATATGGCACTGCTGCCCAAGTAGAGTTAAATTCTGACGAACTTAAAATGATTCGCAAAGCAATGGGCTGGAAAGATCTAAACTCCACTAATAGTCTCGACAGTTCTGATAATCAGTTAGTTGGTTATATGACAGATAAACAGAGTATGTGGCAAGGATATTATGGGTTGACCATGTGGAATGCAGCGAGGGAGGAGAATTCTAGAAAGTAATTCTATAATTATATTTATTATCAAGGATTATATTATATATTGTACATAGTTTTATTTGGTAATATCAGATCCTTTGTTAATTTGAATCTTTTTGTCTTGACCACCACTAATAATGCCGATGTCGTTATCCCAAATGACGGAAAATACTTTATCTTGACCCTTAGCTGCATTGTTTTGTTCTCTGGTTATAGTATACAAAGACTTTTCACTTCTAACATCCCAAACCTTAACAGTGCCATCGTGAGAACATGAGGCAAACATATTGTCATTAGTTGGACATTTAGATAATCCAACTACGAAGTTAGTGTGTCCTATTAATTTTTGATTGCCAGTTTGCTCAGTAGTAGTTGAGCTAACTCTTGGGTCAAACAAATTAATATGACGAGCAGATGAACCACACACTAATAAATTCAAGGAAGGCAACTGCAACAATGATAATAATGAGTATCCGGTCGTTCTCGTATCCACACAACGAGAGGTGACTAAATCCCACGTTTTAATTGTATGATCTTGGGATACGGAGTAACCAACGGTTGAATCATTGAAATCAAATATGACATCTTCAACTGGTTGAGAATGGCCTTCCAAGAATGAGAGAGGTGAACGACGTCTTATAGTTGAATCTTGTAATGCCATCTTTCTTCTCTTCTTCGAAGAAGTTGATATGACATTAGAGTCATATTCCAAAGGCTGGATGGTTGTCATTTCCTTGTAATTGGTTGACCAAAATCCAATGGCTTTATCATAACCCGCTGATAAAATACGATTGTTTTGGTATTCGACTGCTAAAGAAACAACAGGTGCTTTATGTCCCTCTAATATGGCTAACGTTCTACCATCTTCAATTTCTTCATCATCTTCTATATTGCTATCGATCGAAGTTTTCCATAATCTCACTTGTCTATCGTTACCAGATGATACAATTCTTGTTGGAGAAATCCATCTAACTGCACGAATTGGGCCCGAATGACCGACATACTGTTTTTCAACCTTACCAGACATATTGTATGTTCTGACAATACCATCGTACGAACCTGACAAAATTTTAGGTTCTGTAATATTCATATTTGAAGCCTTCACCAGTGCAGATGTTGGATTTATGGTATCTAAGGATGAAATCCAATCATCGTTGTTGAAGGATGCTAAAAATGACGGAGGTAAGACGGCTCTGGTATATTCCAAATTCAACGATGCTTCGCTTGATAACCCATTTTTTACCAAGTAATCTTCTAAAGATGTTCTCAACAAGACACCATCAATAAGAAAATCAAATGGGACTGGCTTGGTTTCATCTGTTTCGCCATCTTTCTTCAATAAATGGTTGACGATCTCCGATAACCCATATCTTTTTAAAGACACTGGCACGTAGAATGGAGCTTCTGATGTGTGTAAAGATTCATCTGCCTCATTAGTGAAGAACTTAATCTTAATTTGTGACTTGTCGTCCGCCATATTTGCTTTAATATTGAATCAAGGTTTCCTTTATTATCGTTATACATCTCTTCATAAAAAATTTATCTCATCTCTAAATATTTTTCACATAATATTTTTCACGTGATTTTTTCTACACTTAACACCTACCTATAGAACCAACATTTCGATTGCACTCAGGTTGAATTACTGGCATAACGTATATTATGGGAGATTAATTGTATTCGAATGTACTGAAAAAATAGGTAAACTAAAAAAACTAGAATCTGACAGTCAAATTCATCAGATTTTTGGGTCCATGCCGTCTTAGTACGGGCATCGACGCTCGAGATGCCATTCTTCCCACGAAAGATGCGGTTGCAATGCCCGCATTGGCTCCTTCCCTTATTCCAATCTCAGACCGGTTGATTCGTGACTTTCGAAACCGTGGTGAAAATCTGGATTTCCTGATTGTAGATATAGACCGCCTGTTGCTGGCAGAAGTCGGCATGAATGCCCCTGGATCGGTCACATACCCCTTTGCAAAGAACGACCTGATCGCACGCTTGATCCTCATCCATCGTCTTTTTCTTGTAACTCTAGGAGGTGGTAAAGACCTCATATCTTATGCGACTATTCTGGGCCAACAATGCTGGTTATGGAACCAAATATAAAAGTTCACTGAGCGGATTTAAAGCTAATTTCCACAAAACTAATCCAATTGTTGTTCTGAGTTATCGGTTTTTATGCTGCTCTATTGTATGACCTTACACCGATAAAAGCTTGATGACTGCTTGCAAAACAAAACACAAATAAATTTATCGTAGTAGAATAATTTTGCAATTGTGCAACCAATGTAATATGTACGCGCAAAATCTTAATACACACAGAGTCATTGCTTGAATAGCCATTTACAATAAATACTTTCATTCAAGTATACACAGCCGTTTTATATCATAATTAAGGGATTCATCTAGTTTTATAAACATAAGCATATGATACCAAATCTTAGAAATATCTGTAATTCTATTATCGATCTTATGGCGGTTGACTCCGGTGGACGTGTGAAAAATAAAATTTTCGATGAGCATTAAAAAAAAAATTAGTATAAATACAATCGAAAATATCGCCAAATAATCATCTCGTCTTAGATCTTGGGAAGTAACTTCTCGTTTTAATATCAAATAGCATAAATAAGAATATCAATATCAAAAATGGTTAATCCTGCTGACGTTCCAATTGAAGTTTCTAAAGTTTTCGACACCATATTGGTTTTGGATTTTGGATCCCAATACTCCCATTTAATCACTCGTCGTTTGAGAGAATTTAATGTGTACGCTGAAATGTTGCCATGCACCCAAAAGATTTCAGAATTAACCTGGAAGCCAAAGGGTATCATTTTATCTGGTGGACCATACTCAGTTTACGAGGAAGGATCTCCCCACGTTGACCACGATATTTTCAAGTTGAACGTGCCAATCTTGGGTATCTGTTACGGTATGCAAGAATTAGCTTGGATTAATGGTAAGGGGGTTGCTAGAGGTGATAAGAGAGAATATGGGCCAGCTACCTTGAACGTTGAAGATGCATCTTGCGCTTTATTCAAGGGCGTTGACCACTCTCAAGTCTGGATGTCTCACGGTGACAAGTTGCACGCTTTGCCAACTGGTTTCAAGGTTGTTGCTACTTCTGACAACTCGCCATTTGCTGCCATTTCCCACGAAAAGGAAAGCATTTTTGGTATTCAATTCCACCCAGAGGTGACTCACACCAAGCAAGGTAAAGTCTTATTGAGAAACTTTGCTATTGATATATGTAAAGCCTCAAACAACTGGACTATGGAAAACTTCATTGATACTGAAATTGCCAGAATTCAAAAATTAGTCGGTCCAACTGCTGAAGTTATTGGTGCTGTTTCTGGTGGTGTCGATTCTACTGTTGGTGCTAAGATTATGAAAGAAGCCATCGGTGACCGTTTCCATGCCATTTACGTTGACAATGGTTTAATGAGATTGAACGAAACTGAACAAGTTTACAAGACTTTAACCGAAGGCTTAGGTATTAACTTGACTGTTGTCGATGCAACCGATTTGTTCTTGAGCAAATTGAAGGGTGTTACTGATCCAGAAAAGAAGAGAAAGATTATTGGTAACAACTTCATTCACGTCTTTGAAGCTGAAGCTGCTAAGATTAAGCCAGCATCTGGCCAAGAAATCGAATACTTATTACAAGGAACTTTATACCCAGATGTCATTGAATCCATTTCGTTCAAGGGACCATCTCAAACTATCAAGACCCATCACAATGTCGGTGGTTTGTTAGAAGATATGAAATTAAAATTAATCGAACCTTTGAGAGAATTATTTAAAGATGAAGTTCGTCACTTAGGTGAAATTATGGGTGTTCCTCACGATTTGGTTTGGAGACACCCTTTCCCAGGTCCAGGTTTAGCTATTAGAGTTTTAGGTGAAGTCACCAAAGAACAACTTAAAATTGCCCGAGAAGCTGACAGCATTTTCATTGAAGAAATTAAGAAGGCTGGTTTATATAAGAACATTTCTCAAGCTTTTGCTGCTTTATTACCTGTTAAATCTGTTGGTGTTATGGGTGATCAAAGAACTTATGAACAGGTTATCGCTTTAAGAGCCATTGAAACAGTTGACTTCATGACTGCTGATTGGTTCGTTTTTGAAGCTGCTTTCTTGAAGAAGACCGCTTCAAGAATTGTCAATGAAGTTGACGGTGTTGCTCGTGTTACTTACGATATCACTTCCAAGCCACCAGCAACTGTCGAATGGGAATAAATGCGTTGTCATATCCTAGATAGACTACTCTCAATATGTCTTAATAATTATTATTAATCATCTATAAATCCTCACTCGTTAATTCGTAAATTTTTTGTCTCAAGACAGTCGCTATTAAAAGCCCATCATCATGGGATATGCTTAGATGAAACTCCTCGTTTCCTTCCTTGTAGAAATCACTTTGTATAAAAGGCTTCCCTTGCTCGTTATAATACCTATACCAATTCTTGAACTGAAACAGTTTTTGATATTCATAATCTAAAGTTTTATAAACTGCCTCTTTTGATGCCCAACTGCCTGATATTAGAGCTATACATTCATTTAGTTTATTGCTATCTTTAAGTTCATTAAATTTCGGTAACTCGAACTCTGGGTGTAAAATTCTTGACGAAATCCTTGTAGTAAACAGTGAATTGAGTTTACCCTTGGATAATAGCAATTCCTTGAACCTGCTTGTCTTGAGAATATCAACCCCAATGCCTAATGTTATACCTAATTTCCTTACCATTCTGACTGTAATTTAGTATGTAGATGGACTCTGAAAAAATTTATATTGAGCTTTTTATCGCGATAGTCTAACTCAAACCTTCGTAAATAATATTATTTATCTTTTAATTTACAAGGTTTATAAGAACACATCTTGACTATGGCATCCTCAATCTCAGGACCTGTTCCGTTACCTGAATCAAAATATGATTTATCAACGTACTGGGGAAGAGTAAAGCACTGTGCTGAAATCTCAGACCCAACTATGTTATTGAATTCTACTAAAGATATTCAAGCTGCTAAGATAATGATCTGGGAATATCGTAATGGTGTAAGACCAAGTATGACCCCAGAATTATGGAGAGCTAAAAGGGTTTTGGATTCCACTTTACATCCAGATACTGGAGAAACAGTATTTCTACCATTCAGAATGAGCTCATGTGTCTTGTCTAATTTAGTTGTTACTGCTGGTATGTTGACACCAAACTTGGGCCCAGCGGGAACGGTTTTTTGGCAGGTGGCTAATCAGTCATTAAATGTTGCTATTAACACAGCTAATGCTAATAAATCGCATCCTTTGAGCACTCAGCAAATTATTACAAACTATACTATGGCAGTGACTGCTTCTTGCTCAGTTGCCTTAGGTTTAAATGCTATAGTTCCAAAATTGAAATCTTTAAAGCCTAATACAAGAATGATTTTGGGTAGATTAGTCCCTTTTGCAGCTGTTGTTTCTGCAGGTGTTGTTAATGTATTCTTGATGAGAAGTGAGGAAATTAAAAAGGGTATTAATGTCTACGATAAAGAAGGTAAAGAAGTTGGCATATCTCAAACTGCAGCTGTATATGCTGTTAGTGAGACGGCAGCTAGTCGCGTTATAAATGCAACACCTGTAATGGTCGTTCCACCTTTGATTTTGGTCAGATTACAAAAATCAGGTTTCTTAAAAGGTAAATCCAAAAAGTGGGAGATTGCTACTAATATGGGATTAATCTTTACAACAGCTTTGGCGGCCTTACCGTTTGCTTTGGCAATATTTCCTCAAAGAAGGCAATTATTGGCATCTCAATTAGAAGAAAAATTCCATGGTTTAAAAGACAAAAATGGCGATGAAATTAAATATTTAGAATTCAACAGAGGTATTTGATTTCTATTATTATAGCTGTAAATAGTTTATATACATTAGCAACATATTATTTTACAATCTATATTATTTATGACTTGAAACTACCAAAATCTCCAAGATTCGTAAACATCAGACTTTAATGCCTTTTCAACTTCACCTCGATCCTTGAAACTTGAAAAAACTTCAGTCGAGAATACGCTTTCTCTTTTGCTTACTTCAACATCATCAAATGATAAAGATCCTACTCCTTTCCCACCCAACGAAGTTTCAAACGTTTCATACCCTTCATTTTCAAATTCCTTGATTGCATTTTGAACTACTTCTTCTTCCACATCGTCACGAACTAAGCTAATAGCGCATCCACCACCTCCAGCACCGGTCAATTTGGTAGAACCTATATTATGAGTATCTCCGATAATTTTAATTTTTTCCAAGGCAGGGTGGGAAACACCTAAAGCAACTAATAACCCATGATTAATATTAACTAATTCACGCAATTGGGCCTTCTCTTCTTCACCAAATGTTGGTCTAATCATGATTTGATATGCCTCAAATACTAAATGTTCCATTGCATCTAAAATTGAGTCTGCACATTTTGGATAGGCCCTATTAACTTGAGCAACATTGCCTACCAACGCAGCTGTACTTCTTGGGACTTTAGTGTTCGTAAGCAATAATTTTATAGGTGGGAAATTTCTCATGGTAGTACGTACAGATGGTTGAGATGGCAATTTTGTTCTTTGAAACATAACAGCACCACCGTATGTAGCCACAGCGTTATCGATTCCCGAAGGATTGCCATGAAAACATTTTTCTCCCATTAAAGACCAGCTATCGATGAAATCTAAATCAGAATTTTCCTTCTTGGTGACTTTTTCAGCAGCAGTATGACATGCCTCTGAAACATGTTTACCAAGACGAGCCAACGCGCTTGCAAGACATACGGCTGTACAAGCTGATGATCCTAAACCTGCTCCAATAGGCAACGTAGACTTGACAATAAACCTCATGCCTGGAACATCCTTACTACATAAATTTGTATACAAGTAGAGGAAGCATAGACAAGCGGTATAATGTAATTTAGAGTCAACATCACCTAAAACGGTGCTCAATGAATCAATAATTTCTGGAATTAATTCTTCACTAATAAGAGGCTTTTCATCTTTAAACGTGATATATTTTCGAATATCTTCCCAAGGTATGTCATCTTTATTCCAAGAATGTGATAGTTCAATATCTGGAAAATCCAATCTTATGACGTTCAAGTCTTCACTTGGCGTAACTAACAAGTATGCTCTTAAACTGAGTGCCGCTGCGATAGCTGGTTTACCATAAACTGCTGAGTGTTCTCCATATATAATCACCTTGCCAGGAGCACTGACTAAGAAAGGAGAGACCGACATGTATGTTCTTCGATAGTTACCTGAATTCAGAATATTCAGTAAGCTCTTTTGAAAATATCGCGCTTTCTCGTTTAAATTAATCGAGATCAAAATTGATTTTATTCTAGTAGAAATACATACTTCTATAAATAATTTATTGGTTGATGAAATCTTTTAACTCACGGATTTCTTCAATTGAATTATTAATAAATTTTCTATAGGCAACATCCCCTTTTTCTACCATCCTTTGCTCTTCTGGCGAACATGGAAGTATTCTTGAGGATAAAAACTTTGGGTGCTTTAACAAATTATTGATGCATTCTACAAATTCATCCCGCTTGGATTCAGTCTCTAAACCTGGTAATATTTGCATATCAATAGCATCAGAGACATTCTCAACATTATCAATATCTACCGGATTTAAATAGTCATTGATATTCAATGATTGTAACATTTTGAATAATAGTAAAATTTGACTAGTTTCAGATATCATGGATGATGTAATTCTTATCATGGATGAGTCCTTTGACCAGCTCTCAATACAAGACTCGATTTGCTTGCCAAAAGCTTGAAGCGCCAAGCTTACTTCCGGAATAATGCTTGGACCAAGTCTAGATAATGCTGTTAAGAATATTGGTAAAATCCCGTTGGTCCAAATTCTGTGGTAATGAGGTGATGTAAGAGAATTAATGCTGCCAGATTCAATAGGACTGGATATTTTACTCTGCACTATCACCAAGAACAATCCAGATGAGACTAATCTTTCTGCCATGACTTCTAGGGTCATCAATTCTTGAATGAACATTAAACTTAATTGAGCAAAAATATGTTCATCGTTAACCTCTATCAAATGAGACAATGAATAAAGATTCAAAAGAGCCTTTATGGTACCATTATTATCTATCAAAGAAGCCATTTCATAACTCAAACTAGGTGATGATTTCATATTAACGAAAACTTTCAAAATTGACAATATCAACATTAGATCGTCCAATCTTCCATTCATCTTATTTGAAACATGGCCCTTTTCAGTACGCGACAAGTAGACATCATTTTGAATTTCAATCAATAAGTTTTTAGTAGCCTTTGTAATAATGAGCTCAAATAGGTCTCGGAATATACTCAAATACTCAATTAACATCCCAGAGTCATCTTTCACTATGTTCAATGAGCAATATAAGATACGAAGCAAGGATCTATAATTACCTGAATCTTCATTCAAATTCTTAAGGAAATTCATACTGGAAGTAGATAATAATTCTGAACAACCCTTAATAATTTCAAGGACTACCTTAGAATCCTTTTTTATTTCGGGGCTTGTATATATAGTATATTCAATGAAGAAGGCTAATTCGATGCGCCCTTGAAACACATCTGCAAAGAAGTCTGCTGGAATACCCTCCGAGATGTTTATTTTCAATAAATGGGATACCAAGTTCAAGAATTTTGTGTTCAATGATGAAGGAAATCTTCTGCAAAAAGCTGTAAGCAAAGCACCGAATGATTTAGCAACCGATGCCTGAGCACTTAAGTATTGCAAATTGATACTTGAAGCAACGACCTGTTCTCGAATTTGATCCCAAGCTGGTGAATTGCTAAAAAGCCTATCCATCAACACCAAGCTGTAAACAGTAGAAACTCCAAATCTATTTCTCTTTAATAAAGAACAGGTGAATTGAGATAATTCGAATCCAGGGAACGAATTTTCGAATTCAATCTGTAAATTAGAGTGCAACGTGGGTTGATAATTATTGATTCGGAACAGCTTTTCCATCGTAAGTATGAAATCATCAGAAGCTAATAGATTCACAATATTTCTTTTGCAGACCTCATTTTTTGTAGTAAATAAGAAAGACGATAATATTTCTGCTACCTTCGACACTAATTTAAGTTCGTAACACGTTGCAATATATTCTTCTGTAGTCTCTGGCAATTCGTTAATAGGCGACTGTATCTTAAGGATTAACTCGTCAACAAATTCCACATCATTATCATTTTCTCTCGCAGTTGTCCAAGAATTAAATGCTAATGAAATTGCATCTGCCAAATGGAGACTGACAGAGTTAGGATAATATTTGATGTCACGAACGTTCTTCTTTAAAATACTCAACAATGAAATAGGTTTTTGATCTTCAGAGCTAGTGTTAGAAGACTTAGTGAAATCACCAAATACATCTCTTCCACTAATAAACAATACTGATAAGCCTTCTTGATTACCATCCATAACAGCGCAAATAAAGTCGTATAACGAGATCTTCATTCTGTAATCATCAAATGAATTTTCTAAATCAGAGGCTAATGAATGCAATAATACCTGAGCATGATCGCGGCCTAAATGGGATAATAAAGAAGGCGTTGGTTCATTTAGCCATTTCCCGTTCGTTAAGGTAGTTATTAGGTCTAGAATGTCCTTCCTCAAAGTTTCATATTGTGAATATGTATTAACCAACAGCGTCAACTTCGTAAACAATGATCTTTCAAAAGCAGATGGTGGTAAGTTCAACACAGACCTAATAGATATTATAAGCTGCGAAAATGCCAAGGAGCAGCGTATCCAATTATCATACCAGAATCCCGATATGTCGCTAATTTCATACAAGCTCATATTTGCACTTAGTGATTCAATCATAGATAAAATTGGCAAAGCGGATCTCGAAAACTCTGTACCAGCAACCAAAAATGAATCAATGATTCGAACAGATGACTCTGAAAAGATTTTTGCAACTCTGTTAGCTGATTTTGTTTCATTAACAATTCCATGAACAGTTGCTAAAATATTTGATAAAATATCTAAAATTAAGACCCCAATTTCCATTTTTTGATAAGATTCATTAAATCTGCAATGGATAAAACTTTCAAAGACAAGTATCATATGATAGATGATTCTGTCTAATATCGCACTTTTAGATTTCTCCGGATAGTCATCTTGTAATGTTAAACAGTTTTGTACTAGCGAGTCTGCTAATTTTATCAAAGATACTGTGAATTTATAATCTCCATTCACCATTTCAATAGCCCCAAAAATTATTGATGCAAACCCCTCTTTACCGCCATTTGATAATAAAGAAGACTTTGATAAATAAGGCCAAATTCTGAAAGACAAAAATGGCATCGAGGCAGTCAAAAAGTTTATAATAGATTCCAAAATATCGACTTTACGGGCATGCAATGCTTGTTCAAATAATCTTAAAATTACTTCAACAATATCAGAATCATCGGTATAGGCTGACATATATTGCAAAATTGTTTGTGCATCATCAGGACTATTATCCAAAACAGCTTTCGTTAAGAGATTTAATATATTAATGACAAATTCTACTTTTTCAGGATCAGAGCTATCAAAGACTTTTGAAACGTTTTGTAATACCCGTCCTAAAAGCGCCCATCCATTATATTTGTACAAGAAAGTAACCAAAATTTCATTTTCATTTGCAGACGGTAAAATTTTCGCTTTCGTTCCCACATTTAAAAGTAATGATAACTTTTTGTTTACCTCATATGGTGGATAAACGTCAATCCATTGAGTCAATTTGACCAATTCGGTATTTTCATCGTCTATTTGATATAAGTTTTTGAATTCTTCTTTCTTGAAAACTGAAATGTATGACTTTAACTCTTCAAACTCGTTAAAAGCAAAATTGCCATTAATTGATGCAAGCTTCAAGTATGGTGTTAAGGATACTGGGAACTTGGTTCTCGACAAAATTATTGCATTCGCAGTCGCTTCATTATCGAAGAATTTTTCAAGAACACTATTTGGCGCTGTTTTCAAGATGCTTTCTATACTGGATGCAATTTCTGGTGTAAACGATATAAGTGGCATAGCAGACAAAATAACAGATGTTAATATGGCGGGATAAATATTGTCAAATTTAAGCAATTTGTTGAGTTTTGCTAACTCCTCAAAGACACCTAATTGAACACATCTCATATTCAAATTATTTATAGCATCATCCATTTGCTGAATCGAAAATTCCTTCGTAAATGCTACTGATGATGGAAGGTCTTTGAATTCTTCCAAAAGTAATGATTTTCTTAATAAAATTATTGACCAGCTGTACATTACAACAGAATTTAAATTGGATGGATTGATTATTGAGTCATTGATAGATTTGAAAATGTTGACATTATTCATAAACCTATCAGATTCGGTTTCTGATCCATAATTGTTCTCTAAATCCAAAAATAATATTGAGATAACTGTAGCAAGTGCTTGCATCAACATGAATGATTCATTATGGGAAACATATGGACCCAAAGACTGAATAAAGTTATTTGAACTCATAAATCTAAACCAATTGTTTGCCGTATCTTGATGAATGTTTGGATTTTGAACAAGCAATTCTGTTAATACTTTCATTTGATCAATAATTAGAAGAAGGTTCTCTGTATTTATTATTTCATCTAACGCATCTGAAAACCCCGTAATAAAGGATCTGCTAGTGACTGATTTGATCAACTCTTCTAAACTATTAATTAAGTCATTAGTGTAAGTTTGTGAAAGATATATTTCCTTTCCCAAATTTTGAATAGTGGATGAAGTTTCTGTATTGGATTTATTATTCAACAATTCAATCACCAAGCGAAGCACTACTCGTCTTTCTCTTAATACTCTACTGGAATATAACAAAATTCGTTCTTCCTCTAGATACTTTTCTCTATCATCTGGCAATTTGGATTTTAATTTATCATAATTGTAAACTTTCCTTTCAGGTATCCGTTTACAAGTTTGACTCACTACTCTTAATACATCATTGTAGTCTAAATTCAAAATATTACTTATAGTTTCGGCATCTTTGATATTATTTGATGTTATGTCTGAATATAATATATTACGCAATGATAATTCTTTAGCATCCTTAATAGGAATTTTTGATACACGTTTGAATGGTAAAGGATGCAACAATAATTTATTATTAATAAGTAGAAATTCATCTAATGCATCAAGAATATATGGATCCTGATATGATTTCAATAATGAAAGGGCATTGTCAAATCCCCATAATTGAGTAGGTTGAATAGGTTTCAAAGGTTTAACTTCCTTGGTCGCCCTTATCTCCACAGTAGAAACAGGCATATTTAAACCCTTTACGAATATCTGTTTATAATGTGGATCTAGTGTTGGATCTTTTACGCTGTTGTCTATGATGTTTTTGTTTCGATGTATGAGATGGTGGAAATTTTTGACTTCCCAACTCGGAAATAACTGCGAAAGTATGAATGGATATACGCTTACTACATATACTACATTTTAGAAAATAAATAAATAATGCATTTAGATTATCACTATCTAAGAAATAGAAAGCTAGTCACCGCCACAGAAGTAGATCTTGTCTACTTCTGAGGGAATCTCAGCGGCTGGTTTGGAAGAATTTTCTAACAGAATTTTTGCCTCGAACTCTAAAACATGTCCAGGACTATTTGTAAAGGTAGTATTTTCAATTTTCGGAATCTTTCCACTGGTTACCTGTCCATTGATCAACTTCTGCCACGTAGCATTGCATTCCTTAATGACCTCTATTGTTTCCTGTTGGTTTTTGTATTCTCCATTGAAAGCGAACTCATTTTCTGGTTTCCCATCAGGCTTTTTGTAATCACGGAACCATTGCCTAGTTGATTCTAATAACCCAGGACATTTAACATACACATCATGGATATCACTTAGTTCTGATGATAATGCATCATTTGTATCGATTACAATAACTTTCCAGTCCAATTCGCCATCATCTATTAATGCTAAAGACCCCAATATTTTAACCCGCTTGATATCACCGGTTTGGCAAATATTAGACCCAATTTCACACACATCCAATGGATCATTGTCTCCGAATAAGCCTAGCCCTTCATTCTTCGTATTTGGATCCTCCCAAGTCTGAGGGAAAGCTCCATAATTATGGATGTATCCATGGTATGGGAATAAGTTCTTGACAAAGCGTACCTTTCCTTTCTTGACATCCTGTGTGATAGGATTGCCAGCCAATTCGGTATTTATTTCAAACTTTCCATTAGACCATCGTGGAATCTCAACCACAATGTTCGCTGTCTTAGTTTCTAAGTCTAAATCCAAAGGAATATCATGAAAGTAAGATAAGACTTGTCCATTTTCTTTATTGACCGCATAATTCCTAAACTCAGTTGTATACTTTACACCTTGGTCAACGTTACCTATACTATTTTGTGGTGTACGTAAAATGGAGTTGCAACGAGTTGGTTGAAGATGCAGTTTGGTGATAAATAATCTTGAAATTGCTGAGTTATTCATACTGGTACCCAATATTGATTTACCATTTGTTGATAACAAACTTTTCAAAAGTGACATCTGTCATAGATTTTACCGCTATGTATTTACAGAGAAGTGATGATTCTGCTTATTGTCATTATTTGATTTCACTTGCCGAGGTTTATTTTGCCCCGCCGTAGGAGCGGAATTTAGTATTTTATCTCCGCCGTTTTATACATGATACTCAGCAGCAGCTTTTCATAAGATAAGCTATACATAAATCATCTACCATGAAATCATATGGCATTAAAAGAATGTAATGATTAGATAAGATACATATGTTATTTAAATTGGAAAGTGAAAATCAAGAAAGTCCAAAAGCTCTTATTGAAAGCCATAATGCGTACAATTCTCAAGTTATTCAGATAAATGACTTAATCCTATAGAAACAATAAAAAATATGGTGAAACATTAAATACTCTTAGTTCATATATATATAACCGTAATGACTTATGAGTTTACACGGTGTTGTCATTTTTATGGCCGCTGAGTCTTATCGATATAAATAATAAACTCACATTGATAGGACAATCTCTTTATTTTGCTGATGTGAACTTCCAAACTATAGTAGGCTATTTATTTTTCTTCAAAAGGAAAATCATGTTCAACAATGTGTAGTTCAATATCAATAAACTTTCTGTACAAGCCCAGCTTATCTCTATATCTGGCTTGGTTATCTACCCAACATTAATTTAGTTAAAAAATCCTACAACTTCGAATATTGGAATGTAAGTATAATTTATAGTGTACATAGATGCATGATGAACATTGAAAAAAAAATCAAACTATTAAAAGTAGAGTCTGAAGGGGTCTAGTTAGGGGCTTCACCAAGGAAAATAATCTTTCCTTTTTCATTAAAACCTGAATTTTCATCACTTATGTTAATGTATTTGGAATGTTCTTCGACTTCTCTCGTAGATAATCCCATTGGGTCCCTTGGAATCCAGACAGAGGGTAATGGTGCAGCAATCACAGGCGAATCATACGCATGCTTATCGTCGCTTTCTTCAGGCTCGACATTGAATGTTGCTGGTAAGAGAGACTTCACATGTCTGAAGTTAAGAAAAACATCGGGTCTGAAAAACCTGACAAAACCATTAGATGATTGCGTGGTTTTGAAGTCCCTATCGGCTAATAGAGGTACCAAAGTTTGCTTCGTTTCATTTTCGTTTAGTTCCATATCAGTATTCAAAATATCATCCTTAACTTCTTCTTGGGCTTTCTTATCAAGAGCGATCTCCTTCTCTAAGCGATTTGAGGTTGGTCCTTTCTTTCTTTCTAATACTTTTTCTTGGTAATCTGATTTTCCTTGGAACGATGGGGTATGAGAAACACCGTCTAAAGGCATCATACAGTCGATTGGAACGACTCGAAGAAGGTGTTGGAAAGCATCGTTCAAATAAATATGCGTCATGATAGTGAATCCGAGTGAAATAGCTTGCAAAACGATTGGCCCCCAGCCCTTACCAACAACAAAAATACCTAACAAACAAACTTGACCAAGATAAATACCAACGAATGTCTGCATCAAAGCTTTAGGATAATGCATTCCTCTAGAATCAGGACTTTCAATAAACACGTAAGTTAAGTTATAGCAATAGGCGACATAAAGCAAGAAGAATGCAATGCATGCAAAAGCCAATATCATTGGAGCAATTATTGCATAGGCTAACACAATACAGGCCAAGTTCGTGTAAACCGGGAAGGTTGTTCCCCATGCCATTGTACCTAATCCAGAAAATCTATTCCATTTCTTTCTGACAGTTGAATCAAGTAAAGCACCTAAAATATAATACAAGAAGAGACCGACGACTTGTAATAACGCACCAGAAGAGACAGTGAGTCCTTGCAATGCAATATAGGAGATATAGAAATTAGATGATAATGGTAAATTTTGAGCTAAGATATCCATTGCCGATGTTGGGTCATCTATAATCTTTTCAACAACCGATGTAGCAGACGAAGAAAGAGCTACAATAAGAAAGGCATTTACCATTAAATAACCAAAGTAAGCATCTTGCGTATAGAATTCAATCAGCTGAACCGTTGGGGAACCTGCGACCTTAGCCATGTATCTGATGAAAATAGGTAAGAATGTATTCAAGAGCGATAACATTGCTGTTGGTAACAAACCGGTAATAATACCTAATAATTGATCTGGCATATTATTAATCCATTTAAGCCAAGGTAAAATTTTAGTAATGTAAGTGATGTTTGAAATAACACCTACGAATGCCACAGGAACGGCCCAAAAAACAATTAGAAGTACAACACCAGTGCAAGCAAACATTTTCCTTAAAAACTTTTCCCACCAAAACAACCGCAAATTATTCCAGTAAACATCAGCTGGTTCTATACCAGTGAATACGGGTCCCATTCTTAAAGGGTTATGATGGGTTACCGATTGTAGCGCCAACTGAGCAGTATACTGATCCTCAAATTCAACGAAAATGGAATTTTTTGGGTGATATGTTCTATATTTTTTCTGCAACAGCCTCACTTCCTTATCTAACTTAGGAATTTCTTCCTTACAGTAATTTATGGTATCAATTTTCTCTGAAAAGAGTCCACCCGATCTATGTCTAGGTCTCTTCTCCGTCGGAACGTAACTATAAATATCGGCATTTGGATCAATAGGAGTTCCCTTTTTTTCAGCCTTTATTTTAGCTTTGACTGCAGATTTCAACAACTTGTTTTCAGCCTTTTCGAGTTTGGAAACCATATTCTCTCTTGACCTAACTTTATACTCTAACTTTCTTGCATTTCTGGCAACGTAGACTCTTTTGACACCATTAAATATCTTCATAAATTGCCTTCCGTCCAACATAGTATCAGGGACACACTGGATCAAAATAGTTCTCGATGACAATTTTTTTGCATACTTTGGTGATGATAAAGCAGCACAACGAACCGAGTTATAAAAAAACAATTCCCGGTGAATCATGTAAATGACACCTCCATAAAATATCCATCCCATAAATACATGAGCAAAGTATCTGTTTTTGTGCAAAACATTGGATATGGCCAATTGATCAAACCCAGTTTTTGCCTTTGACCCACCATTTGTTGCATTCACTGGTAATAAAATCGCAAACATGGCGATTCCAAACATAAATATAAGGCCGAAAACGAAGAGATACCTCAAAAAAAAGTATCCATCAAGACCCGCCTGTTGAATAATAAACGAATCGGGTTTCATCAATAATATATAGATCCATCTCAACGGATCTCTAGGTAATGCATCCGGTTTTTTATCTTCCGGAACCAAATCGTATGAGTACTTTGGGGAGTATGTCCGCTTAAATTTGATTCTTAGAACCAAGAAACATCCAACAAACACTCCAAATAATATCAAATTAGCAGTTAACGTAGAAATAACGGCGGACGTTGAAGTAGCAGTTGCAGTTGCCATTTTGGCTCTTGGGGTTTGACTTCAAACAAAAAATAAACTAAATAAAAAAAAACTTCTATCTAACAATGCAATTAATCAATCTTGTAGGATTTTGTATTCCTGAAACTGAAAATAAATGAAAATTCTTTGATCAGACTTAAAAACCAATTTTACTTAAATTCGATCTCCAATGCCACTAAGCAAGTCTTATAAACAAAATATTACATAAGTATTTATATAATGTATGGAACGATTTAAAAAAAAATTATGGAATGCAATAAGCGAATCCATCACATACAGGCACGTCAGCTTCAGCCTTTCATTGAATCTCTCTGTTTGTGGTGATAAAATTTTTCGTGTACGGAATTGCGAGTTCAAACAATAGTATGATATATCTTTGAGAAAAGCATATCATAAGTAGGAAATATTTTGTAAAGTGATATAAAGCGACAATGTGGCCGAGTGGTTAAGGCGACGCACTCGAATTATTAGAGTGATGCGTTGGGATTTCCCGCGCAGGTTCGAATCCTGCTGTTGTCGTTATTTTTTAATTTTTTTTGTCTCTCATCGCTCAATATGGATTATGGGTTAATCATAATAGATAAAGCAGGCATTATTTTCTCTGAACCTTTTTTTATACATATTAATCCAGATTTGAAAAAATGGCTAAAATATCGTCCTCCAGAAGAAACAAACAACCGCCGGAAGGATACAGTAAAATAGAGCCTACTTTAGCCAAGCTCTTAGCAAAATCCAGAGAGGCACAAACCAAATCCATCAAAACTGAAAATAAAAACCAAGCATTATGGCCCATAATACAAATCAACCATCAAATAAACAGATACATATATAGCTTGTATTACGAACGAGAGCTGATATCGGAAGAATTATATAATTGGTTGCTACAACAGAAATATGCGAACAAGAATCTTATAGCCAAGTGGAAGAAACAAGGTTATGAAAAGTTATGTTGTTTGAATTGCATAATGACCAGCGAAAAGAACCACGGTACTACATGTATATGCCGAGTTCCTAAGACCACATTGGTCAAAAATGACCGCTCTGAAAGAGTTGAATGCATTACATGCGGATGCAAAGGTTGTGCAAGTACAGATTAAAATATGAAGTAGAGTTGTCAAGAATAATTCAAGAAGTTTGCGGACACATGTTTATAGATCTAGTAGTTGAATGATAATCGATGAGGTTCATTTAATTGCACATGGAGTTACAAGTTTACAATGTTGAAACTAATAAATTATAAAATTAATAATACATAACACGAAATTAATAATTAAAGTTACCCATCCGTTTGTAATCCCCGATAATATACAATTTAACATCACGCCCCTGAAAATCACTACCATTAACTATCATCCTGATCCGTAGAAGCAGCACTCACGCTGCGTAAACGTGTTCCTTCCTTATCATTGTTACTAGATGTCGAGCTATTTCTACTAGAATGATCAATTTTCTTCAAATCGTTGAACAAATTTCTGCTAGAGCTCGTAGAGGTTGATGATATTGAAGGTCTCGTATTATGGCCATGAGCATTGTTGCTTGGCAGTTCGAAAGCCCTCATTATCATGTCGTCATCATCATAGGAATTCAATGCTGCTTGTGATGACGAAATCAATGGAGAATAATAGAATTCCTCCAAATACGATGGTGAATTCCATAGCTTTTTCATGATCGATGCAGTTTGGGGAGTCCTTAAGTTTCTTAATGGAGTCCTGCTGCATGACTTTGGTGTTTTAATATTGTGGGGTTGCTGTATGGATTGCTGTAATAATGTAGATGTAGTGGATGATGATAAATGTGGGTGGTGTGATTGATAGTGGAAAGCGGATAATTGATGATTGAGCAATGAACCATTTCTGTAGACATTATTAGCGGGTGTTAATGGTTCTAATAAAGGACCTGTTTCACTGGGTCTTATTGGTGATAATTCTAGGTTTGAATTACAACTAAAGGATGATGTGAATGTAAGGTTCTTTCCTGCCAATAAAGGCTTGTCTGGGGACTCGCTTATAACAAATTGAGGAGGGTTGTTAGAACTTAGATTATTAGGTGAATTGGAGATTTTGAATCCGCCAGGGGTTGCTTGCCATTGGCTAAATGGAGCTTCTAAATTTGGGATAGTCTCCAAAGTGCCATTACCAGTGGTGGCAGATAATAATCTTTGCTTCTTGATGGGAGGATTTAAAATCGATCTTGTGTATTCTTCGTCGTCTTCTTGGTCCTCGTCGTTACCGTAACCATCGTAGCTCGCAGCGTCATCAGTATCAGATGCTTTGCGTTTCAAGTCCTCGTTGGAAACATTAGGAGAAGATGGTATAGAATTCATAGATGATTTGGAAGGATGAATTGATGCGTATATTTGGTCAATAATTTCCTGGTAAGAATGCTTCTTGCTATTCTTGGATCTTAAGAATTGTTCTTCACATCCTGGTTGAATACACCAAAAATGGCCCTTGCCGTCTTTCGATTTCTCTCCCTTAATAAACGCCTTATTCAATGATAAATTATGGCGAATCGAGTTTTGCCATCCTACTTCTTCACGACGGTAATACTTAAATGTGTCTGATATCCACTGATATATCTGCGACAACGTCAACCTTTTTTCAGGGTTGCTCAAAATCGACATTCCGATCAACGTGGCATAGGAATATGGGGGTTTATCGTGTGATCCCAATTGGAATGTTGTATCCTTCAAGTCCTTCTTAGTCTTCTTCTTTTTCTTACTCTTGTATTTCTCATCATCCGAATCAAATGACGCCGAAGACGACTGAACAAATGATGGTTTAGGTGGTATATCAAAGCTATCCTTCACCCGACGATGGTTTTGCTGTTGTGGCGACGAAAAGGCTGGTGATAACAACGCTGACTTGGTATTATCCATTTCTCCGTTACTAGTACTATTCACCACATCATCGTTAAAATGCTTCGAGATTGGTGTCTCCAAAATCGAACTTTTCTTCCGTGAAACCAGCACACTTTCCGGTGGCGTGGTTATCTTCCGATTCTTGTGTGTGTTGGGGGTCTCCGTCAACCTGGTCTTTTCTCTACTACTCGCAGCAATATTGCCTGCATTCTTCTCCCTCAACGGAACCCTTTCCATGTACCTTCCAGCGGTTGACATCTTTAATCTTCTGTTCTCTCTACTTTATTGCTAAAATAACCGTTGCTATACTTGAACTTTATGCTTAATTCGTCTTCCTTATTTCAAAAGAAGGAATAATTTTTTTTTGCTTTCTCTTAATATCCCTGATATTGCTCTATAGGGACCAGCAAAACTTCAAATATATATTTCTTTTATCTTATTAACTTGGTTAAATCTTTTAATTTGCGCTTGGGATTCAAATTTAGTGCTAGGTATAATGCTAATTATATAAATACAATTATAATCTGAATTTTATGGGAATCATCTCTTTTAATTAGCATCTCTATTATGTAGAACAAACGCGTTGTCTATGTTTGGGTTCTCAAGATTCGCGTTTCGCGATTTGTGCTGAAATCTGTCCCTCTGATTCTACGACAATTATAGCATGCATTATTAAGGAATCAAATAACAATAGATCAAAGGTTATGTAACAGTAGAGCGTGCAGTTCCATTTATGTGGCTGGCAGTAGCAAGTGAGACCTATTTGGGGTATTCAACGTGAATTATATTCGATATTTAGACATTTTATAAAACTTCATTCTGAGAATTACGCTGTAATTCTCAAATTAGCGATGCTTTCTCCCAAAACTCAGTAATTTTCAGTACTAACAAGTTGAAATCATGGTGAACTTTTGAACCGGTATGCTAAGCATCGATGACCGGACTTATATTCAATAGACTCTTTTGGCTCAAAAGATTGTTGTAGGTGAGATGGACGATACTATCAGGTCTCTTATTCGGTTTGTGGCTAGAGGATTCTATTCCAAGCCATATGTGTTGATCCTCGATGCAGTTTTGTTGCATTCAGTGTTGTCGGAAGACGACTTGATATATTTATTGAGCATCCATCGGAAGGAACTTAGATCGTTATGCAACAAACTAGTAGAAGATAGATTGTTAGTGAATCACATACAAAAGGAAGAGAATGCACAGCAGAGGCTTATTACCAGAACATACTTCTATATCCACACCACAGAGGCGATTGATTCGATCAAGTGGAAGGTGCATTCGATAGTCAATATCATCAAGGAAGAAATGACACATTATGGGAATCCGCAAGGGTATGTATGTCCAAGATGTGGTAAGAAGGTATCTCAGTTGGATGCGATATCGCTCTTAAGTGACGATAAAACTAATTTTGAATGTGATAACTGTGGGGGTGTATTAATAGAGGACGATTCGAGCAAACAGGCGTCTTTGAGACAAGCCAAGTTAGAAAAATTGATGAATCAAGTGGACCCTATTATTTCCTACTTGAAAAAGATTGATGATGCATACATTGAAGATAACACCTTCGAATCATCGTTGGTGAAATCGATTCCAGCACAATCATCGACCAGTGCATCTTACTCTGTGTCGAACCGTATTCTGTCAAGATCAAGATCCAATTTATCGTCATTGCAGAACGACGCTTCCAAATCTCAAGCAACCTTGCACGTTTCTATTACAGCCAACGACGAAAATTATGAGAGAGAACAGCAAGAAAAGGAAGAAAGAAGACAAAAGTTGCAACAAAATGCATTACCTTCGTGGCATTCAGAAGGTACTGTGGGTAAGTCATCTTTGGGCAAATTAGATGATGATCATGAGGAATTATCAACACCAAACGAAGGAACCCCTGTTCCTGGTATCAAGTCAGAGAACGAAGTCCAATCAGATGTGGCCGACAGTGGTAGTGCTACCATGGACATTTCGTCAACAAATACTCCTATGGCAAGTGTAGACGAAGGGGTAGACAATATGACAGCTAATAACGCCCCTACTAATGTTTCTGAATTGAAGGACAAAGAGTCGCAAGATGCCTTGGCAGCTTATTACGCTCAATTGGCTGAGAGAGAAGCCGAGGATGATGACGATGATGATGATGATGAAGATGATTTCGATGATTTTGAGGACGTTTAATTTATAGCATACACTAAACCCAATAAAAGTAACTATCGCTATATGAATGTAGAAAATATAGTATTACCTATTTATATGGAACAATTTTGCTGAGCTGCAGACTTGACTCACAAACCCGAATTTTTCACTCTGACCGGTAGCGGACCTAATGATGAATTTTGATAATAACTTTTCAATAGCATTTCTAGATATTATTCAATTTAAGTAAGTCAAGTTTATATTTCGTAATGGGTAAGGCAAACGATCAAACCGTAAGTATACAAATGAAGAAGCAAACTTCTTATTTTATTTTTTTTGTTGTATGGACGTAAACTAACAAATTGCAGAAAGTTGATCCATTCAAATCGTTTATTGCAGGAGGTACGGCTGGTGCTATTGAAGGAGTAGTTACATATCCTTTTGAATTTGCTAAGACAAGATTACAACTAGTTGATAAATCGTCCAAGGCATCAAGAAATCCTTTAGTACTTATTTACAACGTAGCTAAAACTCAAGGTGTGTCTTCTCTATACATTGGATGTCCAGCATTCGTTGTTGGTAACACGGTCAAAGCTTCGGTGAGGTTTTTGGGTTTCGACTCTATCAAAGCTTTATTAGTGGATAAGGATGGTAAATTATCGGGACCAAGAGGTGTCATAGCTGGGCTAGGCGCTGGTTTACTTGAGTCTGTGGTAGCTGTCACTCCATTTGAGGCCATCAAAACTGCATTAATTGACGACAAACAAACAGCAAAACCAAAGTATCAAAATGGTTTGATTTCAGGAACTGTTAAATTATGTAGAGACATGGGATTTAAAGGTATTTATGCTGGTATTGTGCCAGTATCATTGAGGCAAGCTTCGAATCAAGCTGTCAGATTAGGTTCTTATAACTCTATTAAAACGATGATTCAACAAGCTTCTGGTACGAAGCCAAATGAACCATTAAGTTCTGTTTCAACCTTTTTGGTAGGTGCTTTTGCTGGTATCACCACCGTCTATACCACAATGCCTATTGATACAGTCAAAACAAGAATGCAAGCTTTAGGAGCCGATAAATTATATACTTCTACATTGAACTGCTTTGTTAAAATCTTTAAAGAGGAAGGATTGTTGACATTCTGGAAAGGTGCTACACCAAGATTAGGTAGGTTGGTATTGAGTGGAGGCATTGTTTTCACGATTTACGAAAAAATGTTAGTTATCATGAACTAAAAAGACTTTGCTGAAATTAAATATCATTCCTATGTATATATACATTAATACTAAGAATACACAATTAGACTTCCCCGTAATTTCCAGTATTTTCTGTAACCGAGTTCGTAACTACTGTCTCATTGGAAGGAGGAGATAATATCACTCTTTCCATTTGCTTCACTCTATAATAATCGACGAAGGCCTTTAATATAATAAATATTCCAAATGCAATAATGCCGTAGGCAAAGTACGGGGTTTGGTTGAGTTTGGTATCAGGAGAATCTTTATGTTGTTGAAATATTCCAGATTTATAATTATCCAATTTACCATCATTAATTGAAGCTGATTCATCTATATCAATTTGATTTGGATTGTTTGGTTCATAACGATCTGGAACCTTTTCGGCGCTCCCGAAGTTTGAGGGAATCATTCCATACCCATAATAAACAAAAGTTATACCTAGTCCTGCTCTTGAACCTTGCTTAGCAGCATGGGATGTATGCAATAAGTAACACAATACAAATCCAACGAATTGGAACGCTGAACTCACCAAAATATTCCACACCAAGTTCGCCACATTTCCAACCGGCAAACCTTCAACAAAAACTTCATCTTCATATAAGGGTGAAACAACAGTTGATTCCCAATATTCAGGTGTTGCATCTGCAGCAGCCTCTTCGTAGGATGGAGGATGTGTTTCTTCGAATCTATTTGCCTCTCTATCCGGCTTTGCCATCAAATTACGGAATACCCCATCTGTACCTTGACCTATAAATCTCCCCGGCAAGTTTGTTTGCATTCTTCCCGTAGTCAATCCATTATTTATTCTTTCGTAGGTCCTTTTTATTGGGAAAACGCTGTTCAAAACATTTACCACCCTTTCTCTCGTGGTCAAACGTCCTCCAGGAATCTGCAGCTCCAAATCATTATCCGTATTCTCTCCCGTGTTGTCATTATCATTACTGTTGCCATCTCGGCTGTTACTATTAGATGAGTTTCCTTCCGATATCATAGCTTCGTGAATATTTCTGTCTATTTCTTCTGCAGTTCCTAGTAATCCGTCTCCATCTCTTGCATCCTCCAATCTCGTGTCTTCCTCTTGTTCCGAAGAAGCGTCGCTGCTTTTATCACTCAAACTTCCCTGCGACCTCATTTTGTCTTTGTCCACTTCATCAAGCTCTGATGTATCAAACGAATCAAGTAAAATCTGATTTTCGTCATTCTCCTTATATTCACTTAAATCCGATAACTCTGATGATTCATATTTGCCATTTTGGTCTGGGTTTATCAATCTTTTCATGTTCCCTTAATTTCTCTTACTTGTCTTACGAGGATTTAAATCCGCCTAAATGCTTCTCAAAAAATCTCTTGAAATCTTTTTCCCACTAAGACGTTGATCTTCCAGTTATTATAATCAATAACAAATACTTAGAAACCCTCCTTGTAACTTTAAAAAAGATATGAAATTCTATACGAAGAAAGGGTTTTAGGCTAAGAATTAAAATGGCGCTGTTAAAAACAATAAATTGTGTGATCACGTGTATTCCCCTATCAATACTAGTTGGCTATACTATAAACACTATTTATCTTTTTTAGACAGTATTTTTCTTCTAATATTTCTAAAGACTTTCAACTGGTTGAAATGGAAGGCGGTACTCCATTCGACTAAAAAGAAAGGTAAATATCTACCAGCTAAGTGTAATGAGTAGGCAAAAGCACCTTCGTAAATGTTAAAGCCGATATCCCATGCCCTGGAAATCTTTCTAACTATTCTATTGGCATATTTTTCAGGTGAAAGGGTAGTATACTTGTTTCGGGACATATTTCTCAGAGACCACATACTGTCATATAAACCATCCACGTCAAAGCGTGAGCCAGAAGCGTTTCTATTCAAATCGATTGTGTCGAGAAGACTGGTGTCAACCCCACCAGTAATAACACTATGCACGCGGACACCAAATGGTTTCATTTCACCGTGCAATACCATAGCGTACATGTCAATGGCAGCTTTGGTAGCACAGTAAGGACCGGCCCATGAAAGTGGAACTCTTGCAGCCACGGAACTAGTGAAAACGATGGTTCCCTTTGCGGCAATAACGTAGTCAATCATGTATTTGGTCATAGATATATGACCAAGAGTATTTACGTTGAATATTTTCACTAATTCATCATCTGGCATTTCGACGGATGGCCCACCAAAAGAAATTCCGGCATTGTTATATAATATATCAAGCCTTCCCCCAGTTTGCTCTCCGATCAATTTTGCAGCTTTCTTGATATCTTCAATCTTAGTTATATCACACCCGAAAGCCACAACCCCGTATTCTTCTGTCAATGGTTTCATTTCAAATAAGACAGATTCAGGAGCACACCCAAAAACCTTGTAACCCTTTTTAGAAAGAGCAATCGCTAACTGATACCCAATTCCAGATGAAGCGCCGCTGATTAACGCATATTTTTGTTGAGACATGTTCTGGTTTAATTGTATCTATAATTTTTCGTTGACGAACTAATCAATCAGAAATTTATAAGGAAACTCACAATATATATACATGAAGAGTATGCAGTGTGGGGGCACTAAGATTATCCTGTGATAAAAAAGTGAGACGATATTTTTGCTTTCTATTTGAAATTTTTCTCTATATAGTGAATTGCGAACTACGTCGATAACTTTATTGAAACTAAGAACCGACCCGTGATTCTGTCATTGGTATATCTTACTCTATTAGACGCGCCATCGGTATTTGATGCGGTTTCTGATGGTGGAGGTGGTGGTTTATAGTCAGGGTTTTTAATTTGACTTCTATGGACAATGACTTCGTTGTAACTGTAAATATCAGGTACACCTAAATCGATACCTCCAGGTAAAATGCTCGATGGAGCCGGAGTCCGAAAAGTTTTAGGAGCATCCGATAGATCGGGTAAGACAGGACCTCCTCTACCCATATGTAAGGCACTTCTTCTGGAAGACGTACCTCTTCCAGTCAAACTTCCAGAGGCTGGGGAGTCGGTGAGATCATTAAGATTATGTCTTCTCTTACGACGAGAATCACGTTCGATTTCTTTATCAAGTCTTTCCAATTCTAGTTGGGTTAGTTTAACCAATGATGGAGTGTAATCCGGAACAGTAGCCGGGTTTCGGAGAATTGAGAAGAAATCATCTACCATCGAATCGAACCCTGCTGAATTTTCATGTGACAGTAACCTCAAAGATGGAAGCACATGAGACCTTATTTCGTCTTCATAAACAGGCGACCCATCAAAGCTGTAGCCCACCAAGAATAAAGACTTGTGGAAGAGCTGTGTTTGCTCTCTGATTGTATGGGCTATGGCAGTGGTGAATTCGCCCGGTAAATTCATTTCATCGCACATAATCCTAGCAAAATCCTCAGGATCGCTTTCTCCAAAATTAAGAATATCCCACTCGAATTGATCAACTAACTGAGTATTATTTATTGTGACATCAATCTTAATTGGTACTCTCAATTCTCCCATAACTTTATCAGGTTTTCTATGGAAGTCTCTGATTTGCTCCCTGATAGAAGACAATATGGTTTGTGCATGATGTGGTGGTATAAATTTATAATCATCTATAAGTAATGCTACAAAGTTCTCTAATGGCAATACATCCTCATTTAGGTCCCATAAAAATGTATCACGTAATTTGAACTTGTCTCTCTCTTGATCAAACTCGAGTCTTATAGGAACCAATTGTTGCGATTTATTAGGCGCCAACCTCTTCAATATTCGATCATTTACTTCTCTTTCAGTCAACATAATATCAGGAACCGCAGAGTATCTCTTATTGTGGTGTGGTAACAATAACCTAGTGGCAGTATTGGTAATTCCATTTCCGTAGCCTTGATACCCTTCACCCCAAATACTATTATTAAATTGACCCTTACTTGACAATGTGATTGCGTTCATACGCAACTGTTTGATCTCGTTATATGTCTTGATATCTTTGACCAAAGAGTCAAGCGTTTTTTTGCTATCTCCTACTTGTGCTGTTTTTTTCCTCAAGAATTCAGCGTCCTTACCAATTATAGATTCATAAACTTTCAAATCAATGGGTATATCTTTACCTTCTTTCTGTAATTTCTCGGACCATTCATGAGTAGAAGATAATTCTTTTAGTGGTATTTTATTAATTAAATCGTTTTGCATGTTTGAAGAAACACCTTTCTCAGGTAATGGTACACCTTGCGTAGCTCCTATCATCTGCTGCGCTATTACATGAGGAGAAGCAGAGGCAGGTACCATTCCACTATTTGGTGGAATACCAGGTCTTCCCTGATGTTGCATCATTTGCTGCGGTAAGTGGTTCGGTATTTGTTGTGGCATCGGCATTCCTTGTGCCTGTGGATTAGGTACTCCAATAGATGCTTGACGTTGTGGCATTGCAATATTTCCTTGCATCGTTGGCGCTTGGTGTGCTTGTTGCGCATGCTGGTTTGGAAGTGGTGCCTGCGGGTTAAACTGTTGTGATGGATGAACATTCTGTGAGTTCATGAATGTAGACGTGGGGGTTTGGCCTTGCATTTGGGCTTGTTGACTCATCATTTGTTGTCGTTGCATATAGTTCTTCATGAGTGTTTGAAACTGGGGTTGGTTTCTCAACTGTTGTAATTGTTGAGGAGTCAAGTTCGCAAGTTGCGGTGGTAAAGCAGGAAAGGCATTCTGCTGCGCTTGTTGTTGTGGATGAGGGTGCTGCAGTTGACTTCCCTTATTCTGCTGATGGTTAAAATTCATCGTGACTTCTGCAACTTTCTATACTATAACTACCTTAATTGTTTATGAATAAGTTTTATTCAAATATAAATAGCAAGCGCACGACTCAAAATAAATGCTTGCAAAATATTAATGGATGGAATATGAAGTACTTCCAATAAACAAATATATTCCTAATATACAAACTATTTAGTAGAACTCATAAAATCAAATATGGAACCCATGTTAACATAACGACGACCACATTCGCTTAAATATTTCTGTACCACGTTCTGACATATAGAAAACAACTCTCTGTTTTGCTCAGCCAATGCATCTACTTGACCTGAAGCTAAAGGCAGAGGTGCATTAACATCATATATAGGTCTGAGCTGGTTCTTCTTTGCCTTATCAACATCAAATAATGAATGAAAGTATAACAATTGGTTATATAAAGCCTTGTCACTGTATTTATATCTCATTACACCTTTGCAGCCATGTGCCTTACCTGATGTACCGATGCAACGTCTACCATACACGGAGATTTGTCTCGTCGTAATACCACAAGCAGAATCATCGCATACCAACCAACCGGCATAGTACAATGAGATATGGTTTCTTAATGTGTATTCTACCTGAGAAGTGATTCTTAAAATGGGGAAGGAGTAATCACATTTGGAGCAGCAAATACCGTTGAAAGTAACCTTGTAATCATTCGAGGCCATGATACCGCCGAACCTGAACTTGAATCCACACTTGCATTCTAATACTAAGTAACTGGATTGCCTAAATCTCTCACTGTCACTGATATTGGACTCCAAAGGAAGGATTTCGCCATTAGTAGCGTCGCTATTCTTGACTCTTAATACATACTTTTTAGTATCAATGCCCAAAGAACTGGCAATTCTCATCATATCAACACCTTCAATTCTATCTACCAATCTTTCGACGGGTGCAAAAATTTGCTTCTCCAAGTAGAAATCAGCATCAGGTTTCAAATTTGCCAGCTTATTTAAGACCTCTTGAATTGCCCTAGCTCTTTCGGCTGGTGATGCTTTATCATCTTCTGAGGCAGGCGCGGTAATTATATACGTTATAACACTTCCTGCTTTGATCACTTTTCCTTGTTCTCTTAGTCTCAATGCAACTTGAACTGGTGGCATAGTTTTCCCGTTAGGATAACTGTTTGGATCCTTGGATAATCTGGTGTTTATTTTGAATTTGTCAACCTGAATTTCATTATCCTTAATCTTTCTTGACATGCCTTCCAAGTATTCGTAAACTTCACTTAATGCCTGCTCTGGATCAGCGTCCGACAATATCTTCTCCAATACAAAAGTAGATATATCTTTAGATAACTGACAATATTCACGACGTCTCATATCAAGACCTTTAACTTCCAACTTTACAATTTCTTGACCTGTCTTTCTATCAATAGTGGTATTCATTGCAGCATACTTCTTTTTGGCATGTAACAATAATCTTTTAAAAACATTATCAATATCAATTTCCAATAACTTATATCTTTCATTAACCTGGATTTTGAATTCTTCTCCAATCTTAATGGCTTCTTTGAAATTGTCTACACCGGTGTCAATCATTACAGAATCAGTATCACCATAAACAACTCTCAAGCCAATAGATTCTGCTAATTGTCTTGTATCCATTAAAATTTCTCTACCTTTGTTGGTAACTAACATAGCCAAAGGTTTGGCATAGAATCTTGAGTTAACATACCCTAAACACCCATACATCGAATTGGCCGTCAATTTTAACGCCTGTTGTTTGATATCATATTGAGCTTTTTCTATTGGACTGTTTTTAGGGTCTTTTAATAATTTTTTTACTTCACGACGACGTGAGACTAAGGCATTTAATAATCTTGGTAACACACCTTGTGCCACATCTCTATCTGGGATATCGGGCAAGTCACCTTCATCAAGTTTAGCCGAATTATAATTATCTCTATCTACTGTTGTGAAACAAATATTATATTCTTGAATAATACTTGGATACAAAGAATTAAAGTCCATGACCAAAATATAATTCTTATGTAAACCTTTTTCAGGCTCAAAAACTAAACCACCTTGGTATTTCGGCTTTTTATTAGACGTGGCAGTAGTAGCATCTTCTTCATTGGATTCCAATTTGGCTTGTTGTTGATGATTCGTATTTTTATGATACTTATCTTCTTTGTCAGGCACTATATAATTATTCCTCTTGAATTCATGTAACAAAATAAATTCATTTCTACCGGCCCTTGTACCACTTAAAGTATGAGACCAAGCATTACCAGCCAAATTAGTTAATTGCTTTGATAATGACAATATTTGAATGGAAAATGCGACCTCTGCTGTTATTTTAACGTTAGACGCATTTTCTTTTAAGGCCATCAATAAGAAACTTGCATCTTCTGCATATCTTGGATTATGGAAGTTGATTTCTAATGGAATCTGCTTTTTATGACAAACAACATCGTACATTTCAGTTAAGTCCCAAGACTGACATTTTGGGGTCAACGACTGACCCATTTCATTTGCAATGTCACATAATAACCTGCCTTGGAAGATTTCACGGATTTGTAAATTATTATTAAAACCGCTACTATTACGACCAAATCTATCAGGCCATGCTTTTCTATTACGACGTCCAAATGTAGACCAAGTGGTTACTTTTAAGTCATACATTCTGTGAACTAACACATCTAAGGAAATATTCTCTAATCGGTGACCAATAAACACATCTGGATCTAAATTTTTGACTAAAGCTGCTAAGCAATTTAATAACGCTTTTTCATTAGGAAATGTTCTCAATGGTAAGCCCTGTTTTTGAGCCAATTGTGAAAGTCCAGGAGGTACAGCTATCGCCCCAATAGGCCTAACCAATACTACAAGGTCATCTGGTTTAATGTTTTCATCAATTGGGGAGTCTTGTGGTAATTCACGATATGTTGCAATGGATACAGAAGCAACTTCTTGTTTGTTTTGTTTTGTATTCATGATAGTCTGGACAGAAATTGAGGTTACTGTTAAATTAGGAGGTGCCAATTTCAAATCAACAATAGGCTTAACAAAATTAGGAGAGCTTACTGCAACTTCAACTTGACAATGGGATGTGTTCTGGATTTCTGTAAAATTACCATTACTAATTTCTAACCAACAGGGACCCATAATATTACGTTGCAGGACAAACGCTTCGAATATATTGGCATTAGTTCCGAAAACATGACTGAATGTCTCTCCCTCTAAATTAGAAGGAATTATTAAAGACCTATTTTTAGGAGTCTTGTATGGTAATAAAACTTTCAAGTATTCACTTTCCTTTGGAATACCAGGAAGCTCGAATGCATACTTCATAGTCTCTGGCTTAGCCTTAATGCTATCAAGACCGTATTTTTCCAATAACAATGGAGTAACTTCTTCGTGCACGTCTAACGCAGTAACTTCCTCTTCAGTATCTTCTTCATCATTGGTCATTCTGTGTTTTCTAGGCAAGAAATATAATTCCCTGCATAATCCATTAACTTGAACGACACCAGATACCAAATTACCATCTCGAGTCTGAATCTTACCGAAAAGAAGCAAGGAGTTATCCACTTCACAATAGTCGAGCCAAAATAACTTGAAGGTATCATTACCAGCTTCACCTGAATCCTGTATAATCCTAGATTCGTCAAGCTTTTCTGTATGACTGACCAAAGAGTGGGCTGTAGGTCTAGATGGGGATGACGATGCGATGTTAGAAGCCTTCACTGATGAGAAGTTTGCAGTTTTATGTTTATTAGCTGCTGCTGCTCGTGGCCTCCTAGTAACTATAACTTCATCTTCTGAATCATCATCAATTTCGTCTTCATCTTCATCTAAGTCGTTACCATTTTTAATGTCGGGCGTAGCCTCTTTCTTAACTTGGGGATCAACATTTTCTTTCTCCATTCCATTAGCTGCATCCCCTTCTTTGATTGTAGTTGTTTCTTTCTTGATAGGAGATGAAGGCTGTTCGTTGGCATCAACATCCATAGAGTAATCATCATAACTGCTCAACTCGTCTATCTTTCTTGGTTTATCCCTTTTAGACATAGTAGAGAAGCTGAATGTATTTTGCTTCAATTTCTTCTTACTTGCAGTCCTTGCTTGTGCTCCAAATGTGTTGGTCGTAGTCAACGATTTTTTAATCCCCGTCTTGACGTCCAGGAAATCTTCAAGAATATCATCAATGTTGGCGTCAATCTTTTTTGGATTCTTCACTTTGCTAGATGAAAAGCCACCACTTTTGAAGAAGTTATTTATTTCTGATGTTTTCGCCACTTTAACTGGCTTCTTTTGATTCTTTTTCCTTTTTTTCCCATTTTCTTCCTCTTCATCCTCAGAGTAATATTGAGGCCTAGTGCTGTCGTCCCATTCGTCCACACCATTATCGACATATCCCTCTCCATCATCATCTACAATGAAGTCATCGTTCATCATTTGGTTCCTTTTTCGTTCTCTATCAGTATCTTCATCAACTTCATCGTATATTCCATGATCATCTTCTCCATCTGAGTAAGTTATCAAACTTGACCCTGCTTGTCTAGCTTCTTTGAGTTCTTTCAACTTATTACGTCTACTAGCCCTAGACAGCATTTTGAAGATTATGTAGCCGTTATAACAATTGTACGAATCAATTCACTTAATCTAAGACAAAAAACCGTATATATATAATAACATGTTGATAAGTTTAGTTTTACGCGTTCCATGATTTGGTACAAAAAAATTAACGCGTTGAACAGAGACGTGTTTTTAAATTGGCTGCGAAAAATCACTACACCTTATAACAAGGGTATACAGTAAGACATATAGAATCACAACTAATATCATATTTAGAATAAAAATTACATATGTAGAAGACGAAAACAAAATAGGACTATTTTAATTTTAATAAAATCATCGATTAGGCCTTATCATACATAGACTTTGATATCAAACCCTTCGAAATTCTTTCAAAAATAACTTCACCAAATTTTTCTAGCAAAGCCTTATCATGAAGAATGTCTTTCAAAACGTTAAAAATAAAGTGGGACTCTTTCAAAGCATCAAGAAGTTCCTTAAGAGTAACTGCGTGAGATTTTAAGATTTTGGTTAAAAATGTTGCTGCAGGAGCACTTAAATCTGGATTAGTTAACAAGTTTTGAACGATAGAAACACCTAATCCAGAGTCCTTCAAAGAAGCGAACAATTCGTTTAATAACTGACTTTCTCTCTTATCAAGGGCTGTTTCTTCGAAAATCTCTGCTGTTTCGAGTGCAGAGTCATTAACTGAACGCTTACTAAAGATATCGATACCATTCTGTTTCAAAAGTTCCTTACCAATTCTCAATAAGCCAGGTAACACTTCAGGATCATCTAAGGCCAAGAATAGGATCTGGTTGACTAGGCCTGACTTTTGCAAAGCAATTAATAAATCTGTCAAATTGATAAGACCTGATTTTAAAATGAAAATGGTAGCATCAGCAGTAAGGTCTAATAATTCTGGACTAAGCAAAACAAAGTCAATTACTGCATTTGCAAGTCCTGAATCCTTCAAGGCCATTAAAATTTTATCTAAAACGGGAAGCCTGGATCTAGCAATGAGCTCATGTGCTTCCCGTATTAATACATCATCACGCTTGGTGTAGCCTGGTACCTTATGTGCTGCATTATATTGATTTAAGCTGGACACTAATGAGTGGATTGCGGCTGTCTCCTTTGGAGCGATCGGAAGAGATTGATTGGTTGTACTGACAGTAGCAGGTGCAGCTGAAGTTAAAGCGACGTAGGTTAGAATAATAGCAGCAGCTGGCTTTGAGAGTTTCATATCAAATAAATTGTTTACCAAATAATACAAGAAGTTGGCAAGATAGTTGGTCGCCTTTTATACTTCTTTCGCAACCATTATAAAGTTTGACCTACATTGCCAACAGTCTACTTTGGGCTATGATTTCCTTATTCCCTTTAATCTATTTCCCAATATTTCAATCTTAGTATTGTTTTTTCTGTTTTGGAAATTCTGGTACTGATTTGGATAGGTATTACTCCGTAAATCATTTTAAAGTATTCATACGAAGTAATTTTTACGCTATCTATGCTTTCGCATAAAACACTCTTACAAATTTCCCTAAAAAATGTATTACGTTCACTTATCCTGTCATATATATTTACTTGGCAGCATATTTTCCGTATAATGCAAGTATATCTTTAATTATTCCTATGAAGAAATTATTATTCCTTTTTTCGTATTAATTTAGAATAAATTCAAAAATCCAAGGAACGTGTTGAAGATAAGCAAGTAATAATTCCCAAAAATTAATTAAAATTCCGAAGTCTCAATATTAAACCGGAAAACACAATATATCTAACTACTCTGATGTAATTGAAGACCTTAATCGTTCAATTCCAATGTTTTCTGGATTATTTGGGTGCAACGTCTTGAAACTTTGATCTTTCACTTTTGCAGCCGTATATTTTCTACTTCACATTTTAACTATATCACAACAAAAGGCTGCATTTAGAGAAGACTTAAATACATAATATTAGATGGGATATTTTAGCTAAATAATTATTTAGGTGAAGTTTTTATTATGCTTATAACCAATGTCAAATTTTGTGTCGCAAATATTGAAAATGCGACACTAGATTATTTATTTTGCTGAGTAGTAAAGCTGGTTATACTAAGCATCCGTATATTTATAGTTATTATCTTGACTTACAAGAATGTCTTTTGCTAATTTCGACATCGAAGCCCAAAGACCAACTGCTAAAAGAAATAGTGGAGGTATAGAGAATCAGCAAACCCAATCGCAAAATGAATTAGATAAAATTATCTATAAAGCATCCGACCAGCTTCAATTGTTCAATAATCTTATATCTCAATTTGATGCCAAAAAGAAATTAATAGGCTCTAAGAGAGATAAAATTCAACTCAGAGATAATGCAAGTGCTTTAATATCAAAGATATCGGATATGGATTCGGCCATTCAGATATTGATCGAGAATTTGTCACATTTAATTAACAAAAAGCTGGGGGATAAGAGGCAAACTGTGTACGATGACCATGACGATTCAAATCCTAAATTAGAAATCACACAAAAGCAAATGGTTATTAAGGAGAGGCTAGTAAGCGAATTCAATGAGTTACATAAACAATTCCAGAGGTCAGCGAGGCAATATACTGAGAAAGCAAGAGCCTATCCAGTGAAGGATGATATACCGAAACAAGAAGCATCTGATGAGCGAACACCCTTAATGGAGAATGAGCATGGGAAAAATGGGCAGCAGGTGACCGTACAAGAGCAAACACAAGACCAAATAGATGAGACTGAATTACAATACCACCTTATGTTAACACAAGAAAGAAATGAAAATATCAACCAAATAAATGAAGGAATATTAGAAATAAATTCAATTTTCAAAGACTTAGGAGAATTGGTGAACCAACAGGGAGAACAATTAGATACAGTGGAGGATAATATATTACAATTATCTGGTAACACCCAACAAGCAGAAAGAGAATTAATGAAAGCGCATGAATATCAAAAGAAAAAGAGTAAATGGAGCTGTATATTACTTTTTGCTCTATGTATATTTGTCCTAGTAATAGTTTTAGCTGTTCTTAGCTGATGCTAATTTTGACTTCATTCCTGATAAATACAAAACACAACAAGAAAAGGAGCGGAATATTAGGTGTCATTTCTTAGAAGAACTGAAACAAAATCAATACTGCAATAAAATCAATATAAAATTATCGTTAATCATAAATTCAAAAGCGATTTCTTTAATCCAAACTAATCATATCAATTTCTTCATCTGAAGAGTCTGACATGTCAGAAAGATCAGGAGTTGTAGCATAATCCCTGTCACTATCCACTTCATCTGGTGTATCAATACCTGTAGAGTTTCCAGATTCACTATATGCATATCCAGATGCAAAAGCGCTATCTTCATGACTCTCAGCAAAGTGCATGTTCATCTCATGGGCCTTTTCTAATCTTTCCTTACAGAAATCAGCTCCCTTTTGGAAAACATATTCTGCTCCTCTTAATACACTTTCTTTGTTATTGACGACTGCTATTGTTGCACCGGCTAGTGCGCCTGCAGTAACCGCAATTTTGATTGACATAGGTACTAGCGTTCAGTTAGTATTCTCCTTGAAAATAACAGGGTGCAAACTTGCTATTAAAGGGGTTCAGTCCTAGAAACAACGAAATCCACTATTAGAACATCAAATATGCTAATATAGCATTACATTTACATACTGATAAAGGGCATTATTATAAGAGTTAATATTAATTAAGGTGTACTATAGTACTATATTCTTTATGAATATTTTAGATCATTTTTATCGGTTTATTATGTAGGCACAAAAACATTATATCAAGATTTAAATTTTTAGAGACGATGAACCAAGATAAAAGAACAATGATAACAATACTTCAAACTATACATTAGTGGAATAGAAAAATTCTGCATGTGGAATGTCCTATATCTACCCCTATTACTAATTCATTTCATTTTCTTGCGGTTTATCGAGTTTACCGATTGCGAAATTGAGTTGAGTCATATCAAGATAAGCTACAATATTTAAAGAAGACATTAGTTTGGATACTCAATTGAAAAATATTGCTAGTAAAGACCAGGCATATCTATTAGAATTATATTAATATGAGTCCGGCTACAGTAATTACTCGGCCTTTGAGCATGACAGAGAACTTTTTACGATCAAGGACTGCTACTGGATTTTACAAGAACTTTCAAGTTACAGCTACCTATTCCCAAGATTTAACTTCTGATATATCGTTACTTTACAGGGCATTGAGAAAAACCATTCTTGATTACCACATTTTGATATGTTATATCGTCAGAAACAAGTCAATTGGTCGTTGTGTTTACACCCCTATATCTCAAACCCGATTTCAAGATTTATTGATTTTTAAGGATTCTTCGTATATCGAAGGAAGCACTATCAATGAAAAATTCATGAAAGAAGCCAATGACATTGAGTTTGATATATATGAGGGATCGCCGTTGTTCAGGTTGATTCTTGTTGGGAAATACAATCTTAGTGTTGTTTTGGAGCATACTATAGCTGATGGTGTAGTTGGAAATTATTTTCACGAGATATTCTTACAAAATTTAGCATACGTAGATGATCCTTCGAATTCTAGAGAGTATGAAGCGAAGTACGGTTTCCACGTGGATTTTGTTGGTGATATTAAAGAAAATTCTATAATATTTAATTATGGGAAAGATAGGGCACTTATAAAAAATAATTTGCCGCCTCCTATTGACGATTTTCTCGCAGATCCAGAGTTGGATTACACTGATAATGATCCATTATACTTTGACAAAGTTATCCCAGACAAATTTCCTAATAAATGGCCAGGTAAGTTTCTTGCAACTAAAGACTTTAGTATTAGTTTCAAACTAATTAATTTTTCGCCTTCAGAAACGAAAGAAATTTTAGCAGCATGCAGACGTGAGAAAGTTACCGTCACTTCGTACATAGAAGTTATTACAGTGTTGACTTTGCAGCCTATTTTCGGGGATGATCATTATACTACCCATAAGATCGCGCTCACGTTAAGAAGACATTATAATCCAGAAATTGCACAAGATGAGTATAAACAGCTTTTAAGTGACAAGTCCTACAAGATTCTTGGAGCCCTGGCAAATAATGGTGTCTCTGAGAATTTGCCTCCAATCTATGAATTTTCATGGGATTTAGCTAGAAGAATCAACAACAACTTATTGAAAGTGACTCAGAATAAAAAGATTTTAAACTTGCTATATCCATTCAAACAAACAGCCCATGAAATTGATGATAACCTTCATTTTTTTGAGTCTCAATTGGGAAAACCAAAGAATGATACCTTGAAAATCTCCAATTTGGGGCTAATAAACATTCCAGTTTATGAAATACAAGGCAGGAAGTCTTGGACTATAAAGAATATGATTTTTTCTCAATCTATGTCTCCTCCAGCATCAGAGTTCATGTTAAACGTTGTTTCTACGCCAGAAGGTGGCTTGAATTTTGTCTTATCTTATGACGATAGATTTAATAATATATGTAATGACTCCCAAAATTTTGTTACCGACTTAAAGCAAAATATGTTAAAATACTCTGACGATAGCTATCGTACATCTTAATAACTTAATAACAATAATCTTTAATACACTAATTTAATTTGCAAAATAAGAACGGTAGTGAAGTCTAGTGAAGTCTCTGTAGTTATTTACACATCACGTGCACTATAATTAAGTAAGTTAAGCTATCCATGTGTTTAGTACAATCATTTCTCTATCAATTGAAATAACCAACATACCGTTAAGCATATACTTGAGGCGGGACTGAGTATAGATAATCGTCTCTCAATGCTGTCTGATATGTATAGCGATTCTCGCAGTGAAGTGTTGAGAAGTCGAGAAACTGGTGAATGGATAAATCAGCTGAATGTACGAGAAGTGAAGAGATTTGATGAATTCACAACGATAGATTGGGTTGAGGATGAGCTTCGTGAACACTGGAAAAGGCTATCTAAGAATAGAAGCATAAATAGTAGAGCTACATCATTTAAAGATAAGCTTATTTCAGCAACCCAGAATTGGTTTATACTAGCTTTCATGGGTATAGTGATAGGATTGATCGCAGGGTGCTTGAATATTATAACGGCATGGCTAGCAAGTATACGATTAGGTCATTGTTCGGGTAATTTCTATTTGAATAAGACTTTTTGCTGTTGGGATCAGGATGAAGATAAATGTACTAATTGGGTCAGTTGGTCCCGAATCGGATTTTTCAATTATATCATTTATGTGCTAATATCGATCCTGTTGGCGTATTCAGCAGCAATTTTAGTCAAAAAGTATGCTCCATCCGCAGCTGGTTCAGGGATATCCGAAATCAAATGCATTGTGTCTGGATTTGTTATGAGGGGCTTCTTAGGATGGTGGACATTACTTATTAAGAGTGTGGGTTTACCACTAGCCATAGCTTCTGGATTAAGCGTTGGAAAGGAGGGACCTAGTGTACATTATGCTGTATGTGTGGGTAATTCGATCGCAAAGTTATTTGGCAAGTATAGAAGAAGTGCTTCTAAAGCTAGAGAATTTTTAACAGCAACATCGGCAGCAGGTGTTGCTGTTGCCTTTGGATCACCAATGGGTGGAGTTTTGTTTTCAATTGAAGATATTTCGACTGTATTTCAGCTTTCTACGATATGGAAATCGTACTTTTGTTCTTTAATCGCAGTTACCACTTTGGCCGCATTAAACCCCTTCAGAACAGGTCAATTAGTAATGTTTGAAGTAACATATAATACTAATTGGCATTATTTCGAAATACCATTTTATATTATTTTAGGAATTTTTGGGGGTGTCTATGGAATTGTCGTATCAAAGTTCAATCTTAGGGTGGTTGCATTTCGTAAAAAATATTTATCTAACATGGCAGTTAGGGAAGTCATAATACTCTCTTCCTTGACGGCCTGTATTTGCTACTTTAATGAATTTTTAAGGTTAGACATGACAGAAACTATGCAAATATTATTCAACGAATGTGATGCTGGCTCAGAATATGCCATTTGCAACCCAAATTCGAGGAAGGTGTCAATTTTTATGTCCCTTATATTTGCCACTGGTGCTAGAATGATTTTAACAATATGTACTTATGGCTGTAAGGTACCGGCGGGTATATTTGTCCCATCAATGGCAACCGGAGCTACATTTGGACGGGCTCTTGGTATGATTGTGGAAAAGATACAACAGAACCATAAGGATTCATCAATATTTTTAACGTGCCCTGCAAACGGAGATAAATGTATTATTCCAGGAACATATGCCTTCTTAGGTGCTGCAGCCGCATTGAGTGGTATAACTCACTTGACAGTAACAGTGGTAATCATCATGTTCGAGTTGACGGGCGCATTACGTTATATTATCCCAACAATGATAGTCGTAGCCATAACCAAAAGTATCAATGACAGATATGGTAAGGGTGGAATAGCAGAACAAATGATAAAGTTTAATGGATTGCCATTAATAGAATCAAAGGAGGAGTATAGATTTAACACAACAGTAAATAGTGCGATGTCAACTATCACTGTTGCATTTCCAAGTGAGCTAGCAGAAAGTATTTCATTGCATCAGTTGAAGAAATTATTGGCAAAAACAACTTATAATGGCTTTCCAATTATTCAATCCACGGCACATCCGCGTGTTATAGGATATATCACGAGGGCAGACATAGAATACAACTTAGAGAATGTTGTAAGTGGTGTTGATGAAACTTCTAAATGTAACTTTAATTCCGAACAAAGTCAGAATGAAGAAAATAGCATAGAATTTGGTGCTGTCGTTAATAGACATCCGTTTACGGTAAGCGTTACTACAACTCTAGAGTATGTATTGGATGTCTTTGTAAAGTTGGGCCCCAGATTTATATTAGTGGAACAGGAAGGGTTGCTTGTTGGAATAATCACAAGAAAGGATATATTAAGGTACGAATATACTGTACATGCAATGCATTCTGATAACTATGTGGATTCTCATAATTCCGAATTTGATGAAAGGGTATGGAATCTCATGAACTATTTCGCAACAGGACTTAAGAAGAATGTAGGTAAATTACTTCATAACGATGAGCATCGATATATAAATGACTAAATAAACGTTTTATTAGATGCTATGTACTAAAATAGTTATACAGGATTATTCATCCTTCCACTTACCGTGCTCTTTATAGTCTGCGTATAAAGTTCTATAGTATGTTTTGCCAGGAATATCTAGCGAAGAACTGACAAGTCGCAATTCAGCTTGAGATAGAACACTAAAAATACTGAATATACCACTCATTAATTCGTCATTAACTTCACTTTTGAAATTGTACTTCAATGCAATATATATGTAGTTTAACAAAAGGATTGGTAAATGTTTTCTGAGCGATCGTTTGATCAACGCAGAAGTAGAATTCAAGGAAGATTGTACCATCTCCTTTGATGTTGTATTGGACGGCTCACATAAGTTGCTCAATAAACGTGAATATGCACTTGCAGCCTTTGCAGATGATGATAAATAATTATATTCTGCTTTAATATTTCTAATCGAAAGTGGTTCCAACAAAGAAACGCATAAGTTAATAATAACATGGTGACGGGATGATAATTTGAAGCGGTGGAAAAGTAAAATATTGGAAATAACATGAGTCAAATGAATGTACAAATCAACAGAAATTTCTGATTTGATGAATTCTGGATCGTTCAAAGAATATGAAATTCTTGTTAATAATGATATCGTTGTTTCCAAAGCATATTGGTTAAAGAGCCAGGTCATACTACTTGAACATGTTTTCAAAGTAGACAAGATGGAAATTATAGACTCAGATGAAGAAATTAACTTGTAGTGTGTCAAAAATACGGATAAAGTTTTAATGAATAAAGTTGTGCATTCTGCCTGGTATTCTCTGTTTAGAGATTTTAACAAAGAGTTTGTGATTCTTACCAACGATGGAACGTATTTCAGATCTTCTTCAGCATTGACAGAATGTAAAACAAAATCATACACCAGTTTAAAATTTTCTTCATTTCCTGAAAGTTTGACAAAGTATAACATCAAAGCTGTTGTCATCTCGTCAAGGTCAATATCGAACTTTACATCCAATGAAATAAAAAGACTTAAAATAAAGACAGAATCATTGAATGAAGGCTTTGATGTTTTGGCTAATAATTTGAACAAAATTATTCTTACTTTATTAGTTTGATTATTTTCGGTTGAAGATAATTTCAGTCCTATAGTCTTAATTAAAGAATGAGTATCATGAGCTTGTTCATTATCATCATTTAAAGTTAAGTATAATGAGTTCAATAACCAATCGACAATTTCATAGTTTATTTTCTTATTGTCCTTGATTACTTGATTTAAAAGGTCCTTTATAGTCTTTATAAAAAGGCTGATTAAATTTTGCATCTTTCCATCAAGATCAGCGTCAGTATCCGTATGCTTTGTATTAGTCATAATAATAACTAATGCAGCTTGGAATTCCACTGGCAATTCCAGAATTCGCTGTGAATTAAATCCTTTAAGAAAATCGTTCAAATACTCAATGGATTCCAAGATATAAGTTTTATTTGTCTCGACGTTGTATTGATTTAAATGTTGGTTCCAAATAGACTTAAGGATTTCATTAGATAGTTGTATTGAATGTTGTACAGATGATTTTATTAAGCTTAACTGTAGCTTAAAATTCAATTCTATAGATGACTTGAAGGATGGTTGAATTAATAAATGATTTATGGCAACTCTTGCGGATATATTGAGGTCATTCTCATGAGAAGTGCTAAATGATTCAAATATAATGTCGATCAACTTTTTCTTTGAATACTTATCAAAACATTGAACTGGAACAATCGATGCTAACTTAATAAAGCCAAGGGAGTTATTGCTTTTCTCATTGGACAAGTTTTCAATTATTAGAGATATTAAAACATCAGTCATGTTTCTTTGTTCAAAAAAAATATCACCGCTATTTTCAAAGTAACTCAAAATATAAGACTCGAAATCTAATTGACTCAAATATAACCTCATGATTTCCAGAATTTGAGTTTTAGAAAAGAATTTATCAATCAATACCAACCATCTATTCAATATGATTATAAGCACATTTCTTTTGTTTTCTATTTTTAATTTCTTCAAATACTTTATGAAATCTTCATGATATTGCTTAAATATTCCATCTTCTCCTGAAATTTCGATAAGACGAAATATTGTATAAAAATAAAATTCAGAAGAACAAACGGGCGACTTAGAAACATATGAAATAAAAGTCAGGTTGCTCTGTAACACTTCTTCATTATATAAACATAGGATATAGAACCTAATTTCCCAAGCACCACTTGTTTTTTCAGTGAATAATTTACTTTGATTAAGCAAAAGATTCTTGACAGATTCAACTTTATTCAAAGGGCAGAGTATTAACCCTTTGATTATAGAATTTATTAAAGGCAAATTATCTTCTTGATCAAATGCGAAGGATAGCAAATCGTTCAACTGGTTCGTGGACAAATTGTTGATTTTTCTTGAGATAATCTCTATGAATTCATTAGACTTCCAAATTGAACCCTTTTGAATGATATTAATCCAAATAGTTTTGAAAAATTCGACGAATTCCCTTGCTTTAATGTAGGCTTCAGCTACACTTTCACCAATTTTTAATACAGTTTTGCTGTTCACGCTATTTGGGATATTTGAGAGAATATCTTCGGCATTATTCATTGCTAATTCGATATCCAAATTAAATAAATGAATTACTAAACTCCAGTTGATATTATTTTTTGAACTAGTTTTCACTTCTTTATCATAGATAGACGAAAAAAATTCTGATGATAATGATTTGTTGACACTTGATAAGATTTCTAACAAAGTTTCAGACATTTGATTAAACTTTTTAGTGTTTATTATAGAGATGAAAACATCTTCACATAATTTCATATCTTTGCTTGATGAATTATTTATAATCAACACAAATAAATACTTGAGTGATTCAAATGAGATATCATTTGAGTTTTCAGATAAGAGTACTTCGATATTTCTCTTTAAGTTACCAATTGAGTCTTTATTAAATATCACTTGGCATATTGTACTTTCAATTATAGTTTTAGATTGTGATAATTTAGGGTTGTCTAGTTCTCTATTGATAAAATATAATGCAGGCGGAATAACTTCTCCAAAAAATTTGGTTACACTTTTCTTGCTATATTTATGACTACCATTGAGCTGGGGTATTTGATAAAGCTTGTGGATTATGCTGGTCCAGACGTTGATAATTTCTTCATTAAAGTTGATACTATCATGTAAATGATTCAAAGATGTGACGTATGATGCAAGTAAGTTAATTGACGAATTGTCATCAATTTCAATGTAAAATTCGTTCATTACTAAACTAGTTGTTTGCATAACAACTTCCAAAAATTTAACGTCTTTGTTTCGATTAGAATTTTTCAATATGTTAGTTAACAAATCAACAAATTTTAGCTTTTTCATAGATCTATTCCTAGATATCTTGTCATTGCCCAAAGTTATCCATGCTTTTTTAAACAACATCCAGCACTGAGTATCGTACTTCCAGTACTTAAAATTATTGTTGTCATTGAACCTATCACATAGTAAATCGAAGATGAAAATACGTTTGTTAGGTAAATGAACATTAATAGTGTCATCTAGGATTTGATTTGCAGTTAACACAATCTTATCCAAAGAGCCATCTTTCGCCCTTAGAAAGCGTGTTACGCCTTCTGCTGTATTTAACGTATCCATGACCTCTTGAAGATATCTGGTCGATAGTATGCAAATGAAAAAACGTTGCAATTTTAGTGTAGCTCGCTCATCTTGATTTTTAAAAAAATTCGATGGCTTCAATCGTGAGGCCCAATATGGTTGTACACTATGATTTGCAGATAAATGCTATTAAATACAACAAAATACACGTTTCATTAACTTAAGCTACTTCAAGCCATATGTGCCTGCTACAAGTTGATAATCTAAACTAACACCAAGTCAAATTTATCTATTTAATAGCTAATACAATACTAATCTAGATTAACAAAGTTTCAATCTTATCTTTGATACCGTAAATTTGGTTCTTCATAGCAGAAGCTTCGTTGGTAGTGACAGAAGCAGCAATAACTGGTCTGGAAACACCACAAGCTCTACCTAATGCAGTCTTCGATGGGACGAATACGTATGGAACGTTCTTGTCTTCACATAATAATGGCAAGTGTAACAAGATTTCAATTGGTTCAGTGTCAGCAGCCATGATGATAAACTCAGAAATACCTCTGTTTAAGGTCTTGGTAGCTTCGTTAGCACCTTTCTTTAATTGTCTCAAGTTTTGAGATTGTTGGACAACATCCAAGATTTGTTGTGTTAATGCAGAGTCAGCTAATGGAAAAGCTTTTGGGTTTGGGGCAGACATGTTCATTTGATATATAGTTTAATAGGTTCCTTGCGATAGCTCACCAGAAGATTATTGAATAACCAAGATGCTTGATATATATTAATCAGAATTTTTCACTATTTAGTACCTCATCTCATAAAATTTGAAGGTTACCCGCCCAAGAAATATCAGTCTCAAATTTACCATTAGACAAGAGTTAGTATAGTACCGGACAGAATTGTATCTGAACAACCGCCAAATGTTCAATACGAAGGAAATTCATCATCCCTTTAATCAAGAAGTCAACTATTTGAAGTATTGATAACCAATTAAACAGTTGAATCAATTAACAAGACCTTATATTAATTAACCGCAATGTCTGATTTATGGTATGTATTTCTAGAATAGCCAAAGCATTGTTAATTATATTGTAATGGAGAGAGTATGGCAAATCCTACATAGATAGGAACTTTGGAATAGCAGAAGTATCAGTGGTTAATTGAGAAATTGCAGTATATTACAGAGAAGCCAGAGGGTTAGGTCAAAGCTTGAATTGGAAATTAGAATAATTAGGATACTAACTGAGTTATAGTCCTGTTTACGCTCCTTTCTTTGGATCCATGGGTTGTGCTGCAGCCATTGTATTCACCTGTTTCGGTGCCTCATACGGTACTGCTAAGTCGGGTGTTGGTATTTGTGCCACCTGTGTTTTAAGACCAGACTTATTGGTTAAAAACATTGTTCCAGTCATTATGGCAGGTATCATTGCCATTTATGGATTGGTTGTGTCAGTTTTAGTTTCTGACTCTTTGAAGCAAAAGCAAGCTTTATACACCGGTTTCATTCAATTGGGAGCTGGTTTGTCAGTCGGTTTGTCAGGTTTGGCTGCTGGTTTCGCCATTGGAATTGTTGGTGATGCCGGTGTTAGAGGTACCGCACAGCAACCAAGATTGTTCGTTGGTATGATTTTGATTTTGATTTTCGCAGAAGTCTTAGGTTTATACGGGTTAATTGTCGCTTTATTGTTGAACTCTAGAGCTACTCAAGATGTTACTTGTTAAAGGAAACCTCAAAAACCATAACAACTTTTGTCGTTCATTTCTTTTGATCTTTTTATTACATCGAACAATCTGCCTTTTTGTACTCTAGAAGTTTACCAATTTTTATTTGTATAGTTGATATCAATTGACTAGAATTAGCATAAAATGATATTTCTTGCTACCTTTGCCGCGTATTTGATTCTTATTTATCGTATAGACAAGTAAGAATGATGATAAGCCTAAATCCTTGCACACCATGTTTATTTTGTTTCCTTTATTTTTTTTATAATCTGAAATAAATACATTACTATAGTAATCTGTAAATGTTTATCTAATATGTACATTACATGTGGTCTACGTATACCTTGCCAATTTTAGCTACCACTTCATTTCTTAATAACTTTATTAACGACTTGAGATCTTTTGGCAAAGTCGTACCGCTTTGTTGCAAACTCTTTCTCCAATCATAACTCTCGGTTTTGCTTTCAATATTGCTGATTGAATATTTATATAAGTTTTCGCCCTCTCTATACTCACTATCATTAGCTTGAAATTCAAAGGTATCAATCAATTCAATGATCACAATTAAATCTGGCAACTGGAATCTCATATCCGAATTTATCAAAAAGGGAATAATCTGACATAATAATAATGGGTAAAACTTTTTAGGTAAGTGATTAAATCTTATTAAGTGCACTAATTTGGATAAATTATCCATTGCAATGGTACTGCGTGATTGTTCCAATGACTTGAAAAATTCTACTAGCACGGCATATGGTGAAAGACACTGTCTTATGACAGGATGTATTTCAAAGCTGGAATCAACTCTATGGGAAACAATATTATTTATAAGTTCATCCTTAATAGGTCTATTATTTACCAAACTATCTTGAAAGATAATATCCCAGATAATATGATGAACCTGCTTCATACCGTCATTGGATTCATTAGTCCTTGAATCTGGATCGTAGCAGTTGACAAACATATTTAGAGACTCGTAAAGGTAGCCATCCTTCAAAGATTTTTTTCCATATATTTGGTATAATTTACGAGCAGTTTGGATTAAATTTAACTTGGCACATATAGTCAAGGCCCATTCTAAATCATCGTTAGTTTTGCATTCATAATGTGGTAGGAACTCAGCAATTGTAGTACGATTATTAACAAACGATTGCGAGGAAGAGGAAATATCCATATTTGATAGCAATCCAATACCAACGGGTACTAGATAATGTGAATTTAAACATTGATATGCATGTGTGGTTAACAAGTATTCAGAAATAGTCTTTCTGTTAATTAACTCTTGCAAATCTTTAGAAGTCGTAGCTGAATAATAATTATTTAATAATCCTTTAAGCTCAAGTAATCTTGCTACGTATGCCGCAGTGGCGGAATCAATAGAGTCAACAGATACCAACATTTTTAGAAATTTTTCTTCTAAAATATGAACGAAACATTGTTCACTTATTATACTCAAATCATCAGTTTCTTCAAATAAAGCAGGCGGTTTTTCGCTGATTGCGACATTGAAGTATTCTTTGAATAATTTATCGTCGTCTCTCACTTGATATAGTGACAATGCAGTATATATTTCATACCATTTATCGCAATGTATAGCTATAGTTTTAGGCAATCCAGTAAGTATACACAATAAGTCATAGATTTGATTAAGGATGATTAAACCTTTCGAATCAGATATCTTTGCTTTAAATTTCAGAAACAAATCTCTAAACTCACAACATGATAATTTCCATTCAGGAAATTGGTGTTTCATAGACATACCAGTATAATTCTTTAATAACATCGAAAAGTCTTGGATAACTGAAAATAATTCTGGACAATTTTCTTCTAGCTCTTCATATTGTGATTTTTCAATTGCAGCAATTGCTTGAGTGAGTAAGCCTCTAGTGATTAGTTGTGACAAGTAGGTGTTCCAAAATTGTGGATGAGTATAAGGCTTAGGTGAGTTTACCATAACAGACTCCACTAATTCTTTATCAGGTTTATAATCAAATCTATTAATCCACTTAGCAATGGCTTCTGGTTTCATTCTAGTATCAGAACAAAAGTAATTAGCATGAAGACAGTCTAAAATACTTAATAAATAATAAAATTGTTCAATAATTTCGTCTTCAACACTAAGATTTTCTATATCATGTATGTATTGGGTTAGGTTTTCAACAACCTTGGTAAATGCTTCATTGATTTTATGCATTCTTTGAGTTTTGCGGGCAGTATTCCCAAATTTTGCAGAAGTACTAATCAATCCAATAGGATTTTCATTATCTTCTAAATCAATTCGAGTAATATCATCATTTGCAAATCCTTCTATTATCTTGAATAACGAGTTTATATATTTGGTATATGACTTTGAAACATCACTTTGGATTAAACTGTCTTTGTATTGTCCCGAATCAAATTGGAATTCAATGACACCATCTGAATCTAACCAATCTTGCAATTTTATGTAGTCCTTTGAAGGTTTATCTTTCGATGATTCTGATGTTGAACTTTCGCTAAGCGATTCTGTTTCCGAGGATATTGAGTCGTCTGGAATTTCCAACATTTCAATGTCATCAAACTTCTGATTCAAAGCTGATGATTGTTGATCACCCATGATAAATAATTTGTACGTTTAGGCTTATGCTATAGATGCTATTTAGTATTCAATAATATAAAATTTCTAGTAAACGACCAAAACAAAAAAATCGTGTACTTGACAAAAACTAATTAGGTTCACTATCAGGAAGATCATGGATGCTAAAGAGACTAAATATAATATGAGTAAACTGGTCTTTCAGACATTCAAGCGGATGACTAACTTAAGTGATGATATAATGATGAATTCCGTATCTAGTTTTGTTTATCCCGGGATTAAATACAAGAGGAAAATTAACTGTCTTTACAAATAGGTTCTTGGATATATTATTAGTATTGATTGCTGCTTTTTGTAGTATTGTACAGATTAAATATAATTTTGAATATAGTTGATATTAGCGTCAATGTTACTAGAAATCAACGACAAGAAGTTTGAGTGAAATTGACGGGTTGTGAAATGTACGATTATTCGCAGCCCAGCTAAATAATTTCTGAGAGCTTGCAGATTCTTGCAGAATTAGTCTGATATTCATCGATTTCCTTTTATTCTCTTTTTTCTTCAATCAGATATATTCAGCAAACTTGGAATTAATTTTGCATTGAAGGTATTCAATTGGTAGTAAATAAGACTGGTTCAATCACAATTACATATCTGGGAGGAAGTTTGATGAGTTTCTTCTGGATGGTGGTTCAGACTTAAAAGCAATTAAGAATATCTTTAATGAACATAGCATTTATAGTAAACTACTTTCGTAGACTAATCTTTGTAGGAGGCTTTTGTTTCTATAACACACTTTTAGATTCGCTCTCATATCTTCCAATATTATCTCATCAGATTTGTTCTGTCCATAAGACTTGCCAAGTTGATAGTCACGGTAAAGCCATTTTCGTATTAATGCCAAATCAAACATGCCAAAAGCCTCTTTTTTTGTATAATTTCCAGATTCATTCTTAGACAACGTTTTCCAGTCTTTCGCCGAAAGCCAATTATTATAGCTAATTGACTTTGCTATATTATTTGTCAAGCTTAGGGTTTTCAGATATGAAACCAATTCAACCTGGCATCTGTCTAAAATTTTTTCGATGCTTTCTTTTGACTCGTCTTCAAGTTTACTTATGCAATATAAACCACCATTGACCGTACCAAGTACAGCAATTATACGTAAAAGAGGTTTTATTTTATTTGCTTTATCGAATTTAAATGCAATATCCTGAATTTGCAGAGAATGATCAATGACCTTAATGATATTAATCTGTTCTCCTATATTGAAAGCAAATGCTTGTTCAACATTTTTGCTATCGGAATCTATTTCAAGGGATGATAAATTGCCCAAGGAATCACCAAAAATAATTTCCATTTGATCTTCAGTACTTTTAACTGCATCAAAGCTCGTCAAGAAGAATGGATCAAGGTTGCATCTTAATTTCAGCATAGAAAGCTTAGAAATAGATTTATTTGTCTCACCTTCAAAGTCAGGTTCATTAAGTTCTCCAATATACAACCCTTTCATGATATCACCCATTACAATATATTTATCGATCGAAACAGCGCCAAGCGTATAAATAGGCAGTTGAACAGTCGAGCCTGGAAGTAATTGCCATATGAAATTATTTGTATCTGGCTCATAAACTAATTCGACGATAAAGGTGATATTTCCACCAACAATTAATTTGGGTTTGTCGGAATCAACGAGTCTTATCGTTTGCAATGTTAATTCAGAACTATCGGATAAACCAAGAACATCTATCAGTGGAAGCCTCTTTATTATATTTTTTTTAATATGGAATATCAGAAGTATTTCATTCTTATTGGAACTATTACTCAATATAACAAACGAATATTTTGGAAGAGTTTGCTCTAAACCATCTGGTATTAAGCATATGTCAACCAAATCCCAGGAGGAATTATTCGCAAACTTGAAAATGTCAACAATGTTCATCGAGGAATCATCAATTAGTTTCAAATAAGAATATTTTTGATATTTATCATTAATAGGGTTCACTTTATTTTCAAAGCAAATTGCAACAGAAAAATTTGTATGAGGAATATGCATTGATTTGATATTCAACAAATTGGAATATATGATACTATCATTTGTGATTGCCATCGAATTCCTTGTCAAGGAATATATTGTTAATTTATTTATGCCTGTAGAAACTAGAATGTTTGCTTCGTTTAAAAAAATTATATCATTAATATTGTGAATTTCCATAATTGAAGCAGCTTTGAATAAGTTTGTTTCATCAATAAACAAGCCAAATATTTGCTTTGTATCGGCCATGAGAATTCTTCTGTCTTTACCTTTAAAGAATCTATAAGGCAAGCCAGATGCATACTGTGAAACAACTGTTTGTTTGTTCTTGACTCCATTATTCAAATCAAAATATACTTGGCCAAATGATCCGCTTCCAGACAGGAAAAGAAGCCATGTAGATGAAGAGATGTCATCAAATAAAATAGCGCATGAAGAAATCCCATCACTAGAATCAAACATGGCTTCCTGAAGAAGGACTTCGGAATAAGGTAACTCCTTTGAAATCATATGTAGCTCATAAGATCCATCTTCAAATGCTGCTAATAAAAAGAATCCGTCCTCGGAACCATGAACCAAGTCAATCCCACTTATTTGCTTTATCTCAGACTTTAAACTAACCCATTTGATAGTGTTTGTATCTTTTTGTATGTGAATCTTATTTTGGGCTGTTAATTGTAAGAATATACCATTTTCCATAATCTTGCCATAAAAAATCTTCTCGTTTGACACATTCTGATCATTTATGTAGCACCCTTGCCCAGTCACGGATATTCTATTACCATCCACTATACGTTGGTCCAATACCAGCTCAGACAGAATGTGAGAAAGAATATCAATGTGTTTCAAACATGAATTAGACCCCTTTTCTTCTAGTATATATTCCCCATTAATTTTCCCATTCATATCTTTAGTGACAATATTGTAAGTTTTATTTTTCATTTTAAGCAACAATATTTGACTAGTATCAAGATTTGTTCCAAACTGCTTGACTAAACCTAAGTTGAACATTTTATTATCAATTTTTTTAAATTCACCGCTATCATAACCACCGCCACAAGTCAAAAGACTACACTGCATACCAGCAAATTTAGCATCGATATTTAATAAAGGTGGAGATGATGGGATAAATTGACAAATATTAATAAATGGTTTTTGCTGATATATCTCGAATAATATGGATTGGGACAACTTAGATGAGGCAAAAAAGATGTTCTTATCAATATGATGAACATCACTTGCAACAGTAGTCATACCTAGTTTAATAAGATTGATGGAACCAATAACTTCTAATTTTCTTCCCTTAGATTTGGAACTAAAATATATAATGTATGACATGCCTGTATTAGTTACGGCCAAAATCCTGTTGTCATCTATAATAGTGTAATTGGTAAAGCTACTTGTGATTAATTCTGGATAGCTTGTGGAGTCTATTTTCTTGACTATTAATTGTTGGTCTCCATTACGTGAAACAAAAATGTTATCATTTTCTTCTTCAAGCTGCAAGCTTACCATTGGGTTGGCGAAATAAAAAATATGAAGCGAAGTTAGAACTAAAATTCCTCCAGTCTTAAGCGCTATAAGACACGTTGGTGGCTCGTCAAATTCTTCAAATTGGGTATGAAGCAGAAGCTTGCCTTCTTCTGGAGATATGTGGTAGTATCTTAAAGAGTAATTATACTGAAAATCCCGGTAAAGTATAGCTAGTGTGTCTTGAAATTTATCTGTATTCTCTAAAATCACCATTTGATGAATTACGATATTCCCAATAGCTGTAGTATTCGTGCTCCATATTCCTTTCTCTGAATTATTCTTCTTAGACCGTTTATGTGTTGTTTCCACTAGTAGCGTGTCAAATTTTGTATCTTTGTTCAGAACCAATACCTGTATCATTCCTTGGAAACAATGCAATAAGAAATAACCTGATTCCTCATTAAATTTCGACAATAAAATGGGATCTACATCAAGCAATTGCTGTTGTCCATTTGCATTAAGAACTCCACCACTAATACGAACAAAATTCTCTGTATCTTGATTATATCCGATATAGAATAATTCATTTGACTCAGAGAGAATCATAAGCCATTCATTGCCCAATTGAGGTGGATGGAATGGAACTATCGCAAGTATAGTCTCTTCTATAGATAATGCATCCTTTAATTCTATATATGGTTCGTCTACCTCAGTGTGCACAATATAAAACTCCAATTTATTCACCTTATTAATAACTAGCGATGCTTTTTGACTGGTAAATATATTACCCAAAATAGAACGATTGATGCAGTTGGGGGACCTTATTTCCGATAGCAAGTATTTCATTTCAGTAGCAAAGTATAAGAAACGTATAGGTAACTGATTAATGTCTCATTATAGAAGTTATCTAGTTAACAAGATAAGCGGTTAATGTGCTATAATTAAATGAACTTTGCAATCAAACGGTCGTGTGCATACTTTTTTGATAATTGCAATCAAATTTCCTTTGTGGCTATGATAAGGGTCCTTTTTGAAGGTAGAAGCAACTAAGGCACTAGTTTAGATTGATGATTTAGATGCTAGTTTGAATACGTAAGCATTTTAATATCCATTGACACCACATTGATCAAGAATCCATGCTACGTAGAAAAAGCGGTACTTCGGGGACACTGCCTAGCCAACATAAGAACCGAGAATCAAATTCAAAGAGTGAAATTACCAGATCGAATTCTCAATGGAAGTTGTTGGATAGATTTAAACCTCAAAACCCTCCTTTAAAGGCATCTTCGACTAGTAAGGTATCAGAGGAAAATAGTAGCAGCATTAAAAAAGAGCATACAGAGGAAGTATGCGTTAAGAATTGCAAATGTTGTGGAACAATTGTATCATATTCCGGTGGAACACATAAGTTTCGTTGCTCTGTTTGTAATACTACTAATGTTATTATGGAAGGATCAAGACCGCAACCAGACCCAAACTCATACCCTCATACTTTATCCTTCGGACGGGTAAAGAAGATGATTGATGTATGTGTACATGATGCCGACGAGGCGTGTAGGCAAGGCAACCCTAAGTCGACACATGAAATATTTGAGCCTCTTTCTGGTTATCTATCTCTGGCTTTCAAATCATATTCTTGTTTGAATAATTCGTTTAAAAACAAGAAAACTAGTAAGAAGATCCATTATTCAACATCGAACTTAAACCTTCAAGATATCAGATCAATGTTTGTCCTTTTGACCCATTTACCTACTAAGAGACCATTATACAATGCATTGAGTGGAGCCTCTGACTTGTTGAAGCGAGTTGAAGTGTATCAGAATGATGATGCTAGGAATCTCCTTTGGTTATTAATTCTCTTGGAAATTCCTTTTCTTTCGAATGCGTTGGTAAATTACGAGAAAGGCTCCTCTATTAAAATTACATCAATGATAGACGTACCCGAAATCAAAGCTTTATGCTATGATATATTGAAAAGAGTGTTTGGGATTATGGCACAATTTAGTTCTACCCCAGAGAATAATTATATAGCCAGTTGGTTTTCAAAACTTAACAAGCATGAATTTCTGTCTAAGGTCGATCTCATAAATTTATATATAACGTTTCACCTCAAGAAATATTTTCATATTGCTAATAACCCACATTTGTTAAGAAGAAAAAGTCTGAGCTCTTCATCTCGTCATCAAGAACATCATTCTGATTATGAATATTTTGACAATATTCAATTGAAAAACGACCTTGAAGAAATGCCGCCTGCCGACTTGCGTTCCCCAGGTCTCCATCCAGCTACGAGCTTGATACCAAACAGGACTTTGCTATCTAAGTCGAAGTCCAAAAAGGACTCGGTAGTTAAAATAAAAATTCACCAATATGCCAATGATTGGCATTTGAAAACAGCTGCAATATTCCTTGCAACTTTCAACAGGGCAAATTCTGTTCGTAACGATAGCGAAAAGTTGCCAGTTAGCATATTTTATAACTCATTGCTTGATTTCGTTAATATTAAACTAGATTTCGATTCGTGGCAGAGTAACAAAAAATCTAGCATTAAACCTTCAAATAATCATCAGGAACCAGAGTTACAGACTGTAATTGATTATATTCACGGACACACTAATTCATTTAAATTTAACGAATCCTCTTCGTATTTCTTTTGTCAGTACCCTTTTTTGATATCATTAGGAAGTAAAATTTCTATATTAGAGTACGAAGCTAGAAGACAAATGGAAAGAAAAGCAGAGGAAGCATTCATCAACTCTCTTGACAAGAGAATTGCAATTGACGTCTATTTTAAAGTTAGGGTTCGCCGGGAATATATTGTCCAAGACTCACTCAGATGCATTAAAATGAATCCAACTAATCTAAAGAAAAGTTTAAGAGTACAGTTCATAGACGAACCAGGTGTTGATGCGGGCGGAATAAAGAAGGAGTGGTTTCTATTATTAACCAGAACCTTATTTAGTCCCCAGGTGGGAATATTTGTAAATATCGAAGACTCCAACCTCTTATGGTTTAATGTTGTACCTATCGAGAACTATGAGATGTATTATTTGTTTGGAGCTATTTTGGGCCTAGCAATTTACAATTCTACTATATTAAATTTAAAATTTCCTACAGCTCTATACAAGCTTTTACTAGGCAGGCCGGTCGACCTAAGTGATTACCAACAATTATATCCAGTGTCCGCTTCAAATTTGCTAAAACTAAGGGAGTACAGTGACGAAGAATTAAGGGCAATGGAACTAACATTCGAAGCTTCATATACCGATTTGCTCGGCAAAGTTCATACTAAACAGTTGATACCCAAGGGTAGACATACCGTAGTGACCTCTCAAAACAGGGAGTCATATATTGAGAAATATGCCAAATTCTTCATGTCTGACGGCATAGCCAACCTGTTGAATTTCTTTGTCAAAGGCTTTTCCAACGTCATCGGTGGGAATGCCCTATCGCTCTTTCTGCCCCAGGAGATCGAATTGTTACTCTGCGGTTCCGATGAAGAAAAAATTGACGTCGCAATTCTCAGATCTATCACTAAATACACGGGATGGAAGGACAATGACCATGCCATGAACTCCTCGGCCGTAAAGTGGTTTTGGGAATACATGGATAACTTATCCTACAAACAACACAAAAAGGTCTTGGCCTTTGTCACGGGCTCCGACAGAGTACCGGCCACTGGAATACAGAATCTAAATTTCAGAATCAGCAGATTAGCAAATGGTAAGGACAGTAATAGATTACCAGTAGCCCATACTTGCTTCAATGAACTTGCACTATACGAGTACTCATCCAAAGAAAAAATGCTATCCAAATTGAGGATAGCGGTGAACGAGAGTTCCGGATTTGGTATTAAATAGACTATAATCTCTATATATTTCCATATGAGTCTCCTGAATGCCATTATATTAGTATTTTGCAATCAATTGTATAGACATATAGTACTAGGCCAATCCTTTGGCGACAATCACGTGCTCGTTTTTTGTTACCCGGTTTGAAGCGAATCCGCATTCGAGCCAATTAAAAAGTCTCAAAAACAAATTTTGAACATTTTAGTGACTTTTGACCTTACATAAACTAGTAGAAAAACATATTATACCAATTTACTTAATTGTATATTAATTGAAGATGTCATCCCTTGCTTTTAGATCTTTAAGAAATGGATTAGGATTAAAAAGTATGTAAAAATATAGACAATCGAAATGTCGAGGTGTTCATGAAGTGTTCATGGGTGTTGTTTCTAATGGTGAAAAATTCAGAATCCCGTAGCAGTCGATTGAAGGAAATTCATTATAGTCATGAAGTGAGAATAATATACTAACATAATTATAGGTTCTGTTAGAACTTTATCCACCACTACTTCTGCATTGGCCAAATATGACCAGCCAGATTTCAGCAGTTATTTAAACAATAGATCTCAAGAAAAGAACCGTAACTTCACTTACTTCATGGTTGGTTCTATGGGATTATTGGGTACTGTTGGTGCAAAATCCACCGTTGAATCGTTTTTGTCTTCTTTATCTGCATCTGCTGATGTTTTAGCTATGGCTAAGGTCGAAGTTAAGTTGGGTGCTATTCCAGAAGGTAAGAACGTTATTGTCAAGTGGCAAGGTAAGCCAGTTTTCATCAGACACAGAACACAGGATGAAATCGACGAGGCTAACCAAGTTCAAGTTTCTAGTTTGAGAGACCCACAAACCGATGCTGACCGTGTCAAGAAGCCAGAATGGTTAGTCATGTTGGGTATCTGTACCCACTTGGGTTGTGTTCCAATCGGTGAAGCCGGTGATTTTGGTGGTTGGTTCTGTCCTTGTCATGGTTCTCACTACGATATCTCTGGTAGAATTAGAAGAGGTCCAGCTCCATTGAACTTAGAAATTCCAACATACGATTTCACTGATGACGAAACCTTGTTGGTTGGTTAAATATGTTTACAGGAGTGAGTATAACAAACCGAGCATAGTAGATTGTGCATGGAGAGAAGGGAACGTTAGATTTCATGTTCATAGGTGATATTAAGTTGTTTAATTTTAAAAAATTATATTTATTTTCCAAATCATAACGTTATACATTTATTATATGTGATTGCTTTATATATAGTATATCATATAAATCACTAATTTTTATTGGTTAATGATTCTATTTAGTTTTTTTAGTTTTGTATATTGGTAATATACTGCATTAGATAAAGAAGTCGATAGAATGTATACATTTCAAGTTTGCTGATTGGTATAAAAGTATATTCGGAACAAGACATCAAAACGTAATTCATATCCCTATCTTAGATGATATTTACTGGACAATAAATTATTAAAATTACTTTTGTATGCTGCTAAGCGATTACAATTGAACACTAACAACCGTTAATTTTTTACCTTATACTAAATCTTCAAAGGGTCATAGTCTTCCCTTCCTTGAAGACTCGTGCAATTAGTTAGTCGGGGATGTTAGGGACAGTATATAAGGACTTCTTTCTTTCATATTATCCGACAAGAAGGGAATACAAATATTAGCACAAGAAAAGTTATCAGTCAATTGTAGGGTCAGTTATGTGACCATAACAAAACCAAGAACGATAAAAATATACATTTTGAGATTTCAACAATGGATCAAGCCATGTAATTCTGTATCGTAAGGTACTAACTGACTCCAAATTTTTACTATACAAGAAATTTCTTACTTTTGGTCAGCTAACCACCAATGCTGTACTGTTCAATTTGGTTTTTTCAACAAGTACCTAGCTCTAATAATAAGACTTATTAATCTACGACGAATAAATATTTGAGGACAAACATCACCATATAGACATAAATTTACAATAGAGATAGTATATTGTGAGATGCTTATATAAAAAGATGATGATGCAATGTAAGTCTCTGTATACTTTGTGTATAATACAATAATTAGTGAGAATGTTTTATTAAAAATCCATTCAAAAATGGTAATTTATAATTACTTGATCTTTAAATACCACAATACAATTATTTGGCGAATTCTATTTTCTTATAATACAATACCGAGATTTACTCGAATTAGCTATACTGACTTCCATTTTAAAGTAAAAATCTGACAGAGTTAACAATTCATTAATTCAAAACCATTTTGCAGCCATTGCGTTTCTTAATTTAATTCCATGCTCAGTAAAGATTATCTTCACTTTACTTACTATATCTTAAGAAACTATTTATTATAAAATGCTAACTTTAACTTGCATTATAGATTATATATTTTTCTGATTGACATTTTATTTTCAGTACTTATTTACTATTCTAGTGCTCCATTTAAGCCTAATAAAATAACAATTCAAGACACAAATTGACCTAAAAATAAAACTTCAAAAAGAAATGACAGCTATTATGCTGATACCCGCTTCATAAGTATACCAAAAAGTAAAAGATTCAGTTTAAACTCATCCTTAAACAAAGTTAACTGTTGAGTATTATTGCTCAAATGATTAATGACGCAGAAGGTTGCATAAATTATATGTTTGTGAATAGATATGACCCTAAGCAGAATATTCTTCAATTATTAAACTATATAGCTCCTTGAATCTTCTTGGTTTCTTTCTTTACAAATATCTTGAGATATCCCTTTAGAATGGTGTCGATCACTGATTTAGTTACAAACCTTCCGGAAGTTGTAGAGTTTAATGATTTTGGGGTAATGAAAAAGAAAATTTTGACAATAAGTCCACAGATATTTGAGAGGAAATTGACTGAGACTCAAAACTTTATAAATAGAATACTGAGCCTTGTTGATATTATACTTAAAGAGTGTCCCAAATCGCTGGTCTTGAGGGAAGAAGATGATATGTTTATGAAATCATTTAAACTCAATATTCTTCAGTTTAAAGTACATATTAACGATTTCCGCAGATACTATAGTCAACTATCTAATGACTTTGCATTCTATATGGAAAGCGATTTATTGCTTAACCAGGAGAAACTAATTAATTCCTGTTGTCAAAGTGAAAGCCAATCGCGATTTTTTAAGTTTACCAAACCATCAGAAATTTATCCATGGCGTTTCCAACAAGACTTAGATAATATGTTAAATATCTTGGACGGTTTTGATAGAAATGCAAAGGATTTGATTGATGAAATAAATTCTTTACGTCGAAGGGAGAACATATCTGAAATCAAAGTAGTTACAAACAACTTTGGATATCTTACTATCAGTGATTGAATCTATTCATTTTTTTTTTTTTTTTGAGTATTTTCATTTCAGCAATTCATACAATTCAGTCACAGAAAAGCTATTTATATCTTAATATTGTATTTTGTTTATACAATTTTATTTTGAAGGCTCGAATTTGGTAGCAGCCTAATGTTTTGAATCTTTTCAGTTTTCAATGATTATGATCATCTCCTGCTTTTTCAATCCCCACGATTCACTTATTTTCACCTTATCCGCTGAGTATATTTCTATTAAAGAGTAAAATTTATTCTGTTAGTCTCTAAATTATAAACTAGTGTATATATCCTATGGACTTTAAAATAACTTCAAAAAAAGAAAAGTGGCGTAACAGTCATTAATGGAAGGTATCTTTCTAAGACCTATATCCTCGATAAGATGTATGTTTCTCTTCAAATGGATTTGCTTTTTCGCTATTACCATCAACCGGAATATAGCCTCTATTACCACCGTAAACTGCAGGCGGTTCCCTTGCATAGTAAGGTGCTGGCGTAGGATACATGTTTGGATTGGCATAAGGAACCTGTTGTTCAACAACAACTCTCTGGCGATTAGCAGGACGACAACAACACATACATAGAGATTCAAGGCAAGTTTTACCTAAGCAAATACATTGAATCAACGTTGACAATATCCAGATGCAAATCAACGATGCCAACACTATACCCACAATCGCCACTATTTTACATGTCTTATTATCCATACATGTATCCCAACTCTTAAATGCATCAGCAGTTGAAGTAACATCGCTTGATATAGAACGAGCTAATAATTTTGATGGACACAAGTCCGTTGAGATTTTTGGGATATGCATATCAGTAGCTTGAATATTTTAATGTATTTAATAGGCAACTCAATTAATTATAACTTTCAAGATATAACCACAATATTCAATAGTGATTAAATTAAATAGAATATGTTTATTTAAGTATAATTCGATAATGGGGAACAAATTAACACATTTTGGGGATTGCATATTCTTATCAAACCTTTAAGTATGTGAATTTTTGATGAGGCTGGGTAAACGCGTATGTGATCAAAAGTAAATTAAAAGGCTGTATCAGGCATAATTAGCAAATTGTGTACCTGGGTCTATTTATAGAACGCTTAGATGCATATTAGAGTCTTTATATCCTGGATACTGGAATTAGCCTTGGTAGATGAAGTCATTTAAATTATTTGAACAGGTCCAATATGGCCGCAAAAAGCCTTTGTCGACAGCGATGAGCGACCTTTTGATTCGCAAGCCCCTTATAGTAGATGTAACAGACAATAGCTTGTCCATTGACAGTTCTATCTTTTTTATATTGTCATACATTTCTTCTACTTCGTTAATAAGGAGAAAATGGCAGATTTCCTCTTCGGTATTGAATTCGAGTATTAGGGTATTATTTGCAGATAATGCCGAATTAGGTAAATTGTCAGATAGAATCAATTTGAATGGAGCGACTTTTAGGGTTCTTTTGAAAGGCTTAATGGCAAATCGGTCAAATGGTAGTATTCCTTTGATGTAGGCGTCGACTTCAAACGTAGTTCCTCTTCTTATATCAGCAAGGTTAAGAGGAACTTTGAGTAATTGGTCCACTGTCACTTTATTTACTAAAAAGTCGTCAAAGCTATTGGTCTTTAAGTCCAAGTTTTGAGATGTTTGCGTATTACAGTATAGTGATGACGGTACATCATCACTGCTATATGGCTGTGTACTTGTTGTAATCGGCTTCTGGGTATCGTCGAAACTTTTGTGCTGGTGAAATGCAAGGTTGACCCCGTTTGGAACTTTCTGCAATTTTGAGGGAGGTTCATTCGACGATTGTATGGATCTAGTGTTCATATGCTCAAAGGGCCGTTTATACTCATGCCCGTTAGTCAAGCTTTTTATAGGAAAATGTGGCACAATACTATTAACTACTTCTGGGCCAGAATATTCCAAATACCTAGAAGCTAAAGCTTCTAGTTTTTTGTCTTCCGAGTAGAAAACTGGAATATTATCTTTATCAAGTGTAATCAACGAAACGAGACTGCCTTCTATACCGCCTCTATACAACTTTAATATGAAGACAACCCTGGCAAATATTCCTTCCGACTCAAATTGACAATTGCCTGGGTTATTAAAGTTATAATCTTTCATATTCGTATTTGTTCTTGACAATTCATTCCATACTTTGTCCATAAGATGAGATGGGACTCCAATAGATAAAATCTTATCAGAGTCAATGGGCTTTTCTATCTGAAAATTTATACTAACATTCTGAGGTAGAACATTTCTATTGAAAGCTGTTTCTTCATTTGTTGTAAAATCGGTAACATATAATATACCAGGGGCATTAGGTTTCCATGTAGGACTTTTGAATAATGAGAGACAATACACCGGTAGCGAAATTTTATATTTAATAGGGTCAACAGTCGCAATTAGATGCGTATCTGGAAGATCAGATAATGAATTGCTATCGAATCTCTTGTGCATATTACTTCAACCTAGTTTCCAGTCCTGTAAAAGTTAAACCCCAGTTTAACATTTCTGTAGATCTATGGAACACTACGCGTTCGATTTTATCGGTCTCAATTTTGAGAAAAAAATCAAGATGCTCTTCCTGAAACTATATCAAGTAATATGAAAAGTATGTACATGGAGTATAAAAAAACTTGCTTCTAATTAGAGTTACTAACATTAAATTTTAATAAAGAAGGTGGAAAGGTACCAAAATTAGGTAAAAGGGCTCATTTGTTGTTAAATTCTCAAAGAGATAATCAAGAGTATGAACCAAAGCAACCCCAAACAGCAGATGAATTCTTAGATCAAGGTGCAATTGATGAAGAGAGCGGAGATAGGTGGTTGGGGTCTGATTTGGCCAAAGCGCTTCGGTTCTATCAAAAAGCTTATAGCCAATATTTAATGGCCATAAAGTTTTCACCAAATGGTTCTTTAGACAGTTATTACAATGCTTCAAGGCTTCTATTTCATGTTTACAATCAATATTTTAAAACAGACGGAGTCAGTGTATATGATTTAAATAACGTGGAAGATGCAATAAGTGGTGGTGAAGATTCGGTAGTACAGAATTTATCAGAAATAGTGAGTGCTCATGAAAAGGCAATTGAAGTTGCACAATCTTTGAATATTCGAATCCCTCTAGATTTATTATTTAATACTGCATTAGTATATACTGAGGTGATCGAAATACAGCAAGAAAATGAAAATGATAATTTTGATATAGTCTTGGAATATGGTTACAAGACACAAGGCATGTTTCAGAATCTTATAGAGCTACAAACAACTGAACTTCAAAAGTTTATCAATGAGCTAAATGAAATAACAAGTGATACATTAAATACGAATAATAACAGCACACCATCAAATAGCGAAAATGCTCCTCAAGAAGAAGAATTTACAAGCGAGGAAGTTCTTCAACCCTCTGATGTATTTGAAACTATAATATCAGCATATAGATTAACACAGGCAGTACTCGAGAACATAAGTGATCCAGATTCACAAATAAAGCCATGTTTAGATATGATTAACCCATTTTTATCAACTTGTGAGGCTGTTGCAGACGACTTAGTTCTCAATTTTGGGGAGAGAAATAATACGAAGAGCGACATGATTTCATCAATCACTCAAGATAATATAGATGACTATCAGATATGTAAAACATATATCAAAGGGTTGGCAATTAATGACCCCAACGAGTTGTATGAATTATGGAACAACAGTGAATTACCTCATACACCGGAAAGATATATGCTGGCGGCTGATAATATTCAAACTATGATAGACAGAAATGATGTCAATCTAAATACTGCTAATTCAAGCCAGTCAATTTCTGAATTCTATTGGAAAGCACTCACGCAAATGGGTAATTACTACAAACAATCGCAGGAATTATTGAATGCAGAGTTGACGGAGAAGAAGAAGAGACCTTCTGGAACAGACGATGGAATTGGCTCGATTATTTCTCAAATCAGTAATATCATCATTGCCAGATCCGACATCGATCTTCAGAGGTCCCAGATACTGAATTATGAATCAGCTCTCAAACATAAAGATGTCTTATTCCAAAATTGCAAGACATTCTTGAAGAATGCTATGAATATTGCCAATACTACAGGCGGATTGAGAGAACGAATAACCGAAAAGCTTCAGAGAGAAAAGAGAAAAGCTGAAGCAGTAATGAGACTCTGCATTCTTGAGAATAAGTCATCTGAACAAGAATTGGACTCAATTTTGGGTAGACAGAAATGGACGGCTGAATTGCCCAATTTAAGTAAATTAGAATATTTTGAAGTATTTGGTATTTCCAATATAGTATTACCAACAGACATTTAATATATAATATCACATTCTATATGCTATAACTCTAAATCATCCTATTAAAACCATTGTAACCGTAGTAATTATTGTAATCATAAACGTAGCCACTATTATCATAAGCAAACTAAGCAAACTCCCATTCCTATATATGCTTTCCCATCCTAGCCCAAACTGTTCCAAATCACATAATCGGTATATCCGTAATATTCACAACAAATGCACTGTCTGCATATTCATCTGGATGCTTACTAGAAGTACTTGCCTCAAATATTGAACTATCAATAAATTGTAACGAAATCGAATGCGATCGACAGTTATTAACCAATACCTGTAATAAATTCACTTTTAAAGTGTATATGATAACTGAGAAGAATTTCATTTTAAGTTTTTCCTTCAAAGCAACGTATTTTTTTCATAATATAGCTCCTTTATATATCCAATCCTATATCATATATGCTTAAAATGAATTAGATACTAATGGAAATTAATAATTATAGCTTGATCAACCACGTTTGGTTCTAGATATCTTGATTTGTAAGGCCTTCATCAAGAGCCGCAATTGCCTAATCGGGAAGTGATATCAGAAACTTATAGTGTTAATTTAATATATACAAATAAATACGAAAATAAATCTATAGACCAAAGATTCTATTTCAACATCTTATCAAAGGCAGGAATCAAAGATTGGGCTAATGCGAAGGAGAAGACCAATTTAGGACCGGTGGTTAAAAGTTTTGGGGTTAAACCCTTGAAAAACGAGGTTATACCTTCATTTTTGGCCATGTTCTTCAAGATGGTGAAGCCTGATTGAGGGTTATCGAAGTTTCTGTTCTGGATTCTGGTCTTGATAACATCCAATGGAGCTGAAACAATCAAAGATGCAGAGGCACCAAAGATGGATGTGATAAAATTTTGGGTCCATGTGGCTGACGAGTAGTCTGTCAAGCCGAAGATATATTCTTTGGCAAAAGAGTTACCCCCGAACAAAGCAAAAGAACCAGGAGCATTTCTAGCTGCAGTCCAACCCCAACCTCTGTACAAACCAAATCCTTCATCGGCAAAAATCTTGAACACACCTCTACCACGGAAAGATTCCGGGTTTGTTTGACGTTTGATTTTCAAAACATCCAAAGGCAATAACACAACTTCACCAATACCAATCAAAGAACCTGCAGTAGCTGATAATAATGCTTTACCGGTCTTTGGACCAAACCAGGATTCATAGTTGTCCTTGAAGTTCTTAGTTAAAAATTCGTTAGCAAATGGTTGTCCACCGTACTTGTAGACTCTTTGTAAAATCTTGTAACAAGCAGCATATCCTAAACCAGGAAATAATGTAAATAATCTCTTTCCTAAAGCTTCTTTAGCATGTTCCCTGAAAATAACACTGTTTAATTGAGTAGCAGATGTGATCTTGCCGTGATTCGACATTAATCTCTTGGAAATAGTGTCCACTGGGTGGAAAACAGCGATTTCACAGATCCCTGCAGAAGCAGAACCCAATACTCTTGCGGTTCCTGATTGTTTTTTATCGGTTGTAGCGTGTGGTGACATTTGCTCTTGTTATCAGACTAAAAGAATGCTTTATCTTAGGCTGACTCAATTCAAATTGTGAAAAATTTGTTCACCGCGCTTAATTTATTTTCGGCATGGTTTTCGCACGCTTAGTGGGATCATATCCTGTGATCATATCACTTTGAATCAGTGTAGTAGCCTTGCAAGGTAAGAAGGATTATCAAGTGCTTTGGAACTGGTAGCTAAGTTTTGTTTATTTAGATGACAATTCCAAAAAAAAAAGTACAAAAACATTTCTGTGACGGGATTATCGATAAATAAAATGAGAGGGATTTCCAGAACCAACGATTTCTTTGTATAAATTATCGAGTCAATGCCCTAACATAATGCATCATACTTGCTAGGTTTGTTATATAGGCAATGCCTTGAAACTAATTAAGGAACCAATAAGTTGAAAAGTGGTGTAGGGATGTTGCCAAGTTTTGCACCTCGAAAGATAGCTTTAAAAATCCTTGTAACATTAAGGGGGGGATCATCCGAAAATAAGACGATAGGATGTCTTCAAAAGATTCCTGCGATTTAAATCATGGATTTCGTTGTGAATTCTACCCTATTCATAATATTTGATCACATCAGATAAATCAACTGCTGGTAATATTGGTTCTGACACTACCGGATATTTTTAAATCCTGGATTACATTTAATGGAATGAGCTCCATAGGTATAAGAGAAGATTTTTCAATATATTTAAAGTTTGAAGAAAGGCAATACATAATCTAGAATGTCGAGCGATTCAAAGTCAGCAATAGTGGAGGATTACGCTCAAAGCTTGACAGATCTTACTTTCAACTCACGTCCAATAATTGATAATCTCACCACAATTGCCAAAGAGAATACCAACGTAGCAGATGGTATAATCAATGCAATAACAAATAGAATACTCAAATGTATCCCCGACCACAAATTATTTGCCCTTTACGTCTTAGATTCAGTGTGTAAGAATGTTGGAAATCCATATAATATATTAGTTGGAGATGAAATATTCAAGCTCTTTTCACACGTTTATTTGTTGGTGAATGGACAGGTGAGGCAAAAGCTTGTAAACTTGTTTGAGACTTGGAAGATCACTAAAACCAAAGGGACTAATTTGCCATTATTTCCGAGAGAACAGTTAGATAAAATATCTGCATTTTTGACCCAGGCCCATGCTAAGAATTCTAAGAGAAATGATCAATTGACCAATAATGTTTTAATAGAAGATATCAACACTTTGGTTCCTATTTTCCAGAACAAACTTATCAATAACCCCGATCCAAGACTAACAGATAGATTTAACGCATTGAACCAATTAAAGACATTGCTACAAAGCCAAACCATGAATGTGAATGAACTACAGGCGGTGCAAACGCAATTGCAAACCATTAAACAACAGGAGTTAAATACCTATAATACGCCAATACCTACTCCTGTAGTGACCCCTGCGACGACTCCAGGATTACCGAATACCCCAGTGATTCAAAATAATAAAGCTAGGGATTTATTTGGCATGCTAGTAGTCTCTGGATTAATTAAAGTGGATCAAGCGCTTAAACCTGGCTCTTTACCAACGTACGAATTAAACTTTCCCAAAAAAAAATACCAACCTACAGTTAATATCCCTAATAATGTAGATTTACCATCAAATAGTGTATTAGAACAATTATTAATAAACTCGAATGCAAAATTCAATATTCCAAGTTCAAATATAGCCAGAACGGAATATGAACAATTAAAATTCAATGAATTGAATAATTTATCCATCGATTCAAAGGGGTTACAAAGTTTCATAAATACTAACAAAATTTCAAATTCAACCAGATCTTTGTTGTACGATGCAAAGCCATCGAAATGTGGTACGTGCGGTAAAAGATTTGCTACTGATGAAGCTGGTGTAAATAAAAGGAGATTGCATTTGGATTGGCATTTTCGTATAAATAAGAAGATGGCTACATCAAGTGTACAATCAAGAGTCTGGTATTTGGACGATTACGACTGGGTAAAATTCAGAGATGAGAATTTGCTAGAATACTCAACAACAGCAAATACCGAATCTTTGCAAACTAGTATATTAAACAATTCTAATATGACTAAGGCTGAAACACCTTATGTTACAATTCCGTCAAATGAAACGAATATGAATAATAAATGCCTCATTTGTCGTGACCAAATTAAGGCTACTTATAATGATGATCTTGGAGAATGGTGCTGGTTCAATTGTATCAGAGCTCCAGGAGAAGGTAAAAACAGCCGTAAAATTTGTCATGCTACGTGCTTCAACGAAGCGAATAAAAAGAGAGGTGCAGTTGATGAGTTGAATACAAAGGTAAAGCGGGAAAAGTTTTAATGATACGGTGATATTTTTACAATCCTATACATAATACTTAGTTAATATATAAAATTATATTTATTTTTGACCTAAGCATTTTAAGATATCATCCCAAACCTTACCTGGTTTTTGGGAAGCATCGACACCAGACCAGATACCGGTCTTTCTGTAGTAATCAACAATTGGTTCAGTTTGCTTGTGGTAAGTAACCAATCTCTTCTTCAAAGCATCTTCGTTATCATCAGATCTTTGAACTAATGCTTCACCAGAAACATCGTCGATCATGTCTTTCTTTGGTGGGTTGAATAACTTGTGGTAAGATCTACCTGATGCTGGGTGGACTAATCTACCAGTGATTCTAGCAACCAATAATTCATCGTCGATCTTTAATTCAACTGCGTTTTCCAATGGAGTCTTTCTAGTTTCCAACATAGAGTCCAATTTCTCAGCTTGTGGAATAGTTCTTGGGAATCCATCCAAAATGAAACCATTAGAACATTCCTTGTTGTTTTCTAATTCAGACTTGATCATGTTGACCATGATTTCGTCAGAAACTAATCCACCTTGGTCCATGATCTTCTTGGCTTCAACACCTAATGCTGTCTTAGCAGAAACTTGAGCTCTCAACATGTCACCAGTGGCTAAATGACAAGCACAGAACTTTTCCTTCAAGTTTGGAGCTTGGGTACCCTTACCAGCACCTGGAGGTCCAATCAACACCATTCTCACAGATTTTGGCACATTTGGAACAATACCGGCCTTTTGTTCCAAATACGAAATTCTATCTTGTAACTTGGTAACAGTAGCTTTTAAATCTTCGACAGACATCTTAATTATTCTATAATTGACTTAGTTAGTGCTATAAACCTGAAATTTTTCAATAAATATATAAATCCTCGACGTTCATTGGAACTGTTGGGAGTACTCGCTTGCTTATATAATCCTACCACATACTAATAAAATTCCTAACCGTTCCCGGCGATAACTCCCTACTGTAACTGACCAACGGAACTTAACAATATGGCAGATACCAAGAGCATATTTATGTTGTTCTCATGATGATCAAACGATAATTGTAATATTATTTCGTCATTTTTGTCGCCAGACCTCACCAGTTGTTCTGGGAACATATTGACTCTGAATTTTAACGCTATCGCGGACTACTATAAAACATTATTACTTGTCCCACGAGTGTTCTTTTATGGGCAAAGTATAGTCTAGAGTAATGATACTTCGCCAGCATCTTGCATAAAGTATTTATTTTTTGTTTAGCGGTCTTAAACCCTTTGTATTTATGTTCCTATTATAATTAGCAATAGAATGCGGTATGCTCTATATCCGATACTCCTCACGGAATTGTTCATCACATGAGATTGCTGCAATGCTCCTATATAAGCAAGTGAAATCCCCAAAGGCAATCGCTATTCAATACAAGACAATATCGAGTACCATGATATCGTTATCAGGTCTACTTTCATTGCTTAGCATTCCAATCAAGGCATTGATTGTCACTTTGAGATTTTATACTGTTGGGGATCCAACTCGGAAATATGCACATAGCTTAACTCAATGCTTAAGGCTCTTAGTTTTGAGGACAGCTATTTCGCTAAGTGTTTTCGATTCTTATTATATCTCATTTATGAGTAACGATTTCATTATCAACAAGTTAGTCCCTTTATCCCTTAAAACTATTACTAGTAAACTCCCAGGATACGGTACTAGATACGACAAGAACTCCATTTGGTTAGTTAAACAACCCAACAGGAAGCCAGATGATCCAATTCTAATTTACATTCATGGAGGTGCTTACTATCTTCAAACGCAACCAGAGCAGATTGCATCGGTTTTGACAATGTATAAGTTACTCAAACCAGACAAACAATCACGCCTATCTATTTTACATTTGGACTACAAATTGGCATCACATGGGCATAAATTCCCTACACAGATGAACCAGTTGCACGAGACGTACCTGAATTTGGTTACTAATGAAGGTAATACTAACATAATTTTAATGGGAGACTCTGCTGGGGGGAATTTGTCACTTGGGTATTTACAGTTTTTGAAAAAGGCCAAATTGCAAAATATAGTCTATCCTTCCAAGTTAGTGATGATTAGCCCTTGGGTAAAATTACATGCTACTCCTGATGTAATGGTTCCTGGGCACTCATTTTATGATAACAATGACCGTGATATGATTTCATATTCCCAGTTCTGCGAACTTGAGAAGATACTAAATATAACAGGCGAAAGTGATCATAACAGTTTACAAACTTGCCCAGGCGTTAAACCTACAAAAGCAGAAAACTGGAATAACATTCCAACCTTGAAAGATCCTAGCTCTGATGTGTTTGTAATTCTTGGTGAAGATGAAACACTTAGAGATAGTATTTTGGATTGGTGTCAATACGCCCTTGATGTTCCATTCAATACCCAGTACAAATATGGTAATTCTAACAATCAATATGATAAGGAGGGCTATGAGTATATTAGAGAGAATGATCCGGAACTGTGTCATTTAAGGCTTTATATCGAACCATGGGGTCTTCATGATAGTTGCTTATTCTTTGAAAATCACTTAGTACTGAAGATTACGGAGCAAGAACGTAATCCAAAAAAGTCTCCTCTTGATGCTGACCATCTAGACGACAAGGAGTTTTACGGAATCACCAGGATAGTCAAATTTTTGAATGACACTATATAAAATTTCTGATTGTATAGATTTTCTTTAGTTCATATTTAATTTTATATTATTATAATTAAAATACAGTAGACTTAATTTTGCTTCGTCTAAATTAAGGACACATATAAGATTTGCATTAATTTGGAATCAATTCTTGTGCAGTATATTTGCATCAACAATTGAAGAGCAATATGTATTGTACGATGTGACGGAGATGGAATTTGCAATGCTTCTCGCGGAAATAAATAAATTATCACATGAAATGGTTGTAAGCTCCTATATAAGACGATAACCCCCAGATTAATTTTCTTCGGTATTCCAGATTATCTAAAAAAATGATTTCGTTATCAGGGTTGCTTACACTACTTAGTCTTCCCATCAATTCGTTGATTTTGGTTTTAAAATTTTATACCGGTAGAGCATCAAGTCGAAAATATGCTAACAATTTAAAACAATCCTTAAGGCTTCTAATTTTCAAAACTGCCGTTACATTAAGCGTTTTCGATGCTTATTATATCTCATTTATGAGTAATAATTTTGTTCTCAACAAGTTAGTTCCTCTTTTTCATAAGCCTATTACTAGTAAACTCCCAGGATACGGTACTAGATACGACAGGAACTCCATTTGGTTAGTTAAACAACCAAATAGGAAGCCAGATGATCCAATTTTAATTTATATTCATGGAGGTGGATATTTCCTTCAGACACAACCAGACCAAATCGAATCAGTTTTGTCAATATATAAGTTACTCAAACCAGACAAACAATCGCGCTTATCTATTTTACATTTGGACTACAAATTAGCGTCACATGGCTATCCATTCCCGGCCCAGATAAACCAGTTGCACGAGACGTACCTGAATTTGGTTACTAATGAAGGTAATACTAATATAATTTTAATGGGAGACTCTGCTGGGGGAAATTTATCACTTGGATATTTACAGTTCTTGAAAAAGGCCAAATTGCAAAATATAGTCTATCCTTCCAAATTGGTGTTGATCAGTCCTTGGGTAAAGTTACTACCATCTCTGGATGCAATGATTCCTGGAAATTCGTTTTATGAAAATAGTGATCGTGATATGATTGCTTACTCTCAATTTGAGGAACCCAAGAATGTGTATCATATTGTTGGCGAAGGTGATCTTGATAGCTTGCAAGTCTGTCCAGGAGCTAGACCTACAAAAGCAGAAAACTGGAATAACATTCCAACCTTGAAAGATCCTAGCTCTGATGTATTTGTAATTCTTGGTGAAGATGAAAGTTTTAGAGACAGTATTTTGGATTGGTGTCAATACGCCCTTGATGTTCCATTCAATACTCAGTACAAATATGGTAACTCTAACAATCAATATGATAAGGAGGGCTATGAGTATATTAGAGAGAATGATCCGGAACTGTGTCATTTAAGGCTTTATATTGAACCATGGGGTCTTCATGATAGTTGCTTATTCTTTGAAAATCACTTAATACTGAAGATTAAGGAACAAGAACGTAATCCAAAAAAGTCTCCTCTTGATGCTGACCATCTAGACGACAAAGAATTTTACGGAATCACCAGAATAGTCAAATTTTTGAATGACACTATATAAAGATTGTTCTAAAACACTATTAGATTTTTTTTGCAATGATTGTTTAATTAATTTATATTAAAATGGAATGAAAATATTCTATGATTGACCTAAATGAGTAAAAATTTCAGTAACAAAGTAATTAGTTATAGAAAATGAGTGAGTCTGAAGTAAATTGAAGTTCGAAAAATAAAGATATTTAGTGTTGGTACGTATGAACTTCTGGAACGTGCTTGACTTTGACTAATGGTCTATAAATCGGTTTCCACATTTGCGATTGAACCCATTTTAAACATTTGTTGAATTCTTTAGGGACTTCAACAAATCCACCATCAGGCTTTTGTTCACTTTCAACTCTTGCTGTACCTTCTTTCAATGATTGTAAAATAACAGCAGTAGCAACCTTGGCACTAACTTCATCGATTTCCTCTAATCTTGGTAATAAACCATTCTTTGGGTTTTCCATTTTTGGAGATAACAGAGCTAACTGGTCTACTGCTGCTGATACCATGGTATCTGAAATTGTAGTACATCTTGACAATACAGCACCCAATCCAATACCTGGGAAAGTAAAACAGTTATTGTTTTCAGAAATAGCAAACCCATTTACTGGTTCGAATGGTGAACCAGTAGCAATTAAAGCCCTGTTATCCGTCCACTTCATAATATCAACAGGAAACGCTTCATGTAATCTTGTTGGATTTGATAATGGGAAAACAATTGGTTGTTTGTTGTGGCTATACATTTCTTTAATAACTTCTTCAGTAAATGCACCCGCTTGGGTCGAACATCCAACTAAAACAGTAGGTTTAACATGTCTTATAACTTCGACCAAATTTCTTGTGTCTACACCTTTCCATTCACTATCCGGGTCAGCATATTTGGCTTGTCCTTCAGACATATCATTGAATGACTCCAAAAGTAAACCACGACGATCCATGCAATGAATGGATGCTCTTGCTTCTTCAACAGTAGCACCGTGACTAACCATATGATTTACGATTTGGTCAGCAATTCCTAACCCTGCCGAACCTGCACCATAAATTAAAACCTTTGAATCTAATAAATTTCTATCTGAAAATTGTAAAGCTGCAGTCATGGAAGCCATAACAACTGCACCGGTACCTTGAATATCATCATTGAAAGATGGTAACGTTTCTCTATACTTATGCAACATCTTTCTACCGGTTGAAACACCGAAATCTTCATAATGCAAAACGGCATTTGGAAATCTCTTCTTAACAGCATGAATGAATTTATCTATGAAATCCCAGTATTCCTTACCACGAACTCTTGGGAATTTGTTGCCCATGTATAATTCGTCATGGAGCAACTCTTGGTTATTAGTACCCACATCAAGAACGATTGGTAATACTCTACCTGGGTGAATACCTCCACATAAGGTCATCAAACCCAATTTGGCAATTGCAATTCTAACACCACCAACCCCTTGGTCACCAATACCTAAAATACCTTCACCATCAGATACAACTATATAATCGATATCTTTATCTTCTCCGAAAGCCGACAATCTCTTATCAATCATATCTGGCTCAGTTATATCCAAGAAGCATCCTTCAGGCTTTCTGAATCTATGCGAGTAAGCAGCAATGGCATCACCTTCAGTTGGTGTGTAGATAATAGGGATCATTTCCCTAATATGGCGTCTTACCAATTCAAAATATAAGACCTTATTCTGAATCCTCATAGAGGTACAGAAATCATTTTTTGCTAAAGGGGTTTTCAAGTAGGAAAACTGTCTGTAAGCTCTTTCCACTTGCTCGTCTAACGAGTTTATTCTTGAAGGTAACAATCCTTCCAAACCAAAAGCTTGTCTTTCTTCCTTGCTAAACGCCGATCCTTTATTGAACCCTGGAGCATTCAAGAGCGCAAAACCTTGCAAATCACATTCTATTGGGCCTTCAATTGATAATCTGGTGGTCTTAGGCTTCAATGATGCAATTGCTGCCTTGATACCAACTGGTGTTTTAATGGTATGTGTATGGATCGACGAATTTGAATTGTTCACACTGTTGCTGTTACTACGAATTTGGATTTTTCCAATTCTTGTACTTTTGGCTAGTCTAATATTCATATTATTTGACTTAAGCATCGTTCTATCTTTTTTTCTTTATCCAATTTAGTACATAAATCTACGACGAACGTAATCCTCGACAATATCTTAACTAAGATTTTAAGAATTTTCTGGATCCTGCTACTTTATATTAATTTTATTCCATCCAGGTGGAGCAAAACCGGTTTAGGTCCGTAAATTCTTGTATCACCTTAAGAAACGAGTATTTCCGACAACTTTTTTTATCGCACCAGCGGCACAACCAACACTTCAGTCACAATATTCTTTATCACATATACACATGAAAGGGGCACAATTGAATCTATCTTAGATCTTAAGTTAAGACTAGTATATTCAACTGGCTGTCATGTCATTAGATAAGGTTTCACGATTAAGGTATCAAATGCAAGAGAATTTACATATTTTGCAGTATTAACTTTAAGGCTCTGTATATGTTTATCTGCACGTGATATTGACCGGAAATCGAAACGAGGTTTTTTTTTGCACCCCTCAGTATTCCGTGATTTTCCATAAGAGAACGAGGGGACTAAAATTTTGACAGAAGCCTCAGAATCGTACAAAAGGCTAAGCGCTTACGACTGATTGGGCATACAAATGAGCATGGAGATTTGAAAACAATCACATATAGTATACGTTATAAGACGATGATATGGATATATCTGCCCATATTATACGGTAGTAGAAATCGGGTGAGAGATCCACAGTTGTTCATTCGAACACCTTTCAATAGGTTGGTTTAACGTAGGCGTCTAGTTGCAAACGGGTGATGTCGGAATCGTTAGCGGAGATCAGGATTTTTCCGATTATCTACACGGCGGAAAAACTTTTGCAGCAAAGCATAGAATTGATGGGATGGTACTGTGTTGCTTGAGAGAATTGTGCTGAAAATTGTATCGGGCGACCACTAGGAGGGTAGTTATGTGTATTAAATATTTGAGTGTTTCGAAACTAAATTGTTAGAAATTAGTACCATCACAGACATTCTTTAACGAAATATGGGTATACAAGAAATCAGCAATTCGATTTATTGTCGAATAGTCGGGAAGTATCTAATGGTAATATTATAACGGCCGGAGTACTTAGGCTTTTTATTTTCCAATGGGACGATTTTATTCCTGTAGAATAGGACTTTAGAGCGGCAGATTGACTAGAGTACCCCGAAGTGATGCGGCCTACGCTCCTCACGCGCGCGATAACCTTGCGTAAAAGATGAGATGAGGTAAATTGCGTGTAGGTTTCTAGGATGCTATGGTAACGACTTTGGATCGATTGGAATAGTCATAATTCCAGAAACCATTAGCAAGCTCCATCACACCACAAGCGAATGAGTAGAAGGAGAGTAATTCCAAATATAAAGTATGTATTCTGCAACCTATATCTACGCCTTTCTTCTCTTCGCTGGTTTTTCTTCGATGTCGAATTCTTTGTTATTCCGAGCTTCGGATGTAGACTTTTTGCTTATCATTTTTTGTAATTCTGGGACAAAACAGCTTGTTCTTCCACCAACTGTAATGTGATCAACTTCGTAACCTTCATCAGTTTTTGGTTTCGGGCTATTTTTCCGTCTCTTACCCCATCTATAAATCATGAGCCAATTTGAAGGAAACTGAGATACATCTCCTTCTACACGGACACTCAACTCACATACATACAAGATTGAGTTGTATAGTCTTTCTATTATGCTATCTATTGAATCACCTTTCAGTATTTTACTGCTCAACACTTCGTTAGGATGAATCCTCGCATGATAAAGAATTTCATCACCCATCCAGTTTCCTATACCAGCAAAAAAACCCTGCTCGAGTAATAAGCTCTTAATTGGCTTCTTTTTGGATAAGATTAATTCATTAAACTCCTCAAGAGATAATCTACCTTTTCCATGGTTATCAGGGTCAGGATCTCCAGTTTTGAATTCGGTCTGAGGCACCTCAAGAGGTTTCGAATAATCAGGGCCTAATGCTGACAATGGCTCTTGCTTCATTAAATCATCGTCTGATTGAACCAATGGACCAGATAGAAACCTCACTCTACCTAATCTTCTAGGATCAACAAAGGCGAGATCGAATTTGTCGTTATCTTTTTGTAATTCCATTTCAAATTTAACGAATTTGGGAGGCCATTCCTCTTGGTCGGGTTCATCCACATCCTCTGATTTTTTAATTTCTTGGGATTTTATTTCTGTTACACTTTTATTTGTGTTTAACGATTTGATGTCATCATTCTCTTCCTTCTTGAAATATTCCGATTGAGCTCCAGTTGATTGTTTCTCCTCCTCCAATCTCTTCAATACTTTCTTATCACCCCCATTCTCCATGAATATTAAATGTGACTTCACGTTCTTAATTTTGATCATACCTGTCATTCCGAAATGCATCAATAAAACGCCAGTTTGATCTTTTGATCCTTTATTAAGGTTTAACCTTAACCAAAAGTACTTTCCATGTCTCCCAACAGATTTAACAGTAGATCCTTTCAATTTCGACTGTAAATCTGTCAATTCTTGCTCCGCATTGGGATTGTTTTTCAAAAATGGAAATAGAAGAGGATCATTATTCATATTAAGCTTCGAAATTCTGAATCCAAGTAGATTTCTCCTTATCAATGCACACACATGAGCAACCTAAAGCAAAGAATTAGTATTTAGTCATTATAATCTATACCAATCGAACATACTTCTGCTACTTCAGGCATTTTGAATGATATTGTCTTAAATTACTTTACTGGTCAGATAAAGTACCTTTATACGGAGCCCTCGTTCTTCAAAGAGTGATTAAATCCAAAAAAAAAAAAATGCTCCACGGCAGGTTCGAACTGTCGACCTTCAGATGACACAATTAAATTAATTATGAGACTGACGCTCTGCCAACTGAGCTAGTGAAGCACTTTTCAGACATTATATTTGTGTTGTTAAATATAAACTATTGATATGATATAATATATAATATTCCACGATTAGACTGACATTCATTTTCCCTTGACTGTAGAGGTTAAATCAACTCTCAAATAACTCTATACACATCTTAAACACCATACAGGCTCTGTAAATGTAGTAAACTTCAGAAAACCTTACTTAAATGGTCCTCGCACGACTGATCATTTCTTAGATAGGGAATACATATATGAATTACATTGGAAGGTATTTAAGCTAGCTAAAGAATAAAAAAGAGGTTAATAATGAATAGACTTTTTGGGTCTAAAAACACAGCTCCAAAACCATCGTTGAACGATGCTGTAAAAAATATAGATGAAAGAGTGGGAAGCTTCGATGTAAAATTATCCAAAATAAATGCAGAATTATCTACTTATCAGCAAAAGATAGCTAGGATGAGGGATGGACCAGGTAAATCTGCTTTGAAACAAAAGGCACTTAAATTGTTGAGACAAAGAAAACAGGTAGAAGCACAAAAGGATCAATTAGAAAATCAATCTTGGAATATGACTCAAGCGGCAATGACTACAGACAACTTGCAGAATACCATGATAACGGTGGATGCCATGAAGGCCGCTAACAAACAGCTCAAGAAAACATATGGTAAAATAGATGTTGATAAGATCGAAGCATTGCAGGATGAAATGCTTGATTTGATTGACAAATCAAATGAACTACAGGAATCATTACTGACAAGCTATGACATACCTGATGAAATAAGTGAATCCGAATTGGATGCTGAATTAGATGCTTTAGGCGAAGAAATGGATTTTGAAAGTGAAATGGCTGAAAGTGGAGTCGGCGTACCAAGTTATTTGAACGATGGTGAACAGACAGGAAACGAAAATTTACCTACATTTATTGATGAACCTACTGACGAAAACCCTGCAAAAGTTGCCATCTAATTTAATCTTACAATTTAATTTATGCTTGTATTTTAATAAGCCTATTTACATATCTTACCAATAATAAATTAATTTTTTCTTTGTATTGCCATGAAGTAATTACCGACGTCAGGATTACTGGTAAATTTCCACCCGTACGCGGGTAAATAAACACAGCCCTTAGCATCTACGACCTCAAAGCATTTTTTTCTCTCTGGATCTTCTTCTAACCATTTCCTTATTTCGCCTTGATTTATATATTTGTCCAATGAATGTGTTCCCACAGGCACGATTCTTAAAACATGTTCTCCCATGAAGATGGTAGTAAACCAACTCACGAAATCTCTATTTATTGTTGATAAGAAAACCCATCCACCGACTTTAACTCTCAGTAAAGCCTCAATTAAGACTCTAGAAGGGTAAGTAACATGCTCCAACATTTCAAACATAGTAATTATATCATATTCTGCGTTTAATGGTAAATCTTCAATAGCCTTCAATTCATATGTCAATTTGTTACTTTCAGTAAGAAGAGGATCCTTTGATTTGTGCAATCTGGCAGCTTCCAAAACATCAGTGGATAAATCAATACCTTGTACACTTTCAATAAAGCTTAACCTAGCCAAAGACTCAGATAAAATGCCTCCTCCACATCCTACATCCAATACCTTCAATCTTGAATTGTTTAAAATTTCATCTCTTTTTAAATCTTGTTCCATCAATATTCTATGTTTTATGGGTCTTGGTAACAAGTCAACGTTGTAAGGAGGAATATAGATTTCTTCATCTTGGGGAGTTCCGGGCTTGTTTAATACTAAATGTGATCTTACATTATCATGAATGAAGTCCATTCTTAACAAGTTCATCTTGTGCAAAATTCTTTGGGGTCCATTAACATCCCACCATGTTGAAGCTAAAGCATTGAAGTGGGACATTTCATCTTCTGATGCTGCTGTAAACTTTGTATTATTATGCAATAAAGATGCCGATCTTGACAATTGTCTAGTGAAAAGCATATTTCCTGTAATATACCTAGCATTTATAAGTTTCATTATTATGGATTCTCTCAACTGATATATATTAACTGGAAGTGTTTTTTCTGTGATTCTTCTCGAAATCCATATTTTAATCTCAATCTCAAAATTTAATTCAAAGAACAAGTTTATTCCAGTAAGTTACTTACACAGTAGAATAATGCAAGACGAAGATAGCTTGGTTGCAACTAGATCTAGGCGTTCTAATGCTGGTTCACGTCTTAAGCATTTGATCGAATTGGAAGAAAGAGCCAGTGATGTAAAAGAATCTGTCAGTTCACTATTAAATGAAGAAGATGAGAATGTGAATTTGTTATTTCAAGAGGATGAAGATGATCAGGAGTTTTTTGAAGAAGAGGAAGATGAAGACGATAATGAAGATGATGAAGAAAATGAAGATAATGAAGAAGGGGAAGGTAATGATGAAGATAATATAAACCAAGTAGAGGCAAACAAGAAAAGGGCCCATGAGTCTGACGACGAAGGTGAACCAGTAAACTCAGATGACGTTCTTTCCGACTCAGATATATCAATGTCAGAATCAGATGAAAGTGAAGGGGAAAAAGAGCTTCAAAAGCAAGAGAAGATGAAGCAGCGTAAAATGAAAAAGAAACAAAGTCTCGTACCCACTATCAAACAACCCAAATTGGAAAAGCCAAAGGCCAAGAAGCCGAAGAAATTAACATCTTCGGAATCGTTATTATTATCAATGAGAAGATCATCGTCTAGAGCAACAGCCGTAGAAAATAAGGAAGCATTGGTTCAAAAATTAAAGGAAAACGAAAAGAGAAGGGCAAAGATAGGCCCAATTGTCCGTGTTAAACACGTTGATTTGACACAGGAAGAGAAGCTTGCGGAAGCTATAGAAACAGAAAAGGCTAATATATTATCATTACAGCAATTCAGGGATCAAGAAATAGTCAAAAAAGAAAGGCAAAAACAGCTATTATTACTGCGGAAAATGAAACTCAAAAATGTAATAAGAACAATAAGTGATGAGAGACTTATAACGCCTTTGGACGAAATAAATGAAGCTAGACATATGCGTGAATTACTTAATAGCAGATCGAGGAAAAAGCTTGGAAGGAAAAAGAAGGTTTCAAAAGAGACAGAGGCAAGACGACTTCCTGGAGAAGTTGATACTGAATTACCTCTTGTAAAGCAAGAATTGGAAAGAAAACGGATCCAAGAGGAAGAAGAAGGTAAGATAAACGGCGAAGACAAAATCATGGAAATTAACCCTGGTACACAGGCTGATAATAATAATGATAACAAAGAAAATGAAGATAATGAAATTGATAAGTCCTCTACGCCTCCTGACACTCAACCCGAGCTTATAACTGAGAAGCTCAAGGATATTGTCGGAGATAATAGTTCTAATGAGGTTGAAAGTAAAGCCATTAGCACCATAGGTGATACAAATACTAACCAGGAAACAAAAAAAGAGGCTACGCTTCAAGGTGCAGGCATCACCCAAATTCAGGAGGATGAAGAAGAGGTGATTGAAAGCCATTTAAATAAAAGCAATGAGAAATCTATGGAAAGCGAAACTTCTTTCAAGCTTGCAACAATTGCTGATACATCTGTGAAAGAAGAGCCATCATCAAATGATGATTTTGGTAATAAAATATTGGAAAAAGATACAGATGAAGTTAAATCTGATAAAGAGGAACAAATAAATCCTGATGATATAGAGGGAACATTGTTAAATAATAAGCATGAAGAGCCAAGCAACGTGAAAGAAGAAAAGAGAGTTAAATTTGCTGATGAATTGGAACAAGAACAACGGGAAGAAACCGAACCATACGATACAAATCATTCCACATCGGATGTAGATTTCGAAACCAATCCTGAAACATTCGAAGGTCCGCCACAAAGAGTAGCTCGTAATATGATATATCTTATAGACTTTGAAGAGGATAAGGATCCCTGTTATAAACTCGATGGCCCTAACATTAAATCTATATTATTTGGACCACAATCACTTCTTCCAGCTTCTAGAAGATTTAAGGATTTGAAGACTATCCTAAAAATTGGTGAGGTAGAAAATCCTTATGCAACTGTGAAGCAAGAAAAGGATGAGTTATTTGAACCAGTTTCAGAACTCAATGAAGATAATTCAATGTTTGATGAACTTAAAAGATTACCTAAATTAGGTATTACCCAAGCTATAGTAGAAGAAATTGAAGAGGATACTCAAGAGGAAAACGCTCCTATAGTATTAAAGACAGAAGCGCCAACAGGTATTTACTTGCCAAATGGAAACAAGAAATCTTGTTTGATCTCAGGCACAGAAGTTAAATATTTTGATCCGTCCAATGGTATACCGTATAGCAGTGTCGAAACATATAGGTTTTTAAAAACTATTGAACAGGGCAATGTTCCTTGGTATAGCATTGATGAAGCTGATAATGATAACGGCCCCGTTGAACTCTATTTTGGTTCTAGAGACGGTACTGAAAGACATGCAAAAGGAGTTCCTGAAGGTTTTGATAGCTAACTCATCTACAAATTTTGTATAAAGTACACTAAATCCTTATATATAACTATGTAAAATATTCATGAATAAATATTTAATTTGAATTATGCTGAACGTCTTTTTCGTGGGCTTTAACTAAATCGCCTTGAAAGTTCATCAACTTTTCTTTCAAAATCGGGATAAAATACTTTCTAATTTCTATTTTATAATTCTCTGAATCAATTTCAAAAACATATTCATCCTCGTCTTGATCATGAACGAATTCAGGAACTGTTATGGTACCTGCGAACGTCTCTTCATCGTTCTTGGTAACTCCATTGATTGAAAATTGCAATTTCATATCGTAAATGCATAATGCCTTCCCTTTTCTTTGAGTAACATCACAGTCCCCGCTAATAGAATTCACTTTATCTAAAGAAATTTTCAAAGAGTCATCTTCAAAACAAGTATTTATAATTTTTTCTTGAAAATAATCTTTTGACCATGGAAGACAATTTTTATCTACCCAGTGCCTACACAAAATGGTTAGTCCTTAATCCCCAACTTTTCTAACTCAAAAGTTCATATATACATACCAGTTATTTGGGTTGTGGACTACCATCTCGATCACTTACACACAGCTATTTGATTAAATAAAATATACTTTTCGGTTAGTCTTCTATTTGACCTCGAAATGACGGTATAGGTTTCCAGCACCTTCTGAGATTGATCAGGGCACCATAACCGCATATACTTATTCTGAAAAGCACCTAAATAGAGTATAGAGTAATTTCAAAAAATTTTTAAGCCGGCGTATATTTAATAAAGTAAAACATAGAGAAAATAAGGAATGTAACGTATCGAATGAATAAATTGTGACAACAAGTAGTAGTTGTGTTATGCGTAAGGCGACTAGTCGCAATGTGGGTCAAGAACCTTCAAGTCGATGTCAGTACCACCAGTACAGTCATTTCTGGCCAAAGAGTAAATATCTGGTCCACTTGGACATGCCTTCCAGTCATTTGTACCTTGGTAAATCAAGACATTGTCTTTGATTTCGAAACCGCAGGATGGTTGTTGTTCGCCCCATGGGTCGACGTTGCCAAACTCACCTGTATTTGGGTCGACGAAAATTCCACGGCCGTCTTGATCAACTAAGGAACCATCTTCTCTCAAAGTTAAGGAAACATCATTACCATCATCTCCACCGACACAGAAAACATGAGGGTGGCTGTCAACCTTCTTGATTGGGTCGCAGTCAAACTTGGAGCCAGAATTTGATGCCTGAATGCCGAAATGTATGTCTTTAAAGTCTCCTCTGGTGACTGGAATTGCGTTAGCGACTGAAGCTACTGTTAAAGCTAAAAAGGATAATGTGCCGAATTTCATTTTGTTATTTAATGTATTGTTATTATATAAGTTAGATATATAATATAATTAAATTTCAGTCGTATCAGGAGGGCTTATGTCTTGTATTTATACCTTTGGCATTGTTAACTAAGTATATAAATAGCTTCTAATGGTCGCTAATCCAAATAGAAGTCTAATTAAGGATACCGAATATACGCTGGGTCTGTTATACTCTACCCCATGCGTTAGTATTTTCTTTAGCTAGTAATGACCCAAACGGATGCAAAAAGAAGGTTGAGATTGCGAACGTAAATATTTATTGCGACTAATTATAGAAGCATGCATATATGGGATCATTAAATTCTACTATCTTGGCTATCTATTTATAACTATATGTCAGACCCTGGAAGTTGGAGAACTATACACCTACTCTATATATGCTTCTAAGAAGGGTTTATTCCTGTGGAACAGTATTGCAACCAAAAATTGGCTTAGAGATTACGTAATTATGTAAGAAAATAGACTAGTAATTACATAGTATGTTAATTTAATAAGGTATTTATTAGGAATTAATAATGATCAGCCCGTAAAATTCATGACCAAGTAAAAGAACTCTTACTTCTTAAATACGGGCCATACTTGTATAGAATGAAGGGCACAGGAATCATAGCGCAAGCAAAAAGAGCTAAGAAAGTTGTTGCCCAATGGACACCCATGCCCTCGTACATTTGTAATCCAAATAATGGAAATACACCCGACATGGTACATCTAATAAATGTGTTGGTAGCCATTGCAGAAGCAGCATATAATCTATAAGCATCAACAGTGTATGCGAAAACACCGTTAAAAATTAAAACCGTACCCGCACCAAAAATGCCAGACCCTATGATAGGGCCAATCCAGTGAAGGTTGGCGTATGAGGTCCATGCCATGATAAACAATCCAACCGGAATGACAAAAACGCCTGTCATTAAGGGAAGAAACTTGAATTCTGGTTTGTGAACTCCGCCATTTCTCTCTATAAGCTTTGCATATTGTTTATCGAAAATGGAAGGAGATGAAAGTGAAGCGAAGGCCATTCCAATAATAAGACCTAAGAATGCCAATCCCTGGGATGAAAGCTTGAATTCAAAGACTGTCCTATAAATGTATGGTAATGCAATAAAAAACAAATAGACAATAGCTAAAGCAAATCCCGTATAAAAGCATAATGCCAACGTCATGTAATCCTTGAAGATCAACAATATAGGTTTTTTACATGACAATACAATACTTTCAAACAACGATGTAGTATCTCTTTCTAATGGAGCGAAATATCTATTGTCGCCGGTACTTTTCCTGAGTCTTGCAGCTTTCTTCTTCAATAAGACTGGTTGATATGTTTCAGGGACAAAAAACACTATCATTATTACTAAAACTCCTGTCCATATCAACATTACATAAAACGTCCAGCGAAAATACAAATTTGAGTTAATAAATCCAGAAATAAGCGGCAGTACACCTGGTCCTACGAAAGGAGAGATAGTGTAAAGTAAAAGGGGTGTAGACATCTCATCTTTAGCAAATATATCTGCCAAAGACCCGGCTGCTACACTCATAAAAGCTGATCCAAAAAACCCAGACATATATCTTCCAAATAACATGCTACCTATGTTGGGGCTAAACGCCGTTAGGCATTGAAATGCAAATGAAAATGATAATGAAATGATATAAGTGATTTTACGCCCATGGAACTCACTAATTGGAGACAAAAATATTCCTCCGAGCCCCAACCCGAACACATATAACGATATTCCTAACGTGCTGACTTCATGACTAATACCAAAATGTTCTATTATATTATCTGAGGCCATCGACCATGCTGCTGATATACAAGTCACACAGAACGATGTTACTGATATAATTATTGCTATGCACCATTTATGTATCTTAGAAAGATTCCTCATATCTTCTTTGTCGTCACCATTTCCATCAAATACCACTTCAAACCTTGTATCCTCACTTTTTTCTCCATCACTGGGTACTTGTGAGCCTGAATCTCTTATTCCTGAATAAGATGATTCTCCGCTATCTCTCTTCAGGCTATCCCGTTCATCTTTCACCATTCTTATTATTGATAGAGGTATAAAAGTCTAGGTTAGCAAAGCAATACTATCTTAAAGGAAAATTGCGTTTGTTATATAATAAGAAATGCGCAACGTTTCGGCCCGTCCTGAATCAAAAGCTTATTTTTTTTCTATATTTTTTTTGTGGAGTCGATCTAAGAAAAACAATTAGTAAGATTTGTAAGGAACCAGAAAAATGATATTGAAATCAGGCAGCATAGTATTATCCGTTAATTCATGATTTACATCTCTTTAGAGAATGATATCACTTTAGCATTACATTTAAGATATCCTGTTAGCTGTTGATGAGCTACTTGGTGGAAACGTAGTATCGTGCGGTTTAATTTCTTCTTCAAGATGCTTCAAGAATGGGTGCAAAAATGAATGGTTTACCAACGATTTGTCTACATCTAGTTAATATTATTAAAAGGAACATGCATTTGTCAATATATAAGTAGCCTAATTAATGTATTGCAATACTTAAATGTAATATCTATGTGAAGTATTCGATCGGAACATGCGCATTTCGATTTTAGAGTATGCAACAAGAAACTTTATACGTAAATACTAGCTGGAAAGAAAATCTAGATATGACCGTAAAAAGCTCTATCTCTTAAACAATCTTTGATAAACATAAAAAAAAGCTAAATAGCTCTAGAAACATTCTATTAATTGTATAGGAAAAAATATTAAGCGAGGCTCCTCTCCCATTGCGACTCCATAATAAATTAAGGTAAAAAGTTCCCCCACTCCCCATTCTTCAAATATTTATTTTAAAGCCGAATACCAAGATGTGGGATAATGTAAGAAAGGATTTAAAATTCTAATGAGGGTCAATTCGGTGATATCTGTTCAAATTGAAACTATTAGTCATGGCCATTTATTTTTGAAAAACGAATTGTCACCATCTATAATTACCATCAGAATTAGAATAGGCTTTTATACTACTGTAGGCTAGTTACATTATGGGCTAATATCACTTTAAAATATAGTCTAAAAAACGTGATTGCAAGACAATTAGAGTTAAGAACTCAGCTGCATCAACAGACCGTGAAACATCAAGCATGAAAATTAACTCGTTTGTCTTATTATGTACATTTATGGCTTAGCTGTATACCCTTAAAAATCCTGACCTATATTAAGCCATTTTGTTAGTGTTTGACAGATTCATAGATAAGGATGAAGTAAGAAAATTTCGGCATTTGGGACACGTGCACATTTTGAAATAACCTACGAGTAAAACACGCTTAAGTGACAGAATTGTAGGTATATAGATGTTTTTAAAGCAGAGATAGCTAATATAATGCCTGATATTGAGCTATCAAGCTTGAAAGAGGAAAGGCTATATCGGGACCTAGAAAAATCGGCGTCAAGTCTAGATGAGGCTAATCCACCATTATATCCGGCACCGAAACCACTCAAACGCAAGTTGATAATATATTTACTTATAGAGAGCGTAATTTCCCTCTCATTATATTGTAACTATCATCTGTTGGTGAATATTCACCCGCTTGTGGCACCAACTTTACTTGGATCATCCACTGCAGCATTAGCACAATCTATAAACCAATATTTCAAGAAGAAATTGAACTTTCGAAGGGTATGCAAGTTTCTAGTATGGGGATCGATCAATGGTTTTTTTACTGCTCTCTGGGTTGAGTTGTTGATGACCAAGTTCGACAGTATATTGCATAGAATATTCGTGGATCAATTAGTAGGAGCACCTATTTTTCAGATGGTATTCAACATACTAAGTAGCTTGTGGGAGAACGGTGAAATATCTGCTAGCACAAGGCAAAAGTATATCAAATCTTTGAAGTACAGCTACTGCTACTGGCCATTATTTTCGATTGGTACATTTATATATATACCCAAGAATATGATAGTGCCTGCAAATTGTTTGGCCAATTTGGTATGGAATATCATACTAAGCAAGCTAAATTAATAACCTTCTACTTCTTTACATGTATAATTCATAATTACTTTATAGGTACTTTTAATTCATAGATTATTAATTTAAAACTAAATCGTTATAGAATTCATACATTATATCCTTATTTTATGAAATTTCTTGAATTTTGTTCAATTGCGAAAAATTACAAATGTCTTGTGTGAAGAATACGATCAAGTCAAAAAATGTTATCAATATTTATTATCTACAAAGTTCTTCATTTAGGTCTAAATGATTTCAAAGGATCCGGCTTTCTACCAGAAGGTTTTCTTTTCCTATTTTTATGTACTTTATTTTTATGGAAAGGAACAAAACCGATTTTCTTATGATCAGCTCTAGCACTTTCAGGAAGCAAATATTCCGGTACCCTCTTTAAATGAGTCTGAACTCTAGTTGGATGTAACTCTTTATCATGCTTTAATGATGCTAAATCTTGCGGATTTTCCTCGAAGAATCTCTTTAATTTGTCAGAATTAACTAATTCGTTTTTCAATTCTTTTATACGAGCTTCTCTAACAGCAGTTTGCGTAACAGCTCTGAAAGAATCTTCAGCTCTATATCTAAACCCTTCGACTTGCTTCATATCAAATTGATATGGCTTGATTTCGAATCCATTGTTAGATTGCTGTTTAATAATACGACGCAAAACCTTTTCGTCCTTTTTAGCAGTGGATAATGATGCAGTTTTATGTTTTCCAAATTCACTAATCGGTAAAACAAAAGATAATGCCATTCCTGACTTACCAGCTCTTGCAGTTCTTCCGACCCTATGTATATAAGACTTAGAAGAAGTAGGCAAATCAAAATTCAAAACACAGGCTACATTACGGAAATCGACACCTCTAGATACACCATACTCTTTATCTTTCTTTTGTTTAGATTTCTTTTTGGAAGCCTTTCCATTATTTTCATTATCCTTGTTTTCTTCTATTTCCTCTCCTTCATCGTTTTCATCTTTTTCCACAGTAAAGTCATTAGTTTCATCAGTAGCTATAAGCAAGTTGTAAACGTTCTTATTATATTGCTCAACAATGTTTAACCTTGAGTTGATTGGCAATTCACTATTCAATATACAGCATCTAACTCCAAACTGCTCCAAGAATAATTTAAGACGATAACCTCTATCTATATTATTTACAAACACTAATGTTTTTCCTTTAATTAAATTTAATTTGAAAATAACGTAGGTTAACAAAAACTTGTCGAACTCAGTTGTTTTTGCATAATATTGAATTAAATTATTTTGGGTAGCACTTTCGTCATTTAGCTTTAAAATTGCTGGCTTCGAGCAAAATTTGGACTTAATATCATTCAAGTCATCATTTATGGTGGCAGACATCAAAAAAGTTTGTAAATTTTTCTTAATAGGTAAATAGGATTCAAGTTTTTGTAAATCTTCTAAATAACCATATGACAACACCAAATCAACCTCATCAATAGTTAAGTTTTTCACAAAAGATAAGTCGATAATATTTGAATTTACGTTCTTCTCTAAAATTTGAATCAATTTAGCAGGTGTAGATACGATTATTTCCGGTTTGTTTATTAACAATGAATTAATAACCTGATCTGACAAATTTGATGATATGTTAATTAATCTTATTTTACTGTTGCAAAAAACCAAGAGTCTTTCCAAAAATTGGCTGACTTGGTTTGATAATTCTCTTGTTGGCACAAGTATAATACTCTTGATTTCTCGTTCAGTTGATTCATCTTGCAATAAATTTTGGATGATAGGGATACTATAAGCAGCTGTCTTACCTGAACCAGTAGATGCTTTAGCAATTATATCTCTTTTTTCTTCTATAGCTAAAGGAATTGCACTTGATTGGATTAATGTTGGATTTTCAAACCCTAACTGGTCAATAGCTTGTAATAAACGAGGATCTAAACCAAATGATTCCCAAGTAGTAGAGTCATCAACATATGCAGCAGCAGCAGAAGCTGTAAGGCTATTTTTATCTTGTCCCATTAACAACTATAACGTATTTTAATGTGTGAAGAAGAGCTTCCACTAATAGTGTGGACCTCATCTGAATTTTTTTTTGTAGCTTCTCATTGTGTGCGGCTTTTATTGATACGATGGATTTTACTTCACTTGAAGTCTAAGTTCCATTTATATACATTGCTCGAAGGCAAATCTTATATAAACCTTTTGAGAAGCTGTTATATTAATGAAGCTTCTCTAATATAGTGTATCTTCAACATTACATGAAGCACTTATCTTGTCAATAAAATATAACGAGTATAAGTGTTTTTCAAAATAACTTTAAAGTAAAAAGGGCGTGTGGCGTAGTTGGTAGCGCGTCTGCCTTGCAAGCAGAAGGTCACTGGTTCGATTCCTGTCTCGTCCAATTTTTTTTTAGACATTCGATATGTAATGATAAATTAGATTTAAGGAAGTACATGACATTAAAAGATAATACTTAGGGATTAATTTATTTGACCATCATAATGTCTAGAGTCTACATTTTAGATAATGGGTTAAATTTTATCAAGTGCGAAGAATCATAAATGGCAGCAAAATCCCTAATTGCTGCAACATAAATTACCAAAATTTACAATTTTTTCTAGAAATTATTAAAATTAATGCTATATACATCTCATGTCTATAATTACAGGTTTATAAATGATATGACAGAATTTCACAACTAGCTCAATAAAGTTCAACTTTTCTTTGAGGTAGGGGATTCAGGTTGATAATTTACAATATTAAATGATGATTGATTAGATTGCTGCACAGGAGACACAGCATTCTCAGTTTGAAATTCTGAATCAATTGAATGCTTTGGAGATATACAACCCAGATTTGAGAATGATCGATTAGTAAGGTTACTTTTATTTTCTAGATCGATGGATCCTCTCTCTGTTATTGGATCCCGAACCAATGGAACGGCAGCAACAGTAGCAGCGACTCTATTACTCGGCCTTCTCGCGAATTTATTTGACGGCCGATGAAAGTTATTTTCAGCAATAACATTTGGGGTCGAACGGCTTCTATCGATGTTAGGATGACTCTCATTTTGCGATTCTATGTCTCTATTTTGCTTATTTGATGCAAAACCAGAGAATAAGTTCTTAACATGGTCACCAATATACCTTGCTGATTTGGAGTCGTTGTCGCTCCGAAGATCAGATTTAGCTGTACGAATCGACTCAAGATCTTCATCAATGCTATTAATATTCGTTCCAGATGCAATGGATCTTTCTCTTCCACTTGGGGGACCCATTCCGTATACTGGAAAAACATTTCTTGGGGATTTGGGGGTGTAGCGAGCACTACCAGCACTAAATCTAGAAATTCCTGACGCTCTAGAAGAAACCTTAACCAAATTTCCGGGATATTGAATATCATCTACCAATTGTTCTAGTGGAGCGACACTAGTGTTATTTTCAGAACTTAAACTTGAATCATCGTGCTTTTCAGATTTCAAAGGATATGATTCTGGCACTTCTTCAAACTCCTCAGTAATAATTGGTCTATTCTTTACAACTCTAGAATCAGAGTTAATTTGTGGCTGTTCATCTCTCGCATCATATTGTGGCAAATTCAACTCTTTCTGATCTCTTTCAACACAATACAAATGTAAATACCATGGGATTACCATTCCAAAGAACGAACCGCCAATCATATTACCTATAGCACCCGGCAACATAATTTTCCAAGCGACCTTCCCAACAGAAATTGGCGCATTATTGATCAACCCTATTAAAAGGACATACATATCTGCAACAGAATGGGTAAAGCCGATACTTACCAACGAAAATATCGGTAAAACCAACATTAAAAATTTGACATGTAATGGCCTTGACATTATCTGTAAATATATAGCAAGACAGACAAAGAAATTTCCCGCCATTCCTTTGATTAAGTTATTAACGAACGAAAAAGATGCCTTCTGCATTACAGCATCGATTGATCCTTTCACGAAATCTTCTTTCTGACTGATATAAGAAAAATTGCAAATTATGTAACACACAAATATATTAGCTATTAAATTCAACCCATAACTAACAGTCCAACTGATTATAAGGTCGAGAATAGACACGGCTCCACGTACAAGGCCCACACTGAAAAACAATATATTTGAGTTAAACAAATCCGTACCGGTGATAACAACGTAAAATAAACCAATTGGATAAGCTAATCCTTGAAGTAATACTACAATTCCTGGATTATTTTCTTTCAATCCAGGGTTATACGATTCTATTATCATAGCTAACATACCTCCCGTAGTGAACAATAATCCACCCATAAATGAATTCACAAGTAGTACTTCGATAGGTAGACGAGCTTTTTTCATAGACGTAGCCACGACAGCCAAAGCCGCTTCGTTACTCGTGGAGTACGAGTCATCCATATTTAACTAATGCAAATCTTTTAGATGATGAATTTTGTCGCAAGATGAGTGAATTGAAAATTAAGTTGAGATGCTCTCACAATAAATTATCGCGGTTTAGTCCATACATAAATATCAATCATGATAAAAGAATAACAGAATAGTATCTATTATTATTCAATATGCATAATAATACTTGGATATGTCGAATAATTTATAAAATAAAATAGATTTACAATGATGATAACCAAGTTAATTGTTCACTTAAATTATAATATAATAAATACAGCTGCAAAATCTATAAATGCCACCTAAATAAATATACAAGACAAGGTAAAAAATCAATTATGAGATTCTTCAAGAGAATCCTTCACAAAAAGGGGGCTATTAGCAATATCTTCTTTAAAATCAAGGAGGTCAAGATCGTCGTGTTGATTGTCTTTAGAGGTACTACCATCAATGAGCTCTATTACATTTTCATTCGGCTGGTAGTCTGATTGTTCACTTGCAAGCGGATAATCTGTTGGTTGACTGTTTGAAGATTTGACTAATCCTGTATCATCTGGCGATGACGCATTTTCAGCATTGGATTTTTTGATTGATGCTCTTGCTGCTTTGATTAAGCTTTTAAATTCCTTTTTATTAGCGTCAAGCCACTCTTTCACGGAAAAGTTTTTATCGGTGATAGATTTGACAGAAGGACTTCCATTATTAAACAAAGTCGACGTTGATCCTTGATTTGTGAAAGACAGATGAGAAAGCTCCCATTGATTAAGTTTTTGCCTTAATACCTTTTCCGATAATGGATGATTACTATCCAAATTTGAGTTAAATAAAATATAATAGTGATTATATCTCAATTCAAGCTGGTTTCTAGTTCCCTGCACTGGAAGCTTCAAATGCGATAATTTTTCTTTTAATTTGGGTGTGGTTAATGAACCAAAATCTAGCTTAGGTAGTTTCTTTACATCATTGTGATGGTGCTTAGAAACCTCATCAAAATAGAAGTTTTGGTTATCTGATTTAGATAAGTCAAACTTACCAGCTGTCGCCGTTACGGGCTTATTATTGTCCGCTGGTTTGAAAAACGAAGAAATACCATTATTCGCTTTGTTAGACTGCCTTTTCTTCATTGTATGATATCGCAGAGATGATGTACCCGTAGACCTTGAGCTCGATGGCTGAATCTTTCCACGTAAACAATAATCAATATGCAGCGTTTGTAGTAAATTTGCAGACATTACTTCTGAACAAATGGGACATTCTACCATTTCATTTCTGGTTGGAATAGCATTTCGTGAATTTGTACTAACGCCAGTTTTAATTTTCTTCTTTGGTGTTTCGCTTAGTCTTTCAGATACGTCGGGGATATTACTATCATCTGACAGTATTTCTATAACTTCTTGATCAGAAGATGTTCTTTTACGAGACTCATCAACATTACTCGGGGCCTCTGAGGATGGACTAATGTTCTTGTCATAAGCCTGCTCAGATTCTTCTCTTTTTAGCAATTCGAGTAAAATAGGCCTGAATTTGGAATAACATAGAACTATCTCTTCTAATAGTATAACTCGCTTGAGATTACTCTCAAATTGCTCTGCTTTACACAATGGACAATGACTATTAACAATTAAATATTCCCTTATACAATGAGAACAAAATGTATGATTGCAGCTTGTTATGACAGGCGCCTTAAGAAATTCTTTACATATATAACAACGTTGTAGTGAATCAAGTTCTTTTAGATTTGGCAATTTGGTAGATTCCCAGTCCGAGGGATCTGTAACACTCTGAAGGTTTTTCGAAAACGGATTTGAATTCATAACTCCAGAAAAAAATTCAACGACTATACTGCAAGGATTATATCATGGATGTGATTTGAATGTGCAAGCCTGCTGAGTAAACGTCAATATTACTAAATACTTTTTAGTCATTTTGATGCGCGTTATCAAAATCTTCAAATCAATGAATGAACTATGAGTGAAAATTCAAAATTTTTATATACTATGCACAAGACTATTTATAATGAAGAGCTACAATTCATCATGTGATTGACTCGTTGGTTTAGGTTTTACAGTCCGCCTATTAGTCAGTCTTTTACTGAGACTTTTCTTTGGAAGTCTCGTCTTTTTGCTACTGGACTTGGTAGAATTTTTTATTTTTGATTGAGCTGCTGATGTGATTGAAGGTCTTTTACTACTCAAGACAGTTTTTCGTGGAGTTTCAATGGCTGTACTTACGCTTTCTGGGGTAGTTGCCTCAGATGTTTTCATCTTTTTTGATTTACTTGGGCCCTTGGTAGACAAACTCTTGGAAGACGAAACAAAACTTCTCAGTGGGGATGACACAATAGTAGCTGGTCTAGTAGTGGAGGTTTTAGTAGTTGACGAATCAATGACATGTGATTTTATAGTAGTTACTTTATTACTGGACGATCCAGTAGGGCCCAACTTACTGGTGAAAGGTTTAGTGACAATACTTTCCTCGTTACTAGAACTGCTTTGGCGCTTAGTTAATGTAGTACTTGTTTGAGAAGCACTTTCATTAGAGTCGATTTCGTGGTCGCTAATAGATGGCAGTGAAAAAGTCTGTGCACTGACATCGATGTGGTCGAATGTTGAATCGTCGACGATATGGCTATCTGGGGTTGCTTCAGATTCAGACTCAATATCTCTTTCGTCAACAAAGTCGTCATGAGGTAAATCAGCAGGACGCGAATCATCAATCTCACTTTCAGCTTCCTCTTCTATATCGTTTTCAATAATAGGTGTATCAGCTGGGCGAGAATCGTCAATATCATCAATTGAGTCTTTATTGCTATTCAAATCACCATCTGAAGCATCATTTACTTCAACTGTTCTATCATCCTCCTTAAATCCACTAGATTTAGTTTCTCTAGATATTTGTTCAAGAGTCTCAGCAGAGTCAACAAACCCAGTGAATTCAGATTCAGTAGCCTTACTTTCCGAGCTTTTATTTTGATTAATAACATCATTGCCATCGTGTTCACCTTCAAATGATCCTTGCTCTTCTTCATCATCTGCAACATTATTATTCGAGTCTGCTAGATGAGCCTCATTATCAATATCCAGGGCGTCACTATCAGCCTCTCCAGTTTCTACTTCTTCTTCAGCAGGTTCTTCAGCAGGTTCTTCAGCAGGTTCTTCAACAGGTTCTTCAGCATCATAAAATTCTTCAGCGTCATCAACAGGTCCGTCAGTTTCATCAACAGGTTCTTCAGCATCATAAAATTCTTCAGCGTCATCAACAGGTCCGTCAGTTTCATCAACAGTTTCGTCTGCTTCATCAACAGGTTCTTGAGCGTCAAAGAGTTCCTCGGCTTCATCAGCAGGGTCTTCAGTGTCATCGACAGGTTCTTCAGCGTCAACGAATTCTTCGGGTTCATCAACAACTTCTTCGGGTTCATCAACATATTCTCCAGCGCCATCAAGAGGTTCTTCCCAGTCATTAACTTCCTCAGCATTTTTTTCAGTATCATCAACAACTTCTTTTTGATCAGAATCAACTGAACTTGCTTCATCAAAATCATCATCATTTGCAGAAATAATACTAACTTTCGATTCCACTTCAGTGGCTATGACCTCCTCAAATTCTTCATTTTCAGTAATATCGCCAATAGCCGTTGTTAAATTTTTAGCTGCATCTTTGTCTTCAAGAATAACATCATTTCTTACTTCTTCAGCTGCATCAGGATTTTCAGTCAAAATCGAGCTAGATTCCATAGCAAAATTGTCAGCTTTATCATTCTCAGTGATAGCATCAGTTTCAGTAGCCTTCAATTGAGTTGTCTCAATAGCTGTATACTCTATAACAGTCTCCACAGATACATTTGGAGCATTAATGATGGTAGATTGTTCAATGTAATTATCTGTATCATTAAAAAATGTTTGTGTGTTAATATTGTTGCCTTTTGTTATTTCTTCAATATCCTTAGTGATGTCTCTAATATTTATGTTATCATTAGACGAAGTACCAGATTGTACAATAGTTGATGCAATTTCAGTCGTTTCTGTCGAATATGCTTCTAACGGACTTGTAAAAGAAGCTCCATTCGATTGAGAATTCTCATTTTCATCCCACTCATCCATCTTAAAGTATTGTTTTGTGGCATCGTCACCATCTACATTTTCGCCTCGTATCTTCTCTTTAACGAATTGATAACCTGCAATTCCATATTCATTGGCAAGCTTAATACCTGCTTGGCCGTAATGACTAGATAAGTCGTAAAGCTGTTCCAATTGGCCATTTTCATAAAACTTTTGCAAAAATATTGCTACTAAACATGCAATAATTGCCATAAAAATGTAATGAACTAGAGTGCCAATAATAGACTTGCCATTTGAATAATTAGACGGAATTTTCATAACATGAAGTGTATTCGCTGCACTGACCGATGCGAGCTTAGTTCCACTTGGAGAAAAGGCAACCTTTGTTATTGCAAAGCTATGCAACTTGGTAAAAGTTTTGATAGTTTTAAAGTCTGACAATCTAAGAACTGTAATAGAAGTATCGTTCCCAGCTAACGCTACAATGTTTTGCGAAAGAGAGATATCCATCGCAGTTATACCTTTTATTTTAGCAGACACATCACGCTGTTTAATAATTTTCTTATCAGGAATGGAATACTGAAAGATTGATACACCCTTGCCATTTTTCAAGCTTGCAGTCAAAATAATATTCGAATCGTCAATGAATCTGACCTTAGAAAGATTATATTTAGCTAATGCCTTGTTAGATACCGCATTGGTAGATGAAATTGTATTTCCTGTAACTGTTGATACTGTCTCGATGGATGAGGCAGTGATGTAGCACAACGTTTTGCCGTCATCACCTGGGCTTAAGTGAAAGTCCAATATTTCGATGTCCCTTTCAGGTTTGAACTTAAAGTTAAGCTCTAATAAGTCTGGATTGAAGATATATATGACAGAAGGGTTCCTGGATGTCATCAAACAACCCACCGAGTTATGCGAAGATAAACAGACGATCTTGGGGTATTCTCCTACCCCCTCGCCACTAATATCCTCCTCCAATTGAGCTGCATCTACAAATCTTAAATGTTCTTCACTAGTAAACACATATTTCCGCAAGTTATTATTGATATTCATCGACTTCAACAACTGCGTCGATTGATTACACCCAACGAAAACCGAAAAATTGTCCTCCTTGTCTACCGAATCTTTAGCAACATCTAAACACATTGGTGAATCTTCATTCTTAGGCAAGACAATCTCACGGAACTTCTGTAACCTTTTGCTTTTATCCGATACCTTCAAGCTGCATTTAATAGCGGTGATCTTGTTAGGAATACCGTTGTTACCTTCTCCACCACCTCCAGTAACAATTATGGTCTTATTGTTAACGAATTTTGCCCCATATATAGGATATCCAACGTCTATAAGGCCTGACTCTTTAGTGGACATAATGAATACCTCTATCTGCTAAGATCTATTGTAATTGATTTCTTCTAAACTTTTGTATGTTTATTATACGTGGCGGCTCGATCTATTTTCATTGTACATTTGTCGTGCACATAAAATGTCTAACATGAAAAAGTCATTAGTGAAGTTAAGAAACGACATCACTCAGTCATATCAACAGAAAGAAGGAGTAGATGAGCGTGAAAACTGTTCTATCGATTCTGTCGCATGTGGTTCATGGATATGTTGGTAACAGATCGACGGTTTTCCCATTGCAATACAGTGGATGGGACGTGGACGCAATTGATACGACGAATTTTTCAAATCACCCTGGCTACGGAATGTTCAAGGGCAAGGCAAGCTCTCCAGAGCTTATTGAGAGTCTTTTTAATGGTATTAGTGATATAATCGGTGCGGACAAGGATTATGACATGATTTTGACCGGATATGCCCCCAACGAAGCAGTGCTAAAGGTGATCCACCGGAAGGTTGGTGCTATCTTTCAGAAAGCACATAATAGACCAGTATGGGTATTAGATCCCGTATTAGGAGACAACGGTAAGCTATATGTCCTGGAGAAAGTGGTTCCCGTGTATAAGGACATTCTTGCAAGCGGATATGTGACCTTGGTGACTCCCAACCAGTTCGAGTTCGAGTGGTTGAGTGGTACGCCGGTAACAACTTGGGATTCGCTTGTTACAGCATTTGAGAAGTTTGATCAACAGTATGACGTGCCATATGTGGTACTATCATCGGTCATATTAGATAATCGCATGTATTCCGTGGGCTTCACTGCCGCGGAACCCAAAAACAAGATATTCTACATCCCTATTGACAAAATCGACTGCAACTTCAACGGGTGTGGCGATTTGTTTGCTGCCTTACTTGCCAATGCCTTTTACTCGAACAAATCGATTCTTACGCCAAGGGTGTTGAGCGATGTAGTGATTAAGCTCACCAAGATATTGAACCATAGTTACAACTGTGAGAAATTGATTACTGGCTTAAACGAAATAAAATTAGTCAAGGACATCCGCATAGTGTCTCTGAGAGAGGTACTATTACTGGATAATGGTAACGATCTTGCTGATGCCGCTAAATACTTATAGATTTGTTTAACTTTATAAAACGTAGAGATAACTGTATCACGCACTATCTAGAAATTTTGTAATCGCCACATAGATATTTGATAACGGAATTCATATCAAAAGTAGATAAAGCTTTACACACTATTATAAACACTACACTAGATGGAATTATGAAACATCAAGGGGAACAATATCCTTTGATAAATCCGAAGAGACATAAGAGGAAAAGGGGTCTTTTCATAACGACTTACGTTACTGTTTTGACGTTAATAGCATACGGGTGCATAAGGTATGTACCAAATTATATTCTATCAGGAAGATGGCATGGAGCTTATAATGACATTGCAAATGGCTTTGGCTATAGAGAAGAGATAGAAATGCATACGGATGGAACTACATTCGAATTAAAGCATATATTCCACCGGGGAACGGGATCACATAATCTACGGGTTCATCGCAGATTGGACATAACACAGGAGTATATTGAAGCCCATAAAGATGAGTTGGAAGAGTTAACAACAATGGAGACAGAAGAAGTTGATGATGATAATCTACAAGACGTTTACGACGCTTACGACTGGCCCCAGGCCCACAAGGGTAAGAATCCCTGGACTATCAAGTTACCAATCAGACAGTCTCCCACTAAAGGGGTAGTGAAGAGGTTGAAGGAGCGTCATACACCTAATTTTTTAGACTCATATTTGGCATATGCATTATCTGTGAAGGGTAATCCAGCACTTTTAAACAAGATTGATCTCGAGTGGGAGGATGAGCACGAAATACCGATTCCCGACGTCAAGGACCGGGACACGGTGGTGTCGTTGGCGACGATCTCGTCGAATGCATACGTAAAGTTTCCCAAGGATGATAAGGAAAAGAAGAGACTGGATTGGATTGACGTGGGTGATCCTTGGGTGCCCGATGAAAATCATACCGATATCAACTTTGGATGGGCCGACGACGGGCTTCGTGGCCACGTATTTGTGAGTACAGACAACAAGACAGTGGTTATTGGAATCAAAGGTACATCGGGAGCAGGGCTTATAGGTACGGGACCCGAAGAAACCACTGCAAATGATAAGTTGAACGACAACTTACTTTTTCTGTGTTGCTGTGCTCGCGTGGGCTATATGTGGACCACCGTGTGCGACTGCTACCAAAAAGCATACACCTGTGACCAGGACTGCCTCGAGAAGGAGCTCATGCGTCAGGACCGTTACTACCAGGCGACGCTCGACTTATATCGTAATGTGACGAGCCTCTACGACCCACTGACGACCAACATCTGGGTCACAGGGCATTCGCTTGGGGGTGCTTTGGCATCACTTGTGGGCAGAACATACGGCCTACCAGCCGTAGCCTTCGAAGCTCCTGGCGAGATGCTAGCTACTCGACGTCTTCATCTTCCCCAGCCTCCCGGGCTTCCCAAGCATTTGGAAAATATTTGGCACTTTGGTAACACGGCCGATCCTATCTACATGGGGGTATGTAATGGCGTCTCCAGTTCGTGCAACGTAGCCGGGTATGCAATGGAAACTGCCTGTCACACCGCACATCAGTGCGTGTATGATGTCGTGACTGACAAAGGGTGGCGGGTCAATCTTCTCAACCACCGTATCCACACTGTCATCGACGACATCATCCTCGCTTATAACGAAACACCTCCATGTGTACAACAACCCCCATGTCGAGACTGCTTCAATTGGCGATTCACCTCTTCCGACGACAATAAGAACGATGAGCCGTCGTTGCCCAATCCGTTGCACCCAAAACCACCTTCCACGGTGCATTCTTCGAATATGCCCTACGAACAATCGCCTAATGCATCTCGTCCGCTCAGTACCCTCTGTACAGAGTCTTCCTGCACATCGTCCTTCCAATCAGTATCGTCGCTATGCTCAAGCCTTCCACCAAGTCATCCTTCGAAAAATCCTCACCGATGCTTGCGTAGAACATGGTACGGTCGTTGTACAAAATGGGACACAATTGTATAGGCCATCATGCATCTAGCATATAGACCCAAGAAACAATAGGATTCTGCAGTTTCTGTGTGCCGCACTATTATCCTATTGCAGGCGTAGAAAGAACTCACGTCCCAATATGAAACAAATAGCAAGAATAGCTTTTTGAATTAGGAAATAAATAAACAAAGCACTTCTTAGACCGGATTCAGCTCTATTTGTAGTTACCAAATTCACTAAATAGGCAATTCATTTGTATTGCGTTAGCTTGTTGTTTAAGGTATTTTCGATTGTTTTTTAAAGATTTAAATGACTTAATCAGTTAATACAAAAAGATATTTTCAGCGAAGGTTTAGCCCCATAAGCATTTTTTTATATAAGAATTTTTCCTTCTTTTTATAAATTATCCAAATTTGATATATTTCTTTCTGAATAGTCAATTGAATCGATTGGAATTACAGTAGACCATGAAAATTATCAATACCATTTTGAATATTGTCCTTTTAGCAGGAACTTGTTTGTTATTATTGCTCGTCATCTTATCGGGGGCATCAGACAACTTTCCATTGAATGAGTTCTACTGGATTAAGGCTGATACATCACTGATTTCTGGTGCTCCAAGCACTGCAGCATGGACTTTCTGGGGTGTTTGTGAAGAAAAGGATTACAGCCAATGTACGCTGGGTCCAGCATACCCTATTTCTCCAAAAGATAACTTTGACACCACCAGTAACGTTCCAAAGGACTTTGTTGACAACAGAAACACCTACTACTACTTATCTAGATTTTCATTCGCATTTGCTCTTGTGGCTATTGGATTTGCTGGTATTGCCCTTATTGTTGATTTACTTGCATTCTGTTTCCAAATTATCGACAAGGTTGTGGTTGCGTTTGTTTCATTTGCTTTGTTCTTCGTTGCTGCTCTTGCTGCTTTCCAAACTGCTGTTGTGGTATTGGCCAGAAATGCCTTCAATCAAGAGGACATGCATCCTACTGTTGGTCTCAAATTGATGGCCATTACTTGGGCCGCATTTGTTTGTATCTTGCTCGTTTTCTTCAATACCTGTTTCGCTAACATCTCTAACTCCTACAAGAAGCACATGAACAGAGTTAGAGAAAGCCAAGGTGTTAACAACACCTCTGGTCCTGTCGCTACTCACGGTGATGACTCTTCTTTCACCAGAGCTAACGCTGGTCCTGTTGACCCAGAAACTAGAGAAGCTGACAACGGTGGCATCAGATTTTTCAAGATTAAGAGAAATAACCAAAAGATCTCTGATGATGAAAGCATCTAATCTTCATCTTTGATTTTAACACTAGTTAATACCTTCTTCTTACGATACCATTTCAGTTTACTTTTTCTATATAACTGACGATGAATTTACTTTAATATTATAATCGCTTTTGTTCCTTTAATCTATTTAAAATCGCTCTTGTTTTTATTTGTATTATTAATAAAGTCCTAATCATACATGCTCTTCCTGTAGCCTTCTGGTGTCTCGACGCTATTAGGCCCCATGTTCATACGCTTTGATGAGTGAATTGGCCTAATTGCTATTTTGACCTCCTATATATAAAATCGATGTTACCCACACGCACTCTAATTTTTGGTGTTCCCCTGGCCCTATGATTAGCCATAATATATTTTTATTACATTCTTTTCGATTTCGAAAGAACTATTGTTTGATAAATAGCTGTTTGATGAAATAATCGGGTAGACTAAATATTGTTTGGAAGACTGAAGTTTATTAACAGGTATTTTGAGAAAGATAGGATATAAGCATAAAAAATACGGCATTAGCGGTTTTTACTCAAGAAGCGAAAGAAGTGACGGAAACGACAGAAAGAATGCCAACAGAAAACGAATCTCACCATCGCCATCATGGATTGAGAAATATATTCAAAAAGGAACATAGTCCCGGGTCTAATTCAGATTCTGGGAAAGAATCGATCCATGGGTCGCATGTTGGGTTGTCGAAGCTTTTTCATCATAATGGAGATTCGAAGGCCGAAACGCCTAGCGGGTCTAGTGGAGGGAGAATTTCGAGAACGCCATCGGTCCTATCAATGAGGAGGCATAATTCGAACATGACAAGGACGCACAGCAACATTGAAAATGAGAAGACCCCTAAGAAGTTGTCGAAGGCCGAAACGATGGCACATCTTCAGCAAATGAACAAGAATAATGCGGCTAGAAGTGTACGACAAACAAATGAATTGAGGTCGGGGACACCGGCGACAGGAGCCCGTGGGGGTGGGTTAGCCATCACCCCAAACGCAAACCACCTGCATCACGAGAAGATCAAGTATAACCCATTTGGAATTAATAAAAGTCCATCAGCAGAACATCCAAGCACTAGTTTTTACTTATCAGGAGGTCCTGATGCTAACCGAGTATTGAACAATCCTGTGGCTGATCCTAATCACTTTTTGCCAGAGGAGTTGCAGCAAGAGCATGTCAATCTTTTGGAAGATTTTGAGATCGATATGCAGAACAAGAAGTTGGGAGATGGAGGATCGTCGGATGTTCGTATCATCAACGCTGCCCATAATAAGAAGAATGTTTATGCGTTGAAGAAGTTCACATTGCTCGACAAGGAGAGTGATGACGATTTCTATAAGCGGGCAATAAAGGAGTATGTTATATCTAAGAAAGCAAGCAATAGCAGACATGTGGTGAATACCATAATGATGGTGAGAATTCAATCCCAAGCAAATTTAACCAGGGGGTGGGGTATTATCTTGGAATTGTGTAAAGGAGGTGATCTATTCAGTGCCATTATAAAACTGGGTTGGAAAAGCTCACCATTGAACGAAAAATATTGCATTTTCAAACAAATAGCACACGGGGTTAAATACTTACATGAATTGGGTATAGCCCATAAGGATTTGAAACCAGAAAATGTCTTGATTGATGGTAGAGGGATCGCCAAATTATGTGACTTTGGTGTTAGTGGCTATGGTAATGAAATTCAAGGAGATACGTCGTCACCGATTAAACTATCTACTGCATATGTTGGTTCACCACCATATTCTCCCCCAGAAGTCATGAAATTAAAAGAGGTGACTGGTAGTGATGCGAAAAAATGGGCATATGATCCATATAAGATGGATTGCTGGGGTTTGGGAATGTTACTTTTCTGTATCGTTTATCGAGGTGTCCCTTTTTCGTCAGCATCTCCTAATGAACATGCTTATAGAGAGTATAAATTTAATCACAGCCGTTATGCAGGCGATCATCCTAGCTTTAAAAATAACCAAGAATATACAAAGGGTCCTGGAAGTGAGTTTAAATGGGCACTGCAATTTCACTCTTCCGGTGCAGCTAGAGTTGCTTGGAAGCTTTGTGATCCATCATTCACTAATAGATACACTATGGATTTATTATTCTCAGACCCTTGGTTCACTGAATTGGAGATGTGTATTTATGAACATCCTGACCAAGATGTGAATCCTGTTGTTTCTCCACCAGGTTCTTCAAATCCATCATCGGGGCAAACCTCCCGTGCACCTTCACGTAAGGCGACAATTGGATCAAATTATGATAGTGATGAACTCCATTCATCATTTAGAAGTATGCTAGATTTGGGCGGTCAGAGCAATGATACGAGCCCGAACGTAAACCAAAATGCAAAGTTTAATCATGAAGACGATTACCGTGACAGAGACGATGGCTCTATTCATTCTTCGTCTTCAATTACCCACACTCCTTTGAAACTTCATAGAGGCGATAGAGCGAATTCATACGACCGTATGGACCACGAGGCGTATGAAGGTATGGATAATGATACATCATCTGAGTATTCAAATTCAAAAAGATCAATGCTCGATCCATTGGATGAGCCTGGCTTCAAAGATTCGCAACAACCATCGAGTGCTAATTTGCCAGCATTGAAAGAGGATGAAGTAGAAACATTTGATAACGTAAGTAAACCACAAGAAAATATGTCTACATCTTCATCGATTGTGTCTTCAACTCGTAAGGGTTCCGGAGAGCCACTCGCTCCCCATGAAGGTGAAAGCTGTGAAGAAGCTGCACCTAAAAAGAAATCGCTTCCTAATTTACATGAAAAGACCTTGAAAAGTAGTCCTGACTTACATATAGACGCCAATGGCATATGTGAGCTCGGCTATAAGATCAAAAAACATCATCATGTGGGAATAAGCAATTTTACTGTTTCTGGATCATTATCTAGGAAACGATAGAGACAGTAAAGTGAAACCTTTCAGCATTTGTTTACGTGTGTTTAAATATACAATAAATAATATATAAATTAGGTACGTGGATATACTCAATTGCCGTGCAAGAAATGAAACCAAGTTTAGAGCAATATGATTACAAGGTTAATATGACATATAATAACGTAAATGTACATTTTTTTATATTAAACAGAAAACTATTTCATGACTTAAAAAAACCCAGACTAAAAATTGATATAAAATTAATATTCAAGGTAAACTTAAGCTTCTAAAGCAACTCTACCCTTTGGATTAGTAACTTTAACACCAAGCTTCTTAGCCTTAGCAACAATTTCAACTCTGTTTCTAGCAGAAACATTGTGAGAAATTTCAGCAGCGTAAGTCTTAGAGTGTAATAATAAAACATCTAAGTCCTTGACGTTCTTGACTAAGAAAGCCTTGTGACCGGATGGCATCATGTGTCTAGTCTTTTTGTTGGAACCGTAACCAATGTTTGGTTGTGAGATGGTACCTCTGAATCTTCTTCTGACACAAGAGTCAATACCCTTTTGCTTTCTCCAGTTTTCAGCGACACGGTCGTATCTGTCAGAGTGGTGTCTCTTGAACTTCTTGGTGTGCTTTTTAACAATCTTTGGGTGTGGAAGTGAAGCAGCCACTAAAATATATGTTAGTACTCAGTCCTTTTGCTATACTATGAACTCGTTCATTATCAAAACTATCGTCTGGAATTCTAATTATCTCAAGTCCATCAGTATTATTACTTGTCTTTGATATTCAAAGCCTGTATTATTCATTTTCCATCTCTTACTCTGATGATCGGCCTTCTATTCATATTTCGTCATTTTTCATAAATTTTCAACTCCATCCAATGTTCTCCTGTCTACATTTATCTCCTTAGAATCCAGTTGAATAGTTCTGCCTAATAATACAGTATTCGTTCATACGTTTCCATCTTTAACATACTTTTTGTTAATGTGTGATAAGCTATATTAAGTGTAAATTGTCTTCCCTAATAAAAAATTTTCATATAAAATTTCTCATTCTGCCAGAGACGATACCAGAACGACAACAAATATGGTATTTCCACGACAGTCTCCCGAAATTTGTAAAAATGAGCTTCTATCCATATACAGGAATATATCATCTTCCGGTGGGGAGATGCGATAACACAAAAACGCCACAAGGTCTAAACCCTAAAAGTACGCACGCGGAATAGAGTTCGATGCTTAATTTCAATTTGAGTTTTCAGACATGGGTTCGAGGAAAAGGATGTCCCAAAACGGATACTTAGTTGACGCGGGGCATGCTCATCGAACCAGCACAAGTAAAGAAAGTTTGCAGGTTACACTGGCATATTTTTACGGACTGTTTACAGGTTATGATCATTTACGATTAAGATATTGCTGCCAAACAAACAAAGCTGGTTGGAATCAATCGAAGAGATTATACGAATAAATACCCTCAGAAACAAGAACTTGTCTCAATAGTACGTTCATCAAATCATATAGCACTAGCAAAGTATTACATCTAATAAAATTGCTATGGCTAGCTTTGTGAGGGATGATATATTGTATTATGGCGGGTTGGTATTGGGCGCCTGGGTGGTTGGATGGTATCTAATATATTTGGTGAGTGGGTTCCATTTGAAAACTATAGGCATAAACAACGGGATACTGTTCAATGGGATAAGCTATAGAAACAAGAAGGTGAGCTTGACACTCAGGTCATTCAGATTTCGGTTGTGGGGGAACACAAGAAAGATAGTAATGGATGATTTGGTGATAAAATTGCATAGTGATGATTCCAACACGAAGAGGACCAAGGAATCGGAGAAAAAGGTAGATTATGGCAACGATACCATCGATTTGGCAATATTCCCGTCGAATTGGATTGCCAGGGCCGTTGTACGGTTCATCTTTGGTCATATACCAGGCATTGACATTGGGTTGAAGCATATGATGTTGTTACATCCAGACTCCACATCCACCACTATTGAATACTTACGGTTTATGTTGGTTTCAAGGTACAGCAAAAAATCCGAGGATGATGTGAAGTTCTACACTACATTAGTGGTGAATGAAATAACGAATTCGAGTGAATCTGACAGTTTAAAGCTGGTACCTCCTTTGTCATTGCAAATGTTAAAGTTGCAATTAAACTTGCTGATTAATATGAATCATGGGCTTGTTCATAATATCCAGGTGAGACTCTTCACCGATGAGTTCAAATGTGTTATATTTCGAACTGCCAAGCTCTTCATTGAGAGAATTAAGAGAGAGATGGAATTCAGTGACAAGAGCAATGAACCTGGAGTCAAATTTACCCCTGATACTAATAAAGAACCCAAATTTAATTATCCTGAAGAGGAAACTTCGAAGCAAGAAGATGCCGGCTCATCGAAGCTTCAAACCAAATTTGATAAATTTATCAGAATTAGAAATAAACTATATCCAGTGATTAAGGAAATATCTTTCAGTTTAGATAACTCAGAGTTATTGGAAATTCCATTTGCAATTACAGATAAGGAGATGTCCTTCAATGATTATTTTGATTACTCTTCTCGTAAGCGCTCCTTGAATTTGTTTTCTAAAAGTATTTCATTCAATTACCTGAAGTTGAATAAAACTGCTGCAGGATATCATGTTTTATTTGATTCTGAAACAGATGACCCATTTCAAGTTAATACTTCTATTCAGTCTTTAAAGATTAATTATTGCAAGCACACCACAGAAAATGGTAAGACAACTTGTCGCAAAGATGAAATTTTAAATATTCCAAATTTTAACTATACTTACAAATCAAACATTTTAGATTGCATAGTTCGAGATAGAGGCTTTGAATACTGTGTTACTGAATTTGCCGCTTCAGCATGCAGCCCTATGATTGATCTTAATACCGTCCAGTTGGCTACATTCATATACAATTGCGTTTTAATAAAGAAATATTTTACATTAAAACAATTGAAAAAGAGAAGTAAAAAAATGAATCATGAGATAATTAGGGAACATACTAATGTTAACGAAAGCGATTCTGACGGTGAAGATATTGACACAACACAAGTAGACTCCGATAAAAATGATGATCTTGAAAAATCATCTCAAGCAGAATATAGACATAAGTTGCTTAAACTTCTTAAAGAATTTTTCCCAAAGGTTGATACAAAATTTGTCATTGAGCAGCCAAGAATTATATTAAGACATCACGATGAAGCTTCCAACAAGGTTCAAATATTAGATTTTTCATATTCGCTATTAAACTTTCACACGTTCACTACTTTCACAAGAGACTACAACATAAACTGTCATGTAATACACCCCTGTGTCAATTATGTCCAAAAAAATAAAGTATCTTCACAACATGAAAAGAATAAAGTGATCAAAAAAGAAATACTAAGTTTCAGATCAATAAATTTTAAGCTTGATATTTTGAAAAATATTGAAGTTAAGTCTACTATGGCGATAAATGAACCAAGGATCGATCTTTCTCAATTAAACATAATTACCGGTATTAATGATTTATTGCAAGATATCACATGTATGGCACGAGAGCATTTAAATTCTGGGTTGGTTAATTTGAATTTAAATGCTGCAATTATCAAACAAAGATTAATGTTCCCTAATATGGCACAAGAGTCCACCGCAGAATCAGCACCTCTAGAAAATAAATTATTCAAATACTTGCCAGATTGGTTTTTGGGCCTGGAAATTACAATTTCTAAGTTGAATTTTATTTTGGGCTCCCGCTCAGTCTTAATTGCTAAAGATTACTTGGATAAAATTAGCGGAGAAGGCTTCAATGCAGATTATTTCCCTGATAATAATAAATTAAGAAATGTAAGCTTTACAATTGATGGGTTGGATTTGAACATAAAAAACAAAGTTTATGATTCGAAGAATATTAAGATCAATTCTGATTCTACAGATACGTTACCTGCTAGTGAAAGTACAACAGTATTTTGGACGGTTGATATGCAAATGAGCAAAATACAATGCGCTCTTCAACTAGTCTTGAATAAATCCAATGATGAATATAATGAATTTTTGAATATCCCTATGACGGATATGTTTGTCAGTGCTGTTAACTTCAACGGCATAAATGACTTGAAAGTGGACGTTTCTATAGACGATGTCATAGGAAATTATAACAGATACAAGCTTTCTATTCTTATCGGTGCGATATACTTGATGAGAGAAGCCATACTAGCTCCAGTTAAGGTTATCAGGAACAAACTTAGAAATGATATGCAAAAAGTTTCTAGTAACTCATCATTGCAAATTGAAACACAAAATAGAAAAGTAAGTGATTTTTTGGTTCTTGCTTTCCGAGTTAAAAGATCAAACTTTGTACTATACTTAGATGACAATTATAGGGTCAAATTACAATTATATGACCTAATTGCAAATGTTAGTGGTGGGATTCTTGATTTGCGTAATAAGTTCTTTAGAGTACTTGCAGATTCTCCATTCATTGCAGAGCATTGGTGTAGAATTGCTTGTGTTGATGATCTAAAAATAACTGTTAATGATCCTTCATATGAGTCAAAAATCGATGTTTCATCAGATTCTATAAGGTTCATTCAACCCCATGGATTTGTGGTGTACAGATTGTTCGATAATTTATCAATAACAATTAAGATTTTAAAACATTTAATAACTTGCTTAAAGAATGATAGCATCAAACGAAAAAGTATCGAACCAAAAGAAGGTAAAGCTATAAATATTCCTCCTATTCGAATCAGGTCAAAGAAATTATCATTCAATATGGAAGATGATCCATTCGAATGTGAGCTAAATATGATTTATCAATTAGGACTTGTGGAACAACGAAAAAGGTTGGAGCAAATGTCATTATTTGAGGAAAAGACCTCCCAAGATAAAGAAACCAAAGAACAATCTAACTCGAACGAAGTGGATAAAAGGTTATACCTACTAAGAAAATCGATTTCAGCATCTTGGGTAAGGAAGGTAAAGGTCTATAAGGCTAAATTGAGTGATGAGATTATTCAAAATAAAAAGTTTTTATTTGGAAATGAAGCATCTTCACCAGTTGATAAAAATGAAAGAATAATTGCGTATATGAATCAGGCTCCTTTACTATCAGTAATCATATCTAACTTTGATTTAAATTTATCAACAACAAAATTTGATTTAAAGAATCTACCCCAGTTTATTCATGATATAGGGCAAGGTGTACCCCTAGATACCCGTTATTCATTAATGATTCCGATGTTTATTAGCCTTCAGCTTTTAGAGCTTCGTATGCATTTACGGGATTATCCGCTACCATTATTAAGAGTTCCGTATAATAAAGATAAGTCAGCTAGTTTATCTATGGCAGGCCATTTGATATTATCAGAAGCTTTGGAGAATGGAATTGAACATTTGAGGAATTTGCATATTCCCTTAGTACCTGATGTGAAAAATGTTGCAAGTGATAAGCATTATGCATTAACCATAAATAAGTCTTTATCGTCAATGAAGTTATATACGGATCTTAGTGTTAAATTTTCCTCATATGAAGCAAGCAGATTTGTGTGGGGCCAGTCTTACCAGTTTGGAATACAACAAGTTATGTTGAACTTTGATCAATTTTCGAAAGCACCAGTTGACCCGTCTTTGAAACTTGGCTTTTGGGACAAGATGAGATATATTATACACGGAAAATTTAGAATTGAAACTGGAAAAAGCAACAGCTTAGAAGTAGCATTCAAAGGTTCCAGGGATCCTTATGATTTATTTAATGTATCATCAGGTTTTGTATTAGCTTTTAATGATAATGTATTGTGGACAGTAAACGAAAATGATGATTCTCAACTGTTCATGAATGTCAAATCAGATAAAGTGTTGTGGTATATCCCTAATTATTTAGCAACAGCACTAATATCATGGTCAAGAGATGGCTCAAAGTATATTTTTTTGCCAAACTCAAAAAGCTTTATTTCATCATGTTTTGGATACTTCTTAGAGGATGCGCCACATAATGATTCTGATGCTAGTTTATCGAAGTCTCATATCTACGAAAAGAAAGTGGTAAGCTTAAAAGGTGGCGTAAATTTTACCGTAGGATTTTTGTTGCAAAGAGATATTGGTTCTGAAATAACTTCGCGGGAACTTAAACACCATTATAACATTAAACTTTTCAATCCAGAATACACCGAAGAGGGCCACGACTCTTATGCTGGATTTAGAAGTGATCATATTAATATGTCGATTTCTTTTCATGCTAACACGGAAAATAGCTACAATTGTATTCATTTGAGTCCTGGTACATTTAAACAATTTTTTAGCTGGTGGACATTATTTGCAGGTAACATGATGATACCAGTAAGACGGGGTAACTTATTCGGTGATTCTAAAAAATCAATGAAGTTTTCTCAACACCTATTCAGTAATAAATTCCAATTCAATTTCAAATCATTGTTCATTTCACATGTGTACAGAGATGAAAATGTCGACGCTAACGAGGATAAGATTGAATGTGTTGGAGTAAGAGCCAAAATGGACGAATTTCTGGTTGATTTGCATCAAGTTAAAGAACCTCGTATCATGGTTCATGAAGGTTTATCCAAGAATAAAAAGATTATGAAAATGAACTTCCGAATTGGTGAGGTACATCTAACAGGGATAGATTTGAGAACCGTTCATGCAGCTTTTGATCAAGATATATATGCACATAGAATGCAAAATGAAAACAGAAAATCTAAGTTTGAAGTCTTTGATAATGATGGACAATGGTTTGATATAGAAGATTACGAAGAAGCATTTATCCCCACCTTGCGGAAGTCACGAAGCTCAGTTAAAGTAAATGCTTTAATGTACTCTAAACGGTTTTCGTATTTAAGAGATACGACTAATCAATCAAGCGAAGTAGTTGCGCAAGGGGATGATAATGCACACGGCTGTCTTTTAGGATCAAAGAATATTTATTCACTTCAAATATCTATTTTGAAAGATAGAATAAGGCAATTAGAGGAGAGAATAAATATTAATAAGAGCAAACAGCTATCAAATGAGCAATTGTATAAAAGGATTGAATTTTTAAAAAATGATATTAAAGAGCAGGAAATGAGACTCCTGCAAAATAAAGACAAAGAAAGCAATTCATCTGAACCGAATCTTAATTCTATGTTCCACAACAAATTCGTTTTGGTTTGCATGTTTTTGAAGTGGAATGTTAAAAATAGGAATTTGTTATACAAATATGTTCATTTTGTTCAATTAAAGGTCCAGTTGAGAAAATATCTATCTTATGAATCTATCAGGGCAATTCATAATATTATTGACAATAACATCGCTGAAACAGGTGGGGAAGAAATTTCCCTTGTTTCAGAAGCATTAAGCAGGATGAAACTGGAAAAATTGGGGAACGCAATCTCTAGAAAAGCTGAATCTTCACAACAGAGATTGAACAGTCTTGATAGCATAATATGCAAAACTAATGAGAATCAACGAGTTTCCGAGGACTTCTTAATCGAAATTCTTTATCCCCAGATTCAATTGCAGAGCGATGAAACACCTAATAACATTGTTTTAGTGGCTGCACCTAGCATTGATGCAAAGATTGTTTCTGTTCTAACCAAGTCAGGCAGCCAATTAGTAGTCAATGAACGTGAATTAGAAAATAGATATGGTATCATATTGAGAGATGCAAACATATTTGTTTTAAACAAGGAGGATGTTCTGAATGTCAATAAATTAATTTTGAACAAAAGAACTTATGGATCTACAACAAGTTGGCCTCCATGGTTGGGAGTTGAAATTTGTAAAAATGGAAAGCTAGCTGGGGAAGATAAACTAATTGTTGAGAAAACATCAATGTTGATTACGTATGATCAAATTAACCCATTGGGCAATCAATTGCTTAATGAAGCTGAACGTAATTTGGAATTAGACGAAATTGAAGATGATTCTATATCCAGAAAAGTCAATGTTGATATCCCAGAATTTAAGATCTTATCGACAGCAAAGCAATATCATACCTTATATGTTATAGTTCTACATTTACTCTTTTATGTGGAGCCCAAAAGTAAGTCTTTGAGTGAAAAATTGGAGAAGTTGAAGTTTTCAATAGATTTCTTAGATTTGATTGCATTAAACGAAAGGTTAAGCAACCTACATAAATATTATAGACTAATGAATATTTTGTCTAATAATTATGGGTTCAGGCAAGGTATGTTAGACAATGAAGGCTTGAATGAACATCTAATGCTTAATGTTGAGCGAGGAAATACCATTACTGAGATCTATTTGTTGATGAATTCGTTGCTAACAGGAGAGTTATTTAATGATGATTCTAATTCGAAAACATTAGCAGAATGGAATATAAACGCGGATAGCATCCAATTATGTATGCTCGAAGATGATCGGACCCCTATTTTGGACATTTTAATGGATCACGGTAAATATAGAAGACGTATCAACGAAAATGGCTCAAATGATAATAGAATTGAAATAGAAAATATGCAAGGAAGTAATTTATTGCATAATGCTTTTTATGATAAGATTATGGAGCCGCTAATTGGATTTTCTGGTAGCGAACATGATGAATCCGAGAATTTAATAACTGTTGACTGGTCTATGAAGAGATCTATTGGTGGTATTAAAGTATTGGATTATTTTTCGATAAATTCACAGCCGTTAAATATCAAAATTGATGAAATAACTGGTGAAAAATTATTGAAGTACATATTTCCATCTGGATCGGATGATGAGAATTTTAGCTTATTTGGAAACACGAATGATGAAGATGATCAAAGTGACACTGATGATGATGACTATGATAAAAGAAAAAAGCGGGAATCATTTGTTCAAGAAGTAGATGAGTCGAAAAAAGCTGTAACATTCAAAGATAATAAGTCTGGCTCTAGCAACAGAGGCCGGCAAAGAAACCAAATGAAGTTTGATCGGTCTATGACCAGGTTATCAAACAACAAGCTGCAGTTATCAAGTTCGTTGTCTTCGAATGATGAAGGAGATGCTGATCTAGATGAAATGTTTGAAAGATCAAAAAAATATTTGAGTATCGGAAATTTGAATATCAGTCCAATATGTCTCTTGATTTCAGTGAAGTGTCATAGTAGATACAAGAAAATCTTGAATGTTCAGGATTTATTTATTAAGTTGCCAGAGTTTACTATTGGAAACCAGGTGCTTTCATTGTTAGAAGTAACTATGAAATTTAAGAAGATGATCAAGAAAGCATTACTAAGTCATATTGGAAGGTTATTAAAAAATAAAATGACAGTTAAAAAGAACAAAATTAGAAATAGAAATGATGCAAATGCTCGGATGATAAATGATGAAGTTCTCATGAATCCATAGATATAATCATATACTTTATAGAATTATGCAATACGATTTATTTATTAGGTTATCATTATTTCATTAAATAGTACATACGTAAGTCTACAATTATACATGTTGCCGCTTTATGTCTCCGCCATTTGATTGCAATTTCTTCTTACGTTTATTTTTCTTAGAACCACCAAATTCATCATTCTCTGACATGTCATCGCCTCTCATTAATGTTTGCTGGTCATTTATGGCCAAGTCTGAGGTATTAAACCCAGGTATTCCATTTACAGAAGTCTTTTCAAACTTTAATGCTTGGCTTAATAGACCTGCGTCCAAGGACTTAATCAAATCTGGAGCCTGTGATATTGAAGGATCTAACAAAGCCCCTGGAACTGGTTTCAGTGGTGGTATTTGATGCTTTCCCGGTAAATCTTGAATATGATTTTTATATGATTTTCTTAGTTTAACTCCCTTCGACCCATCGGGATTCGTCCTTGCAAGCGATTTAGCGATTGGTTCTAGACCATATAACGATAACAAATTATCTAGTGGAGATGGATGTGATAAATTATATTTTCCTTCATAAAATGTTAGTATTTCAATGGTGCTTTTTTCTTTTAACAAATATATCAAAATTTTAAAACATACGGCTAGAATTAATTAAATAATAACTATCTATCCCTTGGCTGAGACTCTTGTCACCTTCTTCCATTCTATCTATAAGTACCTCTTTTAAATATCTTGATGTGACAATTATAATTTATTAAGAAATTGTGAATAGAATTTCATAATCTATAGTTTGTAATCGCACGCTATAAAAATAGCCTTAGGAACAGAATTTGCATCTATTACAACTATACTTTAACAAATTATGAGACGAATATCTATACAGTAAGAATTTATAAATGGATATTTCCAAAGCGTGTGGAAAAAATGTAGAAAAGGATCATACAATATAAAACAAATGAAATTAAATAGTTAGCTGAATTAGGGAAAGCCCAAAATTAATTTACACTTCTTATTTACCAACGACTTCCCAGCCTTCACCTTCTTTATTGTTGACAGACAACTTAGAAGTTTCCTCTTCTAAGCCAGTAGTTGTTTGTTCAACCTTTGGTTCTTCAACTCTTGTTTCCGTTTGAGTTTCTTCATCGTCACTTTCAACAGTGAGAACATCAAATGACGACTTTTGAGGTTTTGGCTGGTTATCTTTCTTTTCATTATCAACCTTTTTGTTTGCTCTAGAAGTCCTACTGTTACTACGAGAATCCAAGGCTTGTCCTCTCTTCCAGTCTAATGCTGGTTCTTGCTTTCTGTCTGGTCTTTCAGTTCTAGCAGGTCTTTCTCTTGGTGGCAAAGTACCAGCAGAAGATCTTGCTGCACTCCAATCGAATTCTGGCTCATCTTTTTTAGGTCTTCTTTCAGATCTTTCACCTCTTCCACTCTTTTCTCTTGGTGGTAAAGTACCGACTGAAGATCTAACTGCACCCCAATCTAAATCTGGTTCTTCTCTTCTTGGTCTTCTTTCAGTTCTTTCGCCTCTGTCACCTCTATGTTCTCTTGGTGGTAATCCACCTGATGATCTGGCAGAGCTCCAATCAATTTCTGGTTCTTCTCTTCTTGGCCTTCTTTCACCTCTGTCACCCCTGTTTTCTCTTGGAGGCAAACCACCGGAAGATCTGGCAGAACTCCAGTCAATTTCTACTTCTTCTCTGGGAGGTCTTCCACCTTCCATTGGTCCACTTCTTGCAGATCTCCAGTCCATGTCAAAAACATCAGCTCTTTGAGGAGCAGCTACGTTAACAAAGATCTTTCTACCGTTCAAATCGGCCATGTTCAAGTTCAAAGCTTCTTCTAATAAAGCTCTTTCACTGAATGTTACAAACCCAAAACCTTTCAACTTTCCTGTCATGTTATCCACAGGTAACTTGATATCAGTAATTGCATCTTGCACTTGCATACGGTCTTCAAAAAATCTACCTAAATCTTGTTCTTCAACATCCCATGGTAAGTTAGCAACTCTAGCTCTGTATGGTGGTTGGTCTGGAATTGGAAATTCTTTTCTTTCACGCCTTTCTTCATTGTCTCTGAACCCACCTTGTGGTTGGTAAGCTCCTTCTCTTCTAACACTAGTGCTTCCTTGAGATCCAGTAATTGGAACTCCGATAGAAGACATATCAACTTCTTCATCTGCCCATGATCCACCGATCGAGTTATCGGTTAAGAATGAACCTAAGTCCATTTTAACAGATTTTTTTGGAGCTAATTCAATTGTTAATATTTCCGTTCCCCTAACTTATTTGATTAAAATAATTCCATCTCCAATAGTTACATACCCATATTGAATATAAATTGTTTTACTCTGAGTTATTTAAGTATAAATTACTTATATTTTAATAACTTAATGAAATCCTTCCCAATTTTTCCATCAAAATTTTTTTTTCAGTCTCGCGAATGATTATGTAAATTACTTCATCACAAAGTCTACTACGTTAGCATTAATGGAGAACTAGAAACTAAATGATTACGTTAATAAGCATAACTAATTGGTATATATAGAGAGTAGACATAAATGTAGCTATAACGGAGCTATATAATAATAATATACAGCTCCAACATAAAAAACACGATTATAAATAACGAAATCACATAGACTAATAAATACAACAATAAATAAGGGTCCATAGGACATTGACGAGAATTAAAGAAAAGGTACGTAGTTCTTTACACTCTTTGCTCAACTATATCTCTTGAAATATCAGTTTCAGAATGTGGCCTTGAGTTTGATGTGTAAGGAGTGTTATTCGATCCGGTTGGACAAGTTCCTGTATTTGCGTTAGTTATATCGTTCACACTAGGAGATTCATTGGTAGCACGGATACCATTTGGAATGGCATTACCGTCATTCGATACACTGGGGTTGTTGCTATTGCTAGTGTGAATGACATTTTCATCAGTATTAAGACTGTTGTCATTGGCATTTGAATCGGCGTCATCAGTCGTTTGGGTGTCTCGTGCTGCATTTTGTCTTTCTTGACGATGAATAGTTATAACAGCCCAATTAAATAAATCTTCTTTTGAAATACCCATGATCTTCCACCAAACCACCTTTAATGCGTTCCCCCGTTTCTTCGATGCAATTTCGGTAGCACGCTGCTCGATATTCAAATGAGCCAAGGAAGTGTCATTTAATATCGTCCTTACTCTTTCCTGTAACGGGACTAATTCTTGAAGCAATGCTGTCAAAGCAGGATCATTTCTAAAAGCGTCGAAATCAATATCATCATAGTCGTCATCTGCATCGTTATTTTGATTATTGTTGGTGTTATTATCATTGCCGTCCCCATTAGGAGAGCTGCTACTATTGCCTTGTTGGCTGAGACTATTATTGTGTTCATCCTTAAAGAAATAGTCTCTCTTACACATAGGACAGCAAGCACGCCTCTAAGTAAGCCAAGGATCTAAACAATCAGAATGAAATACATGCCCACAAATCAATCCTCTGACGTTATCATCGTTTTCCAAGATCTCAAGGCAGATAGCACATGTACCTGAAGTGAAATGTAATTCATCATCAGTTTCTTCTGATGGAGATGATACATGAGTCGCGTGAGGAATTTCGTCCAACTTCATATTTTGCATTTCGATTCCTTCAACCTTTGTTATAGGTGATTGGTTAACATCGATTGCATCACTGGCAATACTTTGAGAAATAGTACGGTTCAAATTTTCATCTTGGGCGTCATTCAAATCAAAAGTATCATCTTGTCCCTGTTGTTTTACTCGAGTTGTGCATGCTAGCATGGATTCCTCTTGTAAAACACCATCTCTAATTTCATGATCTCTTTCCTGGCCACCGTTAAGCCAGTCATAATATGTCTTTTTAGGGAATAAGATTTCAACTTCTTGTTCGGTTAATTTTTTCATTCTTGAATATCTTCCCCCTCTTCTTCTTCGACGGTTTCTTCCACGATTAATCCTTCTTGCCAAAATTTCGCCTCTTATGTAGTTATTATCTCTCACATAATTTATTTGTTCTTGTAATTCAACATTCGTCAAACTATTCTGATCTAGAGGCACGCTCGACGAATAGAAAAGAGTTCTGTGGGGTATGGGATAAACGTGAAGGCCATATTTCGATCTGATGAAATAACGAAACGTGAAGAACACAAATAGCACAGCTATCAATACCCCTACCGCTAGAGCCAAAAAGAATAATACTGTCGAAGTAGTATTCCCGACAAAAGTTACCCCGTCGGTAACATCTCCCCCACTACTAGAACTTTCGCTTGAAGAAGGAGCAACAACAGATGGTGAAAGTGACCTTGATTGCAAACTAATACTAGGTGACGTACTGTCCTTTACCAATAGTCCAGCTATGAATTGTCTGAGAGCTCTAAACATGCAAGATCCAGCTTCTTCGTTATCGAGGGTAAAAATGGGGGCGCCACCTTGAAAACTTTTGCTATCAGACATGGAAAGTTCAAGCTCTGACCCTTGTGTAAATATATAATAAATCGCTTTATACCTGATACTATCGTATCAATAAGTAGTTAAATTAGCTTCTCTTGGTGACTAACTTTGAATTCTGGAGGAATGAGTTTACCATGCATCAAATGTTTAGACACAACTTATTGTTAATTCGGCCAACCCACTAACTTGATAGATATTAGTTTATTTAAAAACCGTTTAAATACTATTGATTAACTTCAGATATATGCACAAATAAATAGGGCTATAACGAAATCGAATCAGTCAAAGTAAGGAAAAAGGAATCATACATAGTCACATAAATGCTCGCTGACCGAATATTTCGGTGCAAGCCCTGCTTATGTATGAGACATCTTTATTAAAAATAAATTTACGGATATAATGGAGAATTTTACGACCTACCAAAGCCAAGGGGCTGTAGAAGCCACCAGAAGGTAATTTTAAAGGGACTTGTGTTTAAGCAGATAAATAATAAAGATAATAAGGCTTACATCCCGTGCGCAATGATAATAATCAAGTAGTATTAAAGCACTAAATAAAAACAATATATATCATTATGTAAGTGTTTAATCAACTTATTTTGGGGCTTCCTTGAAAGAAATGGCGGCTTCTTCACCCATAGCGGAGATAATAGTGACTAATAAGTCCTTACCTTCGTCAAATTCGGATTGGATCTTGTCACCTAATTCACCTTCTGGGACCTTGACATCATCCTTGGTGTCACCATCGTTAGTCATCAAGGATAAGAAACCATCATCAATGTCTAATAATTGGAATTCACGTCTACCAACATTTGGGACTTCCATATTGTGGGTAGATGGAGATAAATCTTCTAACTTCTTACCAGTGAAGATATCGATAGCGACCAAGTGGACCTTGGCGTGACCGTGCTTACCAGTCTTAGAGGTAGACATATCAACAATCTTACATGGTCTGCCCTTGATAACAACATGTCCGTTCTTTCTTAAAGCAGAACATTGAATTGGGAAGGTTAAAGCAGCACCAGCGTCAGCGGTCTCAAAAGTGTGCTAATTACTAGTTAGTACTTGTTCTCTAACTCTGAAGGCTATTAATATACTCTACGCCTCTCTGTGTTCCTTTTTATTTCCAAATTGATTGAATTCGCTTTCAAATTTCTTGTCATGAGACCCATGTCCTGAAGAAAAAAAATTTTCAATTCATACTCCAATCAATCGCAAAAGTTAAAGTATCTACTTACTTCTTCGTCAGCCATAGTATCTAGTTAATTAAGCTCGTTAATTTAATGGAGAGATAATAATAGTTTAACTAACTCAAAAATAAATAAAAAAGAAAATTGATGTTTTATTTCACTATTGGGTATTCCTTCGTTCCAGTGAACGAGCGATGGACGAGACAATTGTCAGAATTTTTTTTTGATTTTGTGGAAATTAATCTTCAGTAAATATGAGACTGTTTAACTATGGCTTAACTATGGCGCAATGTTCCTTGAACGGAGCGTAAATTCCAGTACTGAAAGATCGAGGTTACCCGTCTTTGCTTGCGTGCATTTATCTCCGTGTTAATCCATACACCCATAGTTAAACTGTGAAATAGAGGGTCTACAGGCGCTGTAGTATCAGTTTATGGTATATAATACATATTAAGCAACTGGTTTATACATATATCAAGTATATACTCGGCCGTGCGTCAATTGGATGGGAATAGCAAGGGGAAGTTGTGAGGTAAATAAATAGCCGGTGCTGCTGTCGGGAAAATTAGTAGCAGAAGGACTTGGGGATGGAATAGTATAGAAGACGTCGAAGCGACAGTATGCGATTAGGATTATGATACGAACTTACTCAGCTTATCACGGATACATCGTTGGTGACGGATTCATTAATGTCATCAGAGTCCTTGCGCTCATCTTTGAGCTCAGACTGCGTGGTGGTATCATTTTCAGAACGGTAGTCCGAATTACCATTGGCATGTTCTTTTTTGATGGAGTCGTTAGTGACATTTTCGAGGGCCGAAATTTCTGATTCGTCTGGTGCCAGACTACTGAGTCTGGACTCGCTATTCTTGATATCCGTAAGCGCACTCGTGGTAGATGACGAGTGATTATGGTTCAAACTCTGATTAGGCTCTTTCAGTTTCTCCACCTTTAAATCTTCGATAATAGGGTTCCATTTCGCTAATAATTCTTCACATTTCTCGTGTAGCTTGAAGCTGTCAGGGTACTCGAGGTCCTTATCCCTCAATATGCATTTGAGTACTTTATGGATTTTGGTTTTTTTGAGCAATTCTAAATTTACGGGGAACTCTACTAAACGGTGTAATATGAGTCTAGCAACCAGGAGTTCGTTGGCAGTAGGTGGTGGAAACTGTTTGGGGTTTGCAGGTGTAACTGGTTGATTTCTTTGGATTAACGATCTCTGTAATTTGATCCGGCAAAGCCACAATTGGTGTTGTTTTTCTTCTTCAGTGAGCTTTGGACTTCCTTCCAGTTTAGTCTTATTATGACCGTTCGTGTACTCAGCCTGTGATGACGCCGTCGGTGTGTTATTGGAAGCCTTCAAAGTTTTACGCTTGCCGTTAGAAGATATGGACCGCTTCCTTTTCGATCTACTGCTTCTATCATCTTCCTCGATTGGATCACCCTCAACTTCTTCTTCTTCTTCTTCTTCGTCATCTTGATTTTTGGATTCATTTATTTGATCTGCGTCGTATTCCTCTTCATCTTCGTAACCTTCTACCTCTTCATCATCCTCGTCTCCCTGGATTCTATCCTTGTCTAATCTTTCCATGAACTCGTCAAAGTCTAATCCTTTTGTCGCCAAGAGTGCATCAGTAACCTGAAGCGTCCTTCCCCCAGCTTTCTTTTTCGTCTTGTTCTTGTTCGGAATCTTTTCCAATTTTTTATCCAATTTTTCCTCAGACAAAGCTTCGAGATTCTTGTCATTCATCCAGTAGAAATCTCCATCTGGAATAAAAATGACACAATAGTTTGTTGTTTTCTTCTTTGCCTTCAATATTGCATCCGGTACCATGTCTTCGGGCATCACAAACGAAGGCCACGCAGGGAATCCGTGCATTTTGGCCAACACCAAATCTTTAGGCTCAAATTGGACCTTTTTTACCTTCTTTGGTGGCATTCTGATATAAATTTCAAATTGAATATAATAACAACGGCTGTGAGTACTAAACAGCAATTAAATCCTTCCGACGAACTTATTGAAATATTTGTTCCTGATTCAATTGTAAAAATATTACTACGTGTAACTGAATTGAATTGCGATGTTCCAATTATCCTTAATTCTAGTTTCTTTCCCTATCTATTGAAACGACTCCAGTTTGTTTTGTTGACAGTATACGTGTATATCGTACGTAAACAGAAGCAATAAGGAATTCAATGACTCGATTCGTGATCTTTCAGGAACAAATTATTTGCACGCTATCTCTATTGATGGATCCCGATATCTTATGGAATAATCACTTACTCTGAATAAAATTGCTAACTCTTCAACAAAACACTTAAAATACTACAATAACTAATTTAAACCTATGAATGGCATTTTGGGTCACGCACGACTTGATTATATTCCCCTAGTAGAGGGTTGCAGCCGTTAACAATAGTTATAAATATGACCAATTGCATTTTCTAAGGGCCCAGATAAAGTCTTAAACAAGGTTTTCTAGAGTCTGGTAGGTCATGTTATGCTATTTTCTGTTTTGGATTCTGTCAAATCTTATTCAGACACTCACATCTCGCATCAATCCGAGGAATAATAACTATTTGTTCTGTGAATAAATCATACTCTGAAGCAACTTACCACCACTACCATAATTGATGCCAGTATATATTAAATCTCCAGTAATATTCATATATTGTCCAACATTATTACGTTTAGGAGTTTCTTTGTACTGGGTATTACTCATTTCTCTTTATTCTCGATACAATGTTGTTGAATCCTTTGAGCCTTGTTTCGATTCATATTCCTAATGTTCCCCACAAGTCAATTATTGACTTTGTCATATATATACATATAAGGTGGTCTTCTATCTTAGATGTAAGTAAGTGTAGATCGTAAATTTATTACATAATCTGGAATATTGTGCTTCAAGAAAAAAAGCTGCGACATACTCAAGGAACACTAATAACCTCTAAACAGACTCGTTATAATCCATATTCTTCTAGGTTAATAGGAAGTATATTAGCGTCGAAAGGCCATACGCGTGTTATTAATAACTTTAAATAGAAGAATTTGAGTATTTCTCGAATACGAAATTATTCTACATATCGCCAGGAAAATTATTTGGTACCGATCGTTGACCTAATTTTTACATCAATTGATAATTTGGTCACATAAATTGACGTGGTTAATTTAATTTCAAACTAATTTTAATTGTTATTGGAGGTTGAAGTTACCAATACTGATACACTGAACTCATCTGAATAGGAAATTTAGCAAGAAAATTTGATAAGTTTATTGCTGCTACAGTATGGACAACCCTAATTTTTCTAATTTTTCACCTGGTAAAAGACCATTTAATGGTGAAATGCATAATTCGGCGTTAGAGAAACCAGTTGATATTCTTAAGAGAAGAAAATTTTCTGACGTGCCTAGATCTCTTGATGAGATAAATAGAAAAACGGAAATCACCTTTCAGCAGCCGTTTTCTGCGCCCATCCTTCATTCAGTTCCTCCATCTATATTACCAATTATTTATCCGCCCTTCCAGACGCAAGATTTTTTTACTGATGTAACTACTGATATAACAGATCCTAATATTGCCAAACAGATTAAGGGAATCTTACAAAATTTCCCACCTCCAATTCCACCATATTTGTCTAATGAAATGGCCCCACCACAGGGGGGTATGATGATTCCATTCATTTATCCACCACCTCCCGTCATCAAGAGCGAAGTTCCTAGATCCGGCCAAAAAGATGATACAACGATTATGCATTCTCCGACGACCGACGAAAAGTATGTTGAAATGCCACCGTTGCCTTTTCCTCCACCAAACTACATGCCATACCCGTTGATATCAGATCAGTCTTCGCTTACCCCTGCTGAGGTTTTTGCATCGTTTTTAGAAGCCCTGCAGAAGTTACCAAGAATCGATATGGTTTTAGCTAGTGCAGCTGGTTCACTTTTTGATTTAAGAATTCAGGCGAAAGAGGAAGGTTTCACATACGAAAAATATGAGATATTGAAAACCAAGAAGTTAGAAGCTTTAAAAAATAAAAGGAAGTTTGGAATTTCGACTAAGGAATCCGAGGAAGAAGAAGAAGAACTTGATTCTGATGATTTTGAAGATTATATGGAATATGCTTCAAATATTGATGTAACTGATGTATTTGATAGTTATTCTAAGCTGAAATTTGCTGACACCTTTGAATCGGATTGTGGATACCCTCCAAATTATTTGAAGATAACCCCTAATGTCAGCGATATTAAAAATCCTTCAGAGAAATACGTCAAAAGTGAAAAAATGAATGACGAGTATTCCTTAAATCCATCGGTTGAATTTAAGGAAATGCTGCCATTAATTTCTAACAAAGTTTTGTTACACTCTAATAAAGATATTAGCTCTGCAAATGGTATTAATAAAGAGAAAAGAAGGAAAGAACTAGAAATATCGGTAGACGAATTGTCAGACTATGAATCTAAACATAGGCATGATATTTATACTACAAAAAAGAAGAAATTGTTGGAAAGATTGCAAAATTTAAAAGATTCTAAAATACAATTCTTGGGCTCAGATGATCAATTAAAGGATGAACAGCTTTTGAATTACAAGAAACTTTTGGAAGAACGCAGAGACGAAGAATTGGTGAGATTGAAAATTAATTTCAACTACCAGTATTTAAAGAATTTATTGATATTTTATCAAGAGTCAAACAAAGTTTACAAGAATGTAAATGCATTAGTGTTGAATAAATTGATGAAGTTGAAGAATTTTTTTGAATTCCAAAAGAATTTATTTGAGGATGCAATCAAAAATGGGGACTCGAAGGATGGCATATTTGATATCAAGAGTAAAGATTCTACTAAATTGTTTAATGGAATCTCTGAAAGAGATTTTCACACTGAAATTAAACAGATTATGAATTCTACAAAAAGAGAAACTGATAAAGTCAAGCATTCCGGAAGTAATGCTCCATTTGTTCATGACTTTATGCCTTTGATATCTGCTGATGAATTCAGCATCATTACGGGGGATTTACCAAATAAAAGTAAGAAAATGAAAGATTCTTCAAAGTCTGCAACATCAAAAGCATTCGATAGTATTAAGCATCATATATTCCAAAGTTCCTTATACGACCCAATCACTTCTGGTTCAGATACTAACAATGCATCGGAGAGTACTACAGGCACGCCATCGAAAAGAAGAGGTAGAAGAAGTGGTAATAATCCGGGCGATAAGTTAATTGACGATAGTGATAGGTCAAGTTCAAAATACACAGAATCTTTGCTATTAGCCAAAATCATGAAGCATTTTACAGGGCCTCAGGGGGTAAATTCAGATGAGCTAACTGACGATTTGGAAATAATGGGTGTGAAAACAAGGTGGCCCATTCAATATACTAAATAGACACCTCCATTATATTCTACATTAAGAGATACATATTTGCGAACATATAGATAAACTATATATATAGTATTAATAGTGTTACAATAAGTATCAAATCAAGTTAAGAAACAATATACAACATCAAAGATAATTTTGATCGTTCCAAAAATAAACAAAGAGAAAAGAAGAGTAAATAGAATGTTTTCTTTAATTAAGAAAACAATTCGCTAATAAACATAGAATTAACAACGAAGTGAATTAATAAAAACGAATTTTTCATTCATTTAATATTCTTCAAATTGAGAGTAGATTGCAGTCAAGACGTTAGCAAATCCAAGGACTAATGGAAAGCTTCCTAATACATCAGCAAATTGATTGTAAACTCCCAATTGGATTAAGAAGTGTTTCTTCAAGGCACTGAAAATACCACCAAAAGAATCAAGAGCAGTCAAACTACCAGCATTCTTGACAATGAAGTAAAAGATAAGCACCTTTGATAAAGCGAAAACAAATGGATCATATTTATAAGCTCTGGTAATAAGACCAGAGTCATCTTCATCGATAATAATACATCTTCTAGTGAAGTTAACGTAATACGAAACAACTAATGGCAAAACAATTGAAGTGACGATCCAGTTAGCAAAAATTGAAATAACCTTGAATTCGAAGAGTACGCTGATATCTGGCAACAAAATATCGCTTGAAGACAAGAAACTAATGTTATCTTTGAAAATTTGGTGCACCGAGTTATTGTGCTTAACAGCTACAAGTGGAATGTAGGTAGACAAAAAGTAGACAAGCTCAACTAAAAGCTCAATATAGTTCAATGAAACAGATCTAGACAAGTTTTCTCTTAAATCGTCATTGTAATCTAAAGTGGTAGCCCCAATTCTGTCGGTGAATTCCAAGACCTTTGAGTAACCCTCCTCGAAAAACTCAATTGCTGGATCAACAATCCACTCCTTCAAATTAACTGGTGGTCCTGCTTCATAATCCTTGTCTTCATCTTCAGTTTCCTCATCGTCCTCTTCAACCTCGTCTGTTTCTTCGTCTTCGCTACCATCTTGTGCTTCAGCCAAAGTTTCCTCGTCGCTTTCCATATCCAAGCTGTTTTGTACCGCAATCAATCCTTCTTCAGGGTTGGCTTCGATGTAAGCCGAAAGCTTCTCAAACAACTTTTGTTTGGTATCTTTAGCAAGAACGTGAATCCCTACTTTACGGCAGATACTGCTTAATTCTGCCTTCTTAAGACTTTGTAATTCTGACATTTCTAGTCTGGTACTAATTGTTTTTATCTATCCTTATTGCAAAATAAATAGAAGAACTATGTTTGTTTGTTTATAAAATTCGATAAATTAAAGCAACTGATCAATTACCCGAACTTTATACCTGATAGTTTTATTTTATTCTGGCTTCGGTTAGAATTGAACTTCTGTTTACATTTGTCCATCCTTTGTACTATAGCTATTATGGATTTATTAAATTCTTTGCTATATGCAGGTTATTATTATATTTCCTATTTAGGACTTCCTGTGTATAACCTCACATGTCCCCTAGAAGAATTTTAACTGTTTCTGATAGTAGTAATAACAAGGAATCATAAAGCAGGTTTATCGATTGTAAGAATAATAATAAACAATTACATTTTAATAACATTGCTCCAGAATTGAGATTTAGGGATTTTAAATTTGTCATTTAATTTAGTATAATTTAAATTAAATCGATATAATAACCCGTAGCCTTTAGGATTGTAATCATTAAATGATATAATAGAAGGCATAATAAAGACGAATAACACAGTTAGTAGTATGATTCCACATAAAAAGGTATTTTCATACAATAAACATTTTGTACGAATATGGAGTCGATCCCTACGAAGTCTGGCAAGAATTAGAAATCAGTTCAAAGAAGCGCCTAGGATAAATCAAGTAGGCGTGCAATATTTGAGTGAAGGGTTGCATTCAAAGCTATTTCCAAAGACTAAAAGTACCGATTATTTGAAGCCTAAGAATCCATCTCTTTTGGAGATTGCAAAGGAACATTTAAGATATAATGAATTACTAGGTAAAAAGACAGAGATCGTGGAGCCCATCAACATAGACAATTTTCCCGATTTGGAAGGAAAGAACACTCTAGATGAACATTTTTATAGAATAGGGACAGATGCATCGGAACCATACTTGTCGATGGCAGAGAAGTTCTTATCTCCAGATATTAAACTACCTAAGAAACCAAAACCTTCGGAGTGGTTGTTCAAGAGTGGATGGGTACGATATGCAGAGGGGGAAGCCCCCAAGGAAGTGCCGCACCCATTGGAAGATGAATTAGTGTTCGATGTTGAAGTCATATACAAAAGGTCGCCATATGCAGCATTGAGTACCTGTGTCTCTTCCAAGGCATGGTATGGATGGGTATCTCCATACCTTACGAACTATAGTGAAAATAAGAAATATGACGATTGGGAACACCTAATGCCTTTGGACTGCTTGAATAATCCAAAATTAATAATTGGATACAATGTCAGTTATGATAGAGCACGAGTGTTAGACGAATATAATATTAAACAATCAAAAGGCTTTTTCTTGGATGGAATGGCCCTACATGTCGCCATAAGTGGAATATGTTCTCAACAGAGGCCGACCTGGCAAAAGCATAAAAAAAGCAAATCGCAACTTGATTCTACTAAAGATGAGTCCGTGGCGATAGAATCTGATACAGATTATTTCGATAAAAAGCTATCCGCTGTCGAAATAGCAAATGAACTCTTAGATGATCCATGGTTGAACAAAGGCTCTCCAAATTCTTTAGCAAATGTGGCAGATTTTCATTGCAATATAAAGTTAGACAAAACTGACAGAGACTATTTTGGTACCGAAGATCCTCAGGATGTTATCAACAACTTCAATAATTTAATGGATTATTGTGCAAAGGACGTTGAGGCAACATATTCGGTAACCGCTAAGCTTTTTACCCAGTTTAGGCAAAAGGTGCCACATCCTGTATCATTTGCAGCACTTAGACACCTTGGAACTTTAATGTTGCCTACAACTCGCAATTGGGATAACTACATTGAGACAGCTGAACAAGTTTATCAGAAGAACCGTGATGAAGTCACTACTATATTGAAAGAAAGAGCTAATGCGTTCGTTAATTACATCGATCAAAGTAATGAGTCATTGAAACCTGATTGGGAAACTGATCCATGGTTATCGCAATTAAATTGGACTATCAAAGAGCAGCGGTTGAAAAAAAATGGTGAGCCTGCAGCAAACCAAGCTTTTTTGACTGGCTATCCTGAATGGTACAGGGATTTGTTTAAAACCACCACAGTTCACGGGGTAAAACAACGTGAAATGAATATATCTACTCGTACTCGAATAACTCCTTTACTCTTGAAATTAAAATGGGAAGGATATCCGTTGCTTTGGACTGATTCGTCAGGCTGGTGTTTCAAAGTTCCGTTTAATGACGAAATCATCAAATCTATGGAAGATAAAAGTTACCCAAGAGCGAAACTAAACGATGAAGATTTAGAAAAATACCTTCCTCAGTTGAGAGATAATGGTAACAACTACGAATTATTTAAGGTACCTCATCCAGAAGGTCCTGGTAAGAGATGTACATCTATCTTATCTAAAAATTACTTGAGATATTTTGAAAGCGGAATTTTGACATCCGAATATTCGTTTGCACAAGAAATATTGAGTTTAAATTCAACTGCATCTTACTGGATGGGTAACAGACAACGTATTATAGATCAATTTGTCATTTATTCTGATGTTAGTCATAAGAAAAATAAGTTCTTTGACACTAAGGTTGATTCTAAAAAGCATAAAGATATGGGTATTATCTTGCCTAAGCTTTGTTCCATGGGTACAATTACTAGAAGGGCAACTGAAAATACGTGGTTGACAGCCTCAAACAGTAAAAAGAATAGAATTGGCTCAGAATTAAAGGCTATGATTCAAGCTCCAGAAGGCTACACGTTTGTTGGAGCTGACGTAGATTCTGAGGAATTATGGATTGCATCCTTGGTTGGTGATTCGATGTTTCAAATGCATGGAAGTACTGCTTTAGGATGGATGACTTTAGAAGGTGACAAAAGTGAGAAAACAGATTTGCACTCCAAAACTGCTGAAATTTTGGGAATCCTGAGAAATGATGCCAAAGTCTTCAATTATGGTAGAATCTATGGGGCTGGTGTTAAATTTGCCACAAGGCTTTTAAAACAATGTAATTCATCTTTAAGTGATGATGAAGCAGAAATGATGGCAAAAACCTTATACGCTAAAACTAAAGGCCAGACAAATACATCCAAATTCTTAGATAGAAGAATGTATCATGGAGGAACCGAATCGATTATGTTTAATGTATTAGAATCTATTGCATATCAGGAAAACCCTAAAACCCCTGTGTTGGGTGCAGCAATTACGGATGCTCTTACTATTGCAAATTTGAATAAAAATAATTATTTGACTTCTAGAATTAACTGGGTAATCCAAAGCTCAGGCGTGGATTACTTACATTTATTAATCGTATCGATGGAATTTTTATTAAAAAAGTTCAGAATAGATGGAAGGTTGATCATAACTGTTCATGATGAATTAAGATATATGGTGAAAAATGAAGATAAGTACAAGACTGCTCTACTTTTACAAATCAGTAATTTATGGACAAGAGCAATGTTCTGTGAACAATTAGGAATCAAAGAAGTACCACAATCTTGTGCATTCTTCTCTGAAGTTGATATTGATACTATCTTGAGAAAAGAAGTCACTCTTGATTGTGTAACACCATCTCATCCAAATTCAATCCCCCCTGGTGAATCATTAGATATTCGCAAGATCTTGGAGAAATGTGAAAAAGAAAATTTTATGATTGGATGCCCTCGTAAGAGAGCTAGCAAACAAAGCAAAATAGAATATACCAGCAGAGATCGAGTGATATCAAACTTGGATAAAGACTTGAATAGTGATATGAAAGTTGCTAAAATCAAATTACAAAACTCGATTGATAAAGCAACTTGGAGACAGAACATTAATAATTATATCGATATAAAGAAGAATATTGAATTTGACAAGTTTAACAACGAGTTTGATAGAAGAAATATGATGTTCGAAAAATCATCAACTCCACGCAATTCAGAAGCCATTACTAAACGGTTGAAACCGAAGTCGGTGAAACGGAAAATAGTGGAAGAATATGACATTGGAAGTGATGGTGATGAATTGTTGGCTAAGGAAGTTGGCAAGCCCAATAGTAAAAGAAATCCGAAACCAGAAAGGGCAAGTAAATCTAAAAATCATCCACCTATTAAGAAGCCTGCTTCTAGTGTTAAAAAGAAACACAACAACTTCTCTACGCAATACACCGAAAGATCGTCTCAAGATAAAGGGCTAGTAAGTCCTAGAGCAGTTTCTAATAGCAAATCCCAGACAAAATTTTATAAGACACAGTCCTCCGCTGGTAATTCACATGTTCAAAATCCTACTACTTTCAAAACTCACCACCAAGATTTACCTACAGAGAAGCTTAAAAATAGCACGAGTCGACTATCAAAGCTATTCTTCGAAAAGGAACCAACCCCTCAAATTCACTCTACAAATACGAAACTTAATGTCCGACCGATTAATCAACCATATTACAAACTGAGAAGTGACAGATCCCGTACACCAATTCAACAACTGAAAGACCCCCCTAAAAGTCTCGCTTCCTCATTACCAATAAACAGCAGTACTAAGCGAAAAAAATCTGCTGATCCTTATACCCAAAGACATTTATTTTATCGTGCTAGCACTTTTACGACCGGAAATGGCATTTTGAAGCACTAATACCAAATGCCTTCCATATTAATTACCAACTATTCAAAGATCATATCTACCCAGCTGCAATCATGTGTCTTAGTCTAGAATCCAAATTATAATTGATCGAGAATAATAACAACGGCCACATCTGACGTCATAAACTACCCACCCATCTCTCCACACTAAACCCGATGGTTTTTACCTACTAACCACTTTCCAGATGTGCCATATATATTAATTCGAGTCATTAACCGTATTGGATCGCGGGCTATTGTACCATAGAGTGGTACCATGCATATATAACGACGTAACGATATTTAATAAATGTATTATAGTTGTACTCATATTTGGCTGTATGCCGTCTTATCCGACATTTCCCTTAATGTAGTTCGTTAGGCACACCTACGCATTATATGTTCGTTACACATAAATGTCGGAGCTTCGAACTACCGGCCTTCTCAATGCCGACGCTTCCAGCGGTAGTAGCCAGCGGCTGAACTCACACAATACTTTGACATGTATGGTCAATCTCTTCCCCAACCGTTTTACTGCATACCCGGGCAAGCTGGTGTATTTCTTTTCCTAATAAGTATATGACGGCTGGCTTTACTACCGATTGTTGTTTTGTTTACTACTCGTCCCGAACTTTACCCGCATTCACCCACCTGGTACAATTTATCCGATATGTCATTTCGTCGTTTCCACAGTTTCCATAACCTAATTATCAATTTCGTAACTCTGTCTGGTTATGCTATTATAATTATAGTTCATTGTAGTTATCACTTTACCAGCCGTTTATAGCTTATGATAAGTGTCTAGAGATAGTAACTAGCCAATAGGAATTGAAAGCGGCAAACTGGTTATCGCAAATATCGCAAATGCGTATGTATGGTACCGACTGCCGCCTATAATCGGTTAGGGTGCGGTAAATACCAGACTTGACTCCCTCCGGTTAGTCCGAAACGTAAATAAAATTAATTCCCTAACCAAGCGGCTTTGTGATCGGTTCGTGATTTTCGGTCAAAATTTTCATTCTCGTACCCATATAACTGACCCTTGTTCCCAGTTGAAAAAATTTGTTTTTCTTGTTGAGTTTTCTTTTACTGAAGGTTGTTATTTTAAACTTAGAAGAACACTTTTAATAATAATTCAATAATTGGAAGAAATGTTGCCACCAGGTGTTATTTTAGTTTTCGTCTTAATCTTTTTAGCCTTCGTTGCTGTCGTCTCTGTTTACGCTGGTAAGAAGATTAAGGCTAAGAAGTCTAACCAAAGATTCTAAATTACTGGTTAAAACGCTGGCAAATTGATTAGTTGGAATATAGGAACCATTGGCGCTGCTAGAACTACTATAATAATAATACTAATAAATAATGAAGATGCTGGTTATACTTATACTTTGAACATTTGTGATGGAAATTATGCTTAAGTGAACGATTATTATCTAATTTCAATTAGAAATGGTTTTATGTGTTGGTGTTGCCCACATTTGTGTTTTGGTCCTATATTTTGACGGTCTTTTTGCGTTGCTATAATACGAAACTGTATTTTTTTATTCTACAACAAATATTATTATCTATTGACGATTTTTATAGCTGCTTTTTATCATTTACCTTATAACTCTGTGTTTGACGGGAATCGGACACAGGGTTATTTTATTGTATTATCGGGAATCAATTTTTTTTTTTTGAAATTTTGGGAATAATTAATGTCAATATAGCTACAAATACCTATTATATTGTTTTAATAATATATTATAAAATCCTAGTTCTACTTGTAGATGCATATATTAAAATGGCCTTTGATAAAATAAGCTGCTACTGTATTCATGAGCTAATAATGAAGCCATGGGGTACCTCCATAATTAAATAATTTTCATTGGTCTTCTGTTTTGCTATTCCTATTTTGATTATGTCATCCATACATAATTCAATTGCCTAATCCAGAGTGGCTGCTTATACCTCGTTATTATCTTCTTCTGGCTCTGAGACCTTGATATCCTCATCATATTCGTCTATGTAGAAAGATTGTACTAAGGCTCCGACAGACATTAAAGATAAAAATATCCAAGTAAGTTGGCCCAAAGCCACACTGTCAAAAAATGACATCAATGCACCCCAGATTAAAGGAGCAAGACACCGGGCAAGTGCTGTTAAACTCAATGTGGATCCATTGATGAACCCCCTATACTTTGGTGGAGATGCCCTATGGATCAATACAATAACTTGCGGAGTAGACGTGGAAGATGCTAGAGTACGAATTCCAGAATTAAGATACAATAGGGTTTTCGTCAAGTTTGGCGACACATTTTGATTGTAACCCGGCAAAGTGTAGATGAAAAATGGCAAAACAAAATACATGACTGGAAATATACTAGTTGATAATCTGTAACCAGTAATGGTTCTCAAATTTCTGTCCATGAGAGGAAACACAAGCATGATAATAAAAACGCCGAGAAGTCCAGTCACAGACAACAAGGTACCGATTGTATTTGAGTCGTACCCAAATCCCCCCTTCATTCTGGTTGGAAATTTCAATTCCCCAGGCATAAATTTTGATGCTAATAAGACAGGTAAAAATTCCAGATAAACCAAATTGTGGAATGATAAAAGGAAATTCCCTAACATAGTCTGGACAACCGGGCCAGTGAATACTTTTCTACTGAAGGTATTTTTATTAATAGTTGAAACGTCACTGATAGAGTACCTATTAGTACTAATTCTCGATAACGAGGGCCTAATAGACAAATTGGATGAATATCTTCTTAATATAGCATTGGATGACCTTCTTGTTAAAGGGCCTAAATTATCTTCAGAACAAATTGAGCTCGACTCGTCTTCATCGTCAATAACTGAGGAATAAATAGGGCGAGGTTGAATTAACGATGTGTTTTCATCAAAGGAATCCAAATCATCATCCTGTTGATCTTCACGTATATTTCCATTAGAATTATTGGTATTCTGAACCGCATCATCTTGTTCATGTATTGGGGTCCTGCTTGTTTCCGGAACTCGTGATTTTGTAGGCTTTCTCTTCGAAGAAATATTCCATTTACGAGTAGGAACATCAAAACCTAATCTTCTTCTTATCCAATCACCAATTTCAAGGCCAGCATCCTTTCTTTTATAATGTTGTGGGTGTGTTTCTTCCAAAAACAAGAATCCCATTAACATACTAAACCACAAAAATAACGCCACTACTATATTCGACAATGCATAAGGATATTTGTTCAAAAATCTATCATAGGCACCACCATTTATCATTGTTGCTGACTCTGTTTGTGGTCTAGTTAAATATTTAGACCCTCCAATTAAAGGGCCAATAACACTTCCCACATTCCAGAATAACGGTAATATTGAAAATGCAGTACCTTGGTGCCTTCTTTCTGTAACTATTTCTCCGATCATTGTCCTAAGTACTGCAATGTTTCCATTCAAGGCACCCATGGCAGACCGAGCTAATAATGCCATGTAGAAATTAGTAGAGAATCCAAATGTTAGCATTGAAAGTGAAGTTCCAAACAATCCAAGAAGTAAAATTGGTTTTCTACCAACTTTGTCGGACGCCTTCCCCCAGTGTATACAGCATAAGAACTGAGTGAATGCAAAGGAAGCTGAAAGGTAACCAGAATATTTTGAAATATTTGCTTCGTCAACGAAATGAAAATCTCGTATCATAAAATAGACATATGGAAAGAGTGATGTAAATGCTATCGGTTCCAGAAATCTGATCAAGCTGACAACAACCATCTGCCAGGTAGGAAACCCCTTCATTTGCTCTTTAAATGAAAGCTTAGATTCCGTCATTTTTGTATTCGCTAACTTCGTCTAAACGATATGATATTATTACAAATTCGTAAGATTGATTTGCATGCGATTATCTGCACACAAAATAAATAGTCCAATTTTACAAAATGAAGTATTTCAAGATCTTGGATTCAAAAAGGTGTATATAACCAGATCGACTAGACTAGGTTATACTAGTGAATTTTGGTGAATCCATCAAGTAATGAAAATTAAACAAAATTTGAAATTCTTAAGCCGTTGATAAATATCTGGCAAATGTGTCAAAATTTACCGTTCCGAGAGATAACACAGTAATACTTATTTTTACGATAAGGTCTACTTATATGGTATTTAATGCAAAGTTGCATACATGTATTAATTGGTATTCATAGAGTTCGTATTATGGTGGCTAACAAATGTTGGTTTATTATTTCCTCTGAATTTTCTGAATTCTTGTTCTCTCAAGGCCAATAGGATGCTGGTCATTATTAATGTATTGTTATTGTTTTCATTCTCATTAGTCGTCTCAAAGATTTTTATCGTTCCGTTTTTAAATAAATTAAGTCCCTTGAATTTTTCATCTCCGTTGTCGACAAAAGTTGCCAAGGGTGTGTTTATTAGTGCCTTTCCTTCATTCATCAATCTGGACAAAGTTGATTTTCTCTGGTGACATTTTAACGAGTTGTACAATTCGTTCGAATTGCTAACATTCACCTTAACGTTCTTAATTGAACTATTTATAGTCTCAAGTGTATTCTGTATCGTCATATCGTCACACAACGAAGGTGACGAGTTTTGTAGGATATAAAGCTGCATGAATCCATTTGCAAAGGTCGATGTCGTTCCCGTTACTCCTGTGATTCTGATCTTTGTTTTGTCATACACCAAATCAACTGAAGGCTTGACTCCATTATTCATCAATACCACCGTTTTCAATTCACCATTGTCAAGCTGGAAAATTAATATATAACAGGTCACATTATTGGTCAAAATCCTGAAATATACTTTACAGAACACAGACTTCTCGTTCGCTTTGTTGTATTTATAAATAATCAAGAATGGTGAATTTATTTTGAAAATACTGAGCATCGAAGTCGAAGTTTGTAACAACGGTATTCCTAATCCCCGCGAGTGGTACAGTTCTGTCTCTTCCGGAGACAAGCTTTTCTGTGAATATATATCCAAAGACTCCAATGAGGAGAATATAAGTACCCCCGGTTGTAGGAACGTAGAAACAATTGGTAACTCTCGTACGGTGGTATAAGAGGTGATAGGATATCCCAAAATTTTTAGATTATTAGTCACGGTTTCTTCGGAACCCGTCGTGAGTAGCGAATTCAACTCGGATAATTCTCCAGACCTACTGTAAAGATCATAGCTGTCATCACGATCTTCATTCTGTCGTGAATTCTGATTCTCCACCACTGAATTGTTTTGATGTTGTGTGACTAAAGTTTCGTCACTATTTGTTCGGCTTAGCGTAGAATGGTCCCCGTGTATATACTCAAGTCCTGTGTGTCGTTCTGACATTATATACGCTCTTGCCAGTATATAAATGGTTTTTGCTACTGTTAGCTATGTGCAATCCCCTTTACCGTTTATGTCCAAATTTAATTTTTCACTCATCTCTCATAATGATTCAGAATCATACCCGCAATCACCCCACGATCTTTTCTTTTTTCTTTTCGACATTCCCGCCTCATCTACTAAAATTAGTCTCTATATATCTCCATATACTTTTATAGATATACACGAGCCCTAAATGGATGCTCTTTTGGGTAGAGTAGTATTACTGCATGTGACTGCTGTTCTAAACCTTTGATTCTCCGCTTAATTTAAGTAGGTAAACTTGTTCGACTTTTCCTTCAAGTTCAAGATCCTAGTGTTCTTGGTATCTAATCTTAGAGACTCCAGCCTTTTCCCCTTTTATCGCTTAATGCTAATCTGCTTATTCTATATCATGCGTTATGTGGACGCGAACTGGGGTTTCATTGTAAATTTTTCATGATTTTCGCAATCATGCACCGAAATAATTATATTTTGTAATACTACCCCAACCAAGATTATCTATCCGCCACTCCAAGCTAAACATAGTTTCGACACTCCACCCACTAAAAATTTATTAAAAGGGGCATCTATAGATAAATTAGAAAATTCGCTGTTAGAATTAGAGAAATAAAGACTCGATTGCCACATCAGGCATCTATACATCTAATTGCTTCTGAAGTCATCTGAAACCCCCACTATTACCACCAACCCCCTTTAATCTGTTACATTAATTCTCTTGTTTACAAAATCATGTTATATTGTTGTCATAAAACCGGTGTCCCTGCAACTCCTCACTCAAACTATTAGCTTTTACGGTTTACAATATAGGTACCTAGAATCACTGTAGAGCCCATCACCGTTCGATCCATACACTTGGATCCATACCACACTTCGTATATACTTAATACTATAAGTTAAGCGTAATCATCATCTCCATGTCATATCTACATCATCTCTACGCCACTTCTACGCCACCACCACGCCCTCCTAGGCCCACTATGCGGTCCAAATGGCCGTACCATCTCTTTACATACTCCACAATCATTCCCCAAAAGTATATCAAACCGTATTTCTGTAAGAAATGCGCAGGCTTCGGAGGGTACTGTGTACGACGCAGAGATGCATGACTGGTATTTTTCTATTTCATACGAGTCATGGTTGGGGATAAGTTGGAGAGCATACAAAGATCTATGTTCCTATTATGTAAGAGGATAATTTTCATCGACTCGTAAAAAGTGGACGTAAAGCCGGGTAATAAAGTTAAAAATCGCGGGGATAATTACGATAAAAAGATGCAAAATTCCATTCTTTCTTGACGGTTACAATGCAAATTTTGTTAGTAAAAACAGATGGCAGCAGAAAAGAAGTACATTTGCTCATTTTGCGCCAGAGCGTTTTCTAGGTCGGAGCATAAACAACGACATGAAAGATCACATACCAATGAGAAACCATTTCATTGTGTACATTGTACGTCAGCGTTTGTTAGGCGAGATCTATTGCAGAGACACTGCAAAACGGTCCACAATATAGCTATTTCGAAAGAACGAAGACATTCGACTGGCTCTGCTATTAAAAGTATTGGGGTGAATGGGGTAGTAGGAAATGCTAGTGCTGGAGCAGGGGTGATAGGAGGTGGAGCAAATGGTGGGGGAATGGTGAACATTAGCAGTAGCAGCAGTAATGACATTAACGTTGGTGTAGGAATTGGAGGAGGACCGGCAAATGGGGTATATATTGGTGGAATAAACTCAGCGGCTGCAATAGGGGCAAGACCCCATGCGATCACCAATCACGGTCTTCTTTTGTCGATAGCACACAAAGTGGGAACAATATTGAAGAGTGAAGCAGAGTCTGAGATATTTGTCGTCGGATATACAATGTTAGCACAAGATGATACACCAATAATCCCTGAAGTTTTGCAGAACTTAAGTAAGTTTTTGCAGTTTCATGAGATAGACCGCATCCCCGACTTCAAACTTTGCTTGATCTATTCGATATTATCGATTGGGCATATGAATGTCGGGAATACGGCACATTGCATTGCAAACTTCCAACATTCGTGGTCTTTGTTGGTGCAAAAGCTAATTCCTGATTACAACAACAATAACACTAACCCAAACGACCAGATCGAGATTTTAAATTCGTTATTTATACTTTCGTACATGCATTTGAAATATAACTTAAATCAATATAAATCGATGGAAGTTACGTGCGATTTGAACTTCAATTATTTGGATGATATAAGTTACATTATCATGTCCAACTTGTCGCTAAACTCGAACATCATCAACAAGAACATGAACTTATTCTGGTGCATCTATAATTTGTTATCGCTTTATCAAATTAACGATGGACCGCCCAAATTCTATCAACTATTCCTTCTGAGACCAATTCTGAATTTGAGTTTGATTGACTTTATGAACAATATTTCACAGGCCGATACTTCTTCAAAGTTCATCCAGGAAGTTATGATATCCACAGTCTCTAACGAATTGAATTATTTCAAGCGTACAAACAAATTACTCATTTTCAAGCTGACTAGAGCACTACACAACTCGATTATTCTTGTCCACAAGATCATTCCTGAAACATCAAACTTCGAGATCTACGAAATATTCAAGAAAAATCTTATTATAAAAAGCCCTTCCAAGTTCCACGATATACTAAGGTCATATATTTTTAATCCGGTAGAATCTATCCACTTCAACCTTTTATCAGTACTTTTGAAAGAGTTCAATCTCAGTTCTTTGCAGTCGTTTAACTTTAAAGCATTTATCAATAACAACTTGAATAATTCGCTACAAACTTTCTCGAGTGCGTTGCTTCCATTTTTTGAAATCGAGAATAGAGAGATTAACAATAACTTAGGAATCGTAAGTTTCCCGTTGATCTTTAATTTACGATTTGTCAACTTTCAATCAGTCGACATTTTGAAATTAGATAACTTAAATTTCGAAGGGAAGATGAACTTGAACTATTTAATTATAGAATGGTACGTTACTTTGGTTAAATTGTTGATCAATTTATGGAAGAATAACCATTTGATAGATAATTGTATCTTACAGTGCTTATTATACTTGATCAATGATAATAGCTCGGACTTTCAATTCAATACCGACTTTTTCTGGCGCGTGTTCAAGAAGCTCAACTATTACTTCGAAGCTTGGTTATCCTTTATAAAAAACCAATATTTCCTTGTAAATTTCAAGAACAACTTACATAAGTTTGTTTTGAACTACATACAATCTTCGCTCAATTTGATATCAAATAGTGTATATGAATCCCGCTCGGTGGCTCGGCACAATAGTATCATGTTACCCCCTATTATGCCTCATATTAACCCTCCCAGAACTTCTCTATAAGGAATCGCGAAAATAATAATATTATCTATTTTTTATTGTATTGTATTACACAATCATCAATCATCAAAGTTATATGTATTGTCTTCACCCGTGATTATATAACTATATAACTACACAATTTTATTTTCCCTTTTCTTGAATTACGTAGAATTATTGGTTGCTTACCGACCTGACCCATATATCACTGTCACTATTGTCCCTCCATAATCTACTAATTGTGATACCTAAACTGTATTTCTTCTTATCTAACTCGTCTTGCTTCATCTTTAACTTCTCAATGGCCTTCGTTATCTTGGTTCTCGTAGCGTAATCAATCTCAACGTTATAAGGAGGCAACAACTTCACCAAAAAATCTATTTCTTTATCGATCTTGCTTATGCGAGTGACATATTGATCATATTTTAATTGCGTTGCCTTGATATGCTCATATGCCTTATGTGACTCCACTAACTGCTTCTTACCTTGACTGAATTGTCTTTCATTAGTCTTGCTACTAATTTTTATTGGCTCATGAGATACTTTACGAACTGTGAATTTGATAGGCTTTTTATTTGAATTCTTGGGAAGAGGCAACGTATGCGTTTGTTCTTTAGGAACTTCATTTTCTTTCTCTTGGCTATTTAATTTGTCCACAGACAAGCTTTTTATCAACTTTCCAGTAGAACTATCGCTATTTATTGACGATAACGATGATTCCGATGGTGATGCTTTCATTTGGTTATTAATGACCTCATTAGAGACAATCTCACTATTATTAGCTTCACTAGCTTCAAATGGTTTTGACAAATTATTATCCTCCTCAGGAGTAATCATAGAACTTTCAGGAACAGTCATATCATGAGTATTCATTCTATTTAACAAGAAGAAGTTTGTTGTTGATGTGCTTATTTATGATCAACGCGTTGGAATATTAAACCAGAAAAACGTCTTTTTATACACACCATTATGGGTCATTAATAAATCCAGAGTTAGTATGATAAGAACAACCCAATAAATGAAGGCAATATGACCTCTGAATGGTATTATGTACCTGTTTGTATTAGATTCATATCAGAAGGAGATATACATGCACTCTCAGGTGTCAATTTAGTTCTTAAGGATGAGGACAATCAGGTATTATTCGAGTCAACCATTTCGCTCTGCCATATTCCCCCACATAATTTGAAAGATTACGAGTTATATATAACTTCCAGCTCCCTCAGTGAAGGTGACGACGTGAATTGGCACCCATGTATTCCTAGCTTCCATGTCCCGTTGATGGAAAGACGAGATGAAAATTTATTTAAATATTTGAATTTTTTCAAGGAAAATGGGTTCAAGATAATTCCTAATGATACTGTTTCTTGGAGCACGCTTATGAGCCTTAATGTTCTAGGAATTGAACTCAAATCAAACTCCTTGAGTAAAATAATAGGTCCGGACGTATATGAAGTAATTGAATTTACACATGCTGAGTCTCCTGATCCAATTACCATCCGCTCGTATCCGTTTAATTTCACTAATCCGTTGCTATTTAGTGACTTCAAGTCAACAGGGGGAGTAAACCTCAAGATTAAGAAGGATAATGAAGTATTAGGCTATTTGTCTGATATCAAATATTTAGAAAATATGGCAGGGGGTATTGTTAATAATTCTGACTCGACAGGTTCGATAGGATTGGTATTGGGAAACTTACGCAAGTATAATGGCGATGGAGATCTAGTATTTATACTTTCGTGGCAGATAATTTGGAAGTTGATTATGAAAAGATTCCCTAATTTAAATGTCAGACCAATAATGAAATCCTCTAGCGGAATCGACAATGTCCGCTCAATTTTACCAGTAGTTGTTACTGAGAATAACAGCCTGTTTTGGGGATCATGTATTTATTATAATGAAAGTACCCTAGTAACAAACAACCATGTAATCAAACAATATATTGATAGGCCCACGCTGGTTGGTTGCAAGGTATTTTTAAGTAGGGAACAAACAATTGACCTAACAAATAGAGACGCTATTTTTACACCCTATGACCAATTAGATTTGTCATTCATCAAGCTTTCACAGGAAAACCAAGAGATGCTCAAGAAAATCGCCGGTATAACCCCTGTTGAATATGAATACTTTTATCTGACTGGAGAACGTGTTACTACTATCGGTTTCGGATTATACTTCAATAATCTCTACGTGGAACCGTTACAATCCAATGGTACTATATCTGCTAAATACTCTCTTCCTTTATATAATGGTGACAATTCAGAGCTGCCATGTATAATTGTCACATCGGCATCGTGTTGGAATGGATCTTCAGGGGGTGGGTTATTTAAACAGTCAACAAATCAATTGATTGGTTTGATTTGCTCCAATGCACAAGTTGTTATCCCTGATTTTGGTGGTGACGAGAGCGAGAAATCAACTGAGAAACTATCGAAAATAGTGTTATGTATCCCAATTGAAGTCATAAACGACTGTTATAAGAACTTGTATAGTTCAGAGAAGTTGGAGTTAAATGATAGAATAGGTCATACTTGGAATTTGATACCATACCATAATGATATTATTATCAGTAAACCGAAGTTATAACCCTCGTACGTACGTATGTTCTTAAAATAAATATACGTTAAACTATATCACAAAATAAATATATTTACATAATCGGTATAATACAGCAATTTAATATACAAACATGAGCAAATGAATCAGCCTTGATTCGGAGCCGCATTGACAACTGCCATGGCACTTGCATTATTTGCCTTTTGTTCTACTGCCTGAGCTAGAGAATTCACAACATTAGCCTCATTGACAGAGGGTATGGAGGAACTGGCGTCGTTGTTTTCACTACTCGCTGGCCCAGTACCATTTGCGTCAAACCGGCTCACTTCTAGTAGTGATGAATACAAACCCGTTAATTCTAATAGTTCGGTAACCGAATCAGATCTTAAATCATAAATAAGCTGCTGGAAGGAATGCGATTTGATTACATTTATAGATAATTTGTTCTCAGTTAAGAATTTCATCAAATGCTTATGAAACTTCATTGATGAATAAGGCGAATTATCAAAATCCGCTGATAAAAATCTTCTGTTAGAGTTCATACCAAAGGAAGATAGCGATGTGTCGATGTTGTTTATGTTATTGCGAGGTTTATACTTGCTGTATCTGGCCTTCTTCTTAGGATCCATTTCATCGGCTTCATCTGAAAGTTGTGGGTTCACATTGGGAACATGAGGACTATTCGATGATTGTGTTTGGTGAATTTGCTGTGCTTGTTGAAAATTTGATGGGTAGTTTAAGGGCATTCCATTGGGTGCGTATGTTATACCGTTACCATCGATAGGAATTGGTCTTGAATTGTTTATCGAGTCCTTCGTCAACTTATGGGTCTTTAAGTGTTCACTAAGCTTCTTAGGGGATCCTTTATCTGATGCCAATCTTGTAATTATCTTTCCGCAATAGTCACAGGCCGCTATATTAGGGTCCTGTGAATCCTGGATAAACCATGACCATACCCACGATTTCTTCTTTGCACCAAATTTCTGTCCTGGCCTATTCTTACGTTCCTTTCTAATTACCGCTTGGCCTTGTTTCTCGTCTACTGCTGTTTGTCCATGTTGTGGGGCTCCAGATACCAGTCCACTTTGCAGTTTATGTAAATGCTGAAGTGAATGCTGGGAACGTTGATGGTGTGGTTGATGTTGGTGCTGCTGTTGGTGCTGCTGCTGGTGCTGCTGGTGCTGTTGTTGTTGTTGTTGTTGTTGTTGTTGTTGCTGGGCTACCGCTACGGCTGCTGCAGACGTTGTATCACCCTGATGACCTTGGGGGTTTTGGAGGTGAGACAATTGTTGTTGTTGAAGATTGCTCATCCCTGATAAGCTTCTCTGTGGAAAGGGTGATTGGTTATATGATGGAAAGGTCAAAGGGTTATTATTATTACCAAAGTAGCTCATATTGTACCTTATGTCTATTAAAGTCTGTGACTGGTTAGATCATAATAGTGAAAGAAAACAAATAAGGGAATGTTTTTCCCGGAATCACCTATCCTCGAGCTTCCGGATCGCAAGAAAAAATTGAATGACGGTCAGCGGCCGGTATGCCGGTTTGGTTCTTGGTTCCTTTATATCGTACAGTTCATATTAAAATACTCTTAGATTGTAGAAACAACTGATTGTAAGAGGAATTGACTCTATGTGGTTACTTATAAGATACTTTCGTAAGAATTTGAGCAAATTCGGTGGATAGTAATGCGTAACAAAGAGTATAGTTAATGTCAAGATCGGTCACTGCTCGGTTAGAATGCGACGAAAATCGCTCGCGAAACCTACACTATCAAACCAAAAAGTCCGAAACGAAACGTTTTCATTAAATTATCAGTACAGATTGCTGGTACTGGTAGTATTTAATTCTAATTTAGTTGTAACGGAGACTACTAGGGCGGGAATGCTAAGGAAGGAGGACTTTATTCGAATACAATCAGCCAAACGACTGGCTAATAAATTGATAAACAATCTTGACCTCTGCAAACAAGCAATATCAAACCCGCAACTATGAAGTTATCACCGTGGAAACATATAACGGTGGGACGTTATAGGCTTGGAAGTGTCCGTTGCAATGGTCCTAGATAATAGACTGAAGGCCATATATCAGTTAAGGCGAATGAGCCAGCAACCACGCGCGCATAACCAAGAATTTGTCAAATTTCGCAGCCAGCACAGTAGCCTTGTTTGGAATAACTACTACTAGAAAGAGTAGTTTAGCAAGCACCGATAAGTTTAACGATTTAGTTTGGCGAATGTCAACTTAGAGACTAAAGAACGTTTGGACCAGCCATGTTTCAAATTTGAGTTCAAGACGCATCGATATATTTATAACGAGACTGTTCTCTCTGCAATTAAGTTTTGAGTTAAACCTTGTTACAATCTACCACAACAACATAATTGATACCATTCAAGTCAAGAATCTACTAACTAAGTATCCCTAGTGTTAACTACTCTCACTCTCTCTATCCAACTATAGTCATTCCCTTATACTATTTTTAACTACAGTCATTCCTTAACACAACATCTCTAAATTTGCTACTATTTACAAAAAAACGAAAAAATGAAGTTTTCCTCAATTTATGCCTTAGCCTTTGGTTTGTTATCATCCCAAACACTTGCCGCTCCAGCTAAAGAAAATGAAAAACGTGATGACGATAAGGTTGTGATCCATCTTACATCTACTGTGCAAAATACGCAGACCAATACTCATACTGTTGAAGGTACCATGTCCACTCATACAAATTGGATTGTGAATACTGCCACTGAAACCTACACCCACTACACTGCTACAGTCACTTCTACTGTGTTTGGTACGCCGTACACATACACTACCGTTGCTAGTACGCCTATCCAAAATAAGGAAGTTTCTCCAAGTACCAGTGACGCACAAGATAGTGGTGCGACCGAAACTTCTGCACCTGAGAACACCGATGCCACTCAAACTACCACCACAGAAGATGTTACCGACTCCCCAAGCTCAACTGCTGACTCAGATGCACCACAAATCACTCCTCAAAGTGCCACCACGTCTGACTCATGGATAATTGAAAATGTCTCCACTCTGACATCAAACAGTGTCTGCATAGTCAACTACGACTACTATTATGCTGATGAAGAAGATGATACCGAAACAGTCACCTCGACTTCAACTATATATACCACGGTTACCCAAAGCTGAGCCAATTACAAGCAGAGCTATCTGACGGTTTCCCGTCGTGTACAATAGTTGAGCGGTGTTGGTGTGGACTCTGGGCTAACATTCGTTTTTTTTTAATTCTTCCTTTTTCCACCAGGGTACAGTCAATAGACTCTTGATCTTTAAATTCTTTCGACCTCTAATTATTTCGGTTAATATATTATTTCATTTTGCGTTTATTCAACTTGTAGCAGCCATTATTGACAGCATTATCTATCTTATCCGTCATTTACTACTTACATCTACTGTTGACATATTGCTAATGTGTACTACGCATCTTTTACCTGGTAGCTCTCTATTGCCAAATCTCCAGTCACACCGCATATATATATGCCGTCTGGCCTTGTCACCAACCCTTCTACATAATTCCCCCTATAATGTGGCTACCTCAAGCCCTTCATCACCTCATATATTCTAACACTTCATCCATTCTAGAAATCTGGCAATAGTACTATATTTCCTTATTACATTAATACAAACTGATTTAAAAGTTATTATTGCATATAGTTCTATACATTACATCGTATATAGGGCTATAAGCCCTATAATCACATGATTGCAACCAAAAATTCATTTTCAAGAAGATTAGTTTTTGTGTCACATTTAACTCCGGGTAATACCGAGGGACACATTCCAAAAAATTTTCAGTCTAGACACCAACCATAGTCTGACAATACCGCTTGACTAGAAGTGAAAAAAAAGTTTGATTTTTAACTTTTATATAGTACTTAATCACATTACCTATAAATAAGACATAATGGGTATGTTAATAGCAATTATTAAGACTTCAGAAATGTATCGGAAGAAAGAAATGACTAGTATAAGACGTATGAGATGTCCATGAATGACGAATGAATAAATACCTTCAGAAAATTAAAGAAAAGAGTGGTTGAACCGTAGAGTAAATTGACAATTATTGATAAAATATACATACACGGATATCAAAAGAACAAGGATAATATGCCGATAGAGAGAATAAGATCAAGATAGTTATTCAGTTGGATGGAGGATTGAAAAAGAAAGGAAGGACAGTCTTGTTAACTTGTACTGACAGAAGATATCTTCGATATAAAGAAGCAACCCGTATAGATACAGCATACTAACATAATTATAGTTAACGTTCCAAAGACTAGAAGGACTTACTGTAAGGGTAAGGAATGTCGTAAGCATACTCAACACAAGGTTACCCAATACAAGGCCGGTAAAGCCTCTTTATTCGCTCAAGGTAAGAGAAGATATGACCGTAAGCAAAAGGGTTACGGTGGTCAAACCAAGCCAGTTTTCCACAAAAAGGCTAAGACTACCAAGAAGGTTGTTTTAAGATTAGAATGTGTCGTCTGTAAGACCAAGGCTCAATTAGCTTTAAAGAGATGTAAGCACTTCGAATTAGGTGGTGACAAGAAGCAAAAGGGTCAAGCTTTACAATTTTAAGTCTATTGAATACTTTGCTACATTATTACACAAGTATATGTTTAAATATTGTTTTATAGGTTCAATTTTGATTTTTCAATAGCCAAATTGGGGTTTTCAACTTTTTGTTAATAAACTTTACAGAAAATTATTTACTTTATGTATGGGTTGTAGTATAAGTCATTTGGGGTTCATCTGGCTCGATTTGCTGAATCTGTCGTAGACAACTGTATGCGGCCAAGCCTAATCAAAATACCGTCGCGATCAAAATTCATATAGGAGTGTTTATTTTTTTCCTGCTACATTATATCTTCCTCCTTTTAGTCAAGTTTTTCGGTATATATATCTCAGACTTCTTGTTACTATTAGTTGGATTCAATAAGATATTAACGAGACAGCTGAGTGGGTTACTATTGAAAGAAATATATATCGTGATTTTTTTTTTTGAGTCCCATTGTTTGGATTTTGATTCGAGTCGCCCTAAATCATAAACGTTTATTTTTATAGGCTTAATCGACCTTTTATTTGTATTAAAGCTTCCGTATTACGGTGGATTGTGTTTATATTGATTGATAATAGATATTGGAGATGAATTACGATTATTTGACTGACGAGCAGAAACAACAGCTTTACTTTCAGCAATTACAGGCTCAACAGCAGCAACAACAGCAACAACAACAACAGCAACAACAACAACAGCAACAACAACAACAGCAACAACAACAGCAGCAACAACAACAGCAGCAACAACAGCAGCAGCCTCAGCCCCCCAGACAGCCATTTACCACGTTTTTGCAAAATAATGGATCAAACTCTGATTTACCTCAAATGGGTACTTTCCAGCAAGATTTGCAAAGGCAGAATATCCCAAACCTCAGGTTTTCTCAACAAAACCAGTCAAGCGGGTTGGAAGCGGAATTTCAAGATGATGACAGTTTTATGGACGAAGATCCCACCGAAATTCATGAACAACCTCCCACACAAGAATTAAATTCATCGCCTTTGGCCCATCCACATTCATTTCAACAAAACTTTCAAACACCGACTAAGGGCAATGATGTGAATTTAAGGAATCAGCAGTTTCAATCTGTAGATTCTGAGAGATCTTTAGATTTTAAGCCGCCCGTAACTTTCACTACCCTCAACAACAACAGCAGCACAAACCTTTCCAGCCCTAGTGAAAGTTCATTCTTGAAGTCAAATTTAAATTTTCCAACTTCAAATATTCCTCCTTCAGATGTGTCTAATGAACCAAGTGCTCAAAAGTCTAACTATATATATTTTAATCGTCAACCAAACTCATTGAGCAAAATATCACAGGATAAGGCTTCATCGATAAAATTGAAATTAGAAAACTATTATCAGATGTCAGTTGCTCATGCAATTGAAAGAAACCAAAGACGCTTAGACTTAGAACATAAATTGTTGAATGAAGAAAGTGGTTCGTCCGAAGAACGTAAAAATAGACAGTTACAGAATTTAGGTAAGAAAGAATCCCAATTTTTAAGATTAAGAAGAACAAAATTATCGTTGGAAGATTTCAATACCGTAAAAGTTATTGGTAAGGGTGCTTTTGGTGAGGTTAGATTAGTTCAAAAAAGAGATACCGGTAAGATATATGCTATGAAAACACTATTAAAGTCAGAAATGTATAAGAAAGATCAATTAGCACACGTTAAAGCAGAGAGAGACGTATTGGCAGGCTCTGATTCGCCGTGGGTCGTTTCTTTATATTACTCATTTCAAGATGCTCAATATTTATACTTGATCATGGAGTTTTTACCTGGTGGAGACTTAATGACTATGTTGATTAGATGGCAAATATTTACTGAAGACATCACCAGATTTTACATGGCCGAGTGTGTCTTGGCTATTGAGGCCATTCACAAGTTGGGATTTATTCACAGAGATATCAAACCAGATAACATTTTGATAGATATCAGGGGTCATATAAAGTTGTCTGATTTCGGGTTGTCGACCGGGTTTCATAAAACTCATGATTCTAATTACTATAAGAAGTTACTTGAGAAGGAGAACGCTAATCACACCAATCCACACAATGGCAACCTTCAAGCACCATCTATGGCAACTAACAATAGAAATTCCATGATGGTTGATGCAATCCATTTAACTATGTCGAACAGACAACAAATGCAGACATGGCGTAAGTCCAGAAGACTTATGGCTTACTCGACAGTTGGTACTCCCGACTACATTGCACCTGAGATATTCGTGCACCAAGGGTACGGCCAGGAATGTGATTGGTGGTCGTTAGGAGCTATCATGTTCGAATGTTTAATTGGATGGCCTCCTTTCTGCTCCGAAACCCCCCATGAAACCTACAGAAAGATCCTCAACTGGCAAGAAACGCTTCAGATTCCAGACGACATCCACTTGTCCCCCGAATCTGAGGATTTGATTCGCAAGCTTTTGACAAATGCAGAAAACAGACTTGGCAGATACAACGGCGCGGACGAAATCAAACTGCATCCCTTCTTCCGTGGGGTCGATTGGGATACCATCAGAAAAGTCGATGCACCTTTCATTCCTAAGCTTCGTTCCATCACCGATACCAGGTTCTTCCCTACAGACGAGCTCGAAAACGTCCCCGACTCCCCTGCATTGTCGAAAGCAATGGAGCAAAGAGAACAAGTCCTTCAAAATGGAGGAAATGTCAAGGAAGACTTGCCATTTATTGGCTACACTTACTCGAGGTTTGATTATCTTACGAGAAAAAATGCTTTGTAATCTCCGGACTATGTATTGTTCTTGCCGCATTCTGCCGTTAGTTTCTGTTAAGTCTTGTGCGTTAACTGCGTAATTTAAATTTAGTTGATGCTCGGCAAGTCATAACCGTTTACCAATCTTATTTCCGTAATGTGATTACTTTACTCGTTTTGGGTCTAAGAATAGTAATCAGGGAACAAAAAAAACCATTTCGAAAATGTGATTACTTTACTCGTTTCGGATCTAAGAATACTAATCAGTAACTAAAAAGAGACTAGTTCGAAATGTGATTACTTTACTTGTTTCGGATCTAAGATTAGTAAACAGTAACTAAAAAAGACGGATGAAACAATTTTTCAGCCGAATATTCCGGTCATGTGATGGTGGATTATATGATCAGAGAAATTATAGCATGATCTATATATATCGGATAATACCTAGGGTTTATAGATTCTATATATAACGCACTTACTTTTAAGTTCTGCTAGAGTTAAGAAACGAATTCTTTCCTTACTATAACTTTTAATTGAGGTATTATTAAGCATGAAACCTATATATTCGATAGGATTGGCATTCATAGCGGCAGCCGCCAGTGTGATGAGTAAAGAAAATTATGATATGGTTAATGAATTGGGAAAAATAGAGGCACGAGCTGAACACATGGAACATATGAACCATGTAGACCAGTCAAAAACCAAGAGCGAAGAAATAGAGACGACTCAAAGCAGCAGTGAAGAGGTTGTGGCAACGCCCCACGTAGAGCATCATCATCACGGGATGCCGATTTTGCAGACAGAACTTTTGCCAGAGGAAAGAAAATTCTGGGAAAACTACAATACCACGACGTATTTCACGATAGAATCGGAACATAAAACAGCATTGTACTGGCACATTTGCTTGACACTCATGTCTTTTGTATTTTTGTACCCAATTTGTCTTGTGTTGAATAATGTGGGATCTAATTGGTACTACCCTTTATTATTTGTACACTCGGCATCAGTATTGGTTGGGTTAATCAGCTTATCGGTCTTTGTGAAGTCGATCCCAAACTTATACCCTAATAATGCTTATAATAAGATGAGTGTGATTTTGGGAATTTCTACCATCGCACATGTCATATTTGCAGTGTTCAACTTTGGTTACAAAGCAGCAACCAGTAAGGATGCTATTTCTGCTGATTACTTCACAGTATCCGATGAAGAGAGCCAAGAATCATGCACATCACCATCTGCTACTTTGTACGATACTCCGAGAGATACTTCCAATTCGACCGAAAGAGATGGATCAATAGACTATAACTTGAAGACCTCCCTTGGTTCAATGTTTCCGGCCAACAACCACGGCAACAGATTCTTGAAGAAGGTTACAGGCATTCCGGTGGTTAATACTATGGTTAACTTTTTTGGCAAATTTTCTGTGTATATTTTCAATTTGTTGAATTGGTGTCATTTCTTCTACTTTTTGATTTACTTGCCAACCGCTGTTGCCACTTTTGGCTGCTTCGGTCAGGGTGGTTATGTGTTTAATTTATTGGCCCATTTCATCAAGGGCGGTGTCTTCTTCAGTTTGGGACTCTTGTACTTGGCCAGATATTGTGGTGCATTCACAAATAAGGGCTGGGCTTGGAACCATAAGTTTATCAAGAACTACGAATTGAAACTCAGTCGCTGGAATAGAATCCAGAGCAAGGGCTTATGTACTATGGAAATGATTGAATCTTCTTTAATCTTATTTTACGGATGCACCAATATTTTTATGGAACATTTATCCAACCCTGGTGGTGAATGGTCTGCTAAGGATTTACAGCATGCATCGATTGCATTCATTTATATTGGATGTGGTTTATGCGGTATCTTGACTGAATTCAAATTGGCTAACTGGAGATTTGAAAAGTCAATCAGTAACTTCGAAAACTTCAATGGCCAATCTGTCTCGTCAAAAATTGTTAAGGCTGCTCCAGGATTTTCTCCAAACCCATTCCCAATTTTGACTATTTACTGGACTGGTGTTTTGATGTCACAGCATGCCCAAGCTTCCATATTATCTACTGAAATTCACAAACAATGGGGCAACTTGTTTGTGTTGGGTACTGTTTTCAGATTCATCACTTATTTATTACTATTGGTCTTACCGACTAATAAAGATTTAACTAAACCACTAAGACCTATCAGCGAGTTGTTAGTATGCTTTTCATTATTATGTGGTGGTTTGATTTTCATTGAATCTTGTGATCCAATAGTTTATGCGTTTGAATACAGAGGATTCACCTCTATGTTCACACTTAACATTTCCTTAGGTCTCGTCACCTTATTAATGAGTTGGGAAATGAGTGTTTTCGCATTCAAAGATTGGCTACTTAATAGAGCCTAATCTTTTTTCATGTTCAGGTTTGATTTCTATTTATTATAAATATTTAATATCTTTTGTTGCTAATTAATTAATATCGCTATTTCGTTTTAGTCAATAAAGTAATCTTTTAAATATTTGACCTTGTATCACGTAGTATCTATTTAACTCTCTCTAAAAAAGAAAGCTAATGATGCAATGTCATTTTTCTCTGGTGTTATTCAGTACGATAAAACTACGAAAGAAATCATTTCATGATGTTATGCTCTTGAAATAAGAAGTTATATTTTCTCACTCGTGTTATCGTAAACTGCTTCTCTTTTTTTCGCTCACTGAAAAATTCCACAGATTTTGGACTATAAAGACGAATATCTAATTATCGACAACAGTTAACGACAATGGCTTCTTTCAATCCATCGAAAAGAACTAGAGACGAATTCGAAGTGGATAATCAACATAATGAACTAGATATTGATTCTAAAAAGCAACATTTAGATCCAACCACTGAATTAGTTACAAATGTTTGTAAAGACATTAGAAGAATTGGAGAAAATGCAAACCTTACAAGCCAGATTGACGATATTTCATATATTTCAAACCCGATAGTTGCAGAATTTGAAAAAATCGATAAATTGAGAGTTTCTATCTTGAATACTCTATATGCTATTATAATTGAGCAACCCCAGAAGATAACCTCATTGAGTATTTTAATCTTGTTATGTAACGCTAAAAATTTCTTGGTTTCCAAATACGTTATAGAATTTTTCCATTCTAAAGCACAAGGTTTATTAGATAAGGTAAGTGAAGAACAAGAAAAAAAGAGTGAAGAAATTAAGGATGAAGAAATGAAAGAAGAAGTAGACGAAAACGAAGAAAAAGAAAAACCAAAAGAATCAAAGGATATTAAGAAAGAAGAAAGCAAGGAAGATATCCTTCGAGAAGATGCAGGTGTCTTTAATAATTTAAAATCAATCTTGAAATTCCTAGCTTGTTTGTCACCAATAATTGATAACTATTCAATTATTAATGTTTTTAAGCAGTTTTTGAATTTATCGATAGAGCTACAAAAACAAAATGAAGGCAGAAATGGAATAGCTGAGGAAATATTTTATAACACATTAATTTCTGTTCCTTACTTATTGAGTAATGATACGTCTGAGGAAGCAATTAACCATTGTAATGATTTGTTAGAAATTGCGTCTAACTTTGAAATTAAAGACACTAGTAAAACTATTACATTATTGCAGCCCTTCGACTCGAAATTAAATAATTTCTCAGATAAATTGCCGTACAACCCTGAAAGGATGATAAATGTAATCTATCCGTCATTACTTGCCTTGCAAGGAGAAGGTAAGGATTGGGCTAATTTGAAAGGCAAATTGTTCTTGAACTTCAAAGAATTAATTGATCCTATTATTGATACTTCATTGAAAAATAATGTAATTTCGAATGAAATTGTGAAGCATTCTTTGCCTCAATTGTCTCTTCCTTCAGTTGAAACATTATCAACTTATAAGCCACATGGATTAATTGATAATTTATGGTATAGAAATACTAGACTTTTATTCCAAGTTTACAATACTACGGAATTTGAAACGGTTCCTGCTGTAAATTCTTATTTTGGGTTAATTTTTAAAGATTTAGCTTTCGATATCTTAACAAATTTATCATTCAACAAGAACGAAACAGCCATTCAATTATCGATTTTAGATCTTTATTTCGCTAAGAACTTATTTGCACCACCAGGTTCGTCTGTTGATCAATTGACAATGATTAATAATGATAACGTCGCTGGCGAAAATAATCCACCATTATCTACATGGAAAATTGAAGATATTGCTGTTGAAAGTATATTAACGATGATTTTTCAATTACCAAATCCTTTGAATTATGAAATCTATTACTATACCGTGTTAATTGCTTGTTGCAGAGAAAGTCCCGAATCTATTGCGCCGGTATTTGGTAGAGCTATTAGATTTTTTTATAACAATTTAGAAACTTTGGATTACGAATTAAAGATTCGATATTTGGATTGGATGACAATTCAAATTTCAAACTTTGAGTTTAGTTGGAAGTGGGACGAATGGGTCAAGGATTCCCAGAAGTTTAAGAATTTGAAATATCATCCTAAAAAGAATTTCATTAAAAATTTAATAGCAAAAGAAGTAAGATTATCTAATAAGAATAGAATCAAAGAAAGTTTTGTTACGGTTAATCCAGATCCAGCTGCAACTGACAAATTAATTCTTTTAGATGAGTTTTATCAATACTTGAATATTTCATTATTTCCTAATGAATCAAAATACATTATTGATTACGATAGTGAATTATATGGTAATAATGATGAGTACAAGGAAGTGTTGGCTAAGTTAGAGTTTGAAAGAAAGGAAAAGCTAGAAAATAATTTAACTGTTTCTCCACAAGAAGAATTGATTTATAACTTCTCGAACTCAGGCTTACCTTTGCACGAAGTATCCAATAAGGTTTATGATTTAATAATAGCCAACTGGAAACCTAACAGTGAATTTTATGACCTTTATAAAGAAATCTCGACAAATTTAGATGATTATACTGCTATAAATTCAGATAAATTCCTTATCAATTTATTTTTCCAAACTTACGCATACATTGGATCTAGATCGATTTATTCCGTGGTTAGTTTATTGTCAAGGGATATTATCAAATTGAAGTATTTGAGTGGTGTGGAAATAAAAGATGAAAATTATCAAGCGAGTGAATTTCAATTTCCAGCCGTTGAATTATCAGAAGAACAATTTGACGACAGGCAGAATTGGATTATTGATTCTATCTTTAGAATTTGGGTCCATCAACCTCAAGTAGTATTTTTGATATTAGAATACTTGATTGAATTTGAAGTTTTGAAACCGAAATATTTGATAGGAAAGACATTAAGCTTGTCTTCAAACTTAATCATCGAAAACGTTTCTTGTATGGAATCTGTCAATAGAATTTTGATAAACTTTTCTAAGTCTTCCAATGATGAGTTCAAAATTCTTGTATTAAGGTTGTTTGAATTAATTGTTAATAACTTGAACGAGATAGCCAGAACTCTAGAAACTAATACTTCTGATGAAGTATCAATTCTCAAGGATTTTAGTGATGAAGAATCCGAGGACATTGAATTAATGAACAAAGTTGATAACCAGTGGTTATTCTATGAATACAAAGGGCTTTTAAAGAGTTACTTGAGAAAGTTTAGTATTTATAGCTCTGGCTTCATTAATGAAATTGAAAATTTATTTAAAGGTATTGAAAATGATCCCGTTAGAAATGATACTTTGAACTGGTTAAAGGAATTACAATGATCTATATAGTTTTATTATATAATTGTACGTAAGGTATCTTAATCGAACAATAAAAACCGATCTCCGAAAAAATAGTTTATCGCTAAGTTAAACGTTGTATATCACCATGATGAATAACACCAGCGACCAAACATTTGCGGTAGAAACCATTGACTTAACTTATAAGTTCCCTTCAAACAAAAGAATAGGATTACAAGGGATTAACCTTCAGATTCCATGGGGATCAACTAATTTACTAGTTGGGCAAAATGGTGCAGGGAAATCAACTTTATTAAAAATCTTAGCAGGCAAGACCTTAATTAAACAAGGCAAATTAAAGCTAGGAGGGTTCGACCCATTTGATTTTTCGAAAGAAAGAAACGAAAAGCAGAATTCTGATGTCAATAATTTAATTACTTATTTAGGCACCGAATGGGCAGCGAATCCTGTTGTTAAAAGAGATATCCCTGTAAACTTATTGGTCTCTTCAATTGGTGGTGGAACTTATTCAGAAAGAAGAGACGAATTGATTAGAATCATGGATATTGATCCTGAATGGTCAATGGCATATATTTCTGATGGTGAGAGAAGAAGGGTTCAATTAGTGATGGGTTTATTAAAACCATGGAGATTATTATTATTAGATGAAGTTACAGTTGACTTAGATGTGGTAGTTAGACAAGATTTGCTTAATTTCTTGAAGAAAGAATGCAGAGTTCGTAATTGTTGTGTAATCTATGCTACACATATTTTTGATGGACTAGGAAAGAGCTGGTGTGATAGAATTATTCATTTAAATGAGGGAATGAAGGTAGATGATATAAGTATGAATGATGTAGAGTTCGTATCCAAAAAGGAAAATCTACAGAAAGTCAATGACACTATACAGGTAGAATTAGCAGAATCGTTGCATCCTTTGGCATTAAGTTGGTTGCGAGAGGACTTGAAGGAAAGAGGATCGAGAGAAGAAGAAAAGGCAAAAATGGCCAAAAGACAAGATGATTGGAATAATGCAAGAGAAGGCGCTTATTTTGATGGGAATGAATCAAAACTTAAGGATTACTTTAAGGCAACTAGAAGTGCTAAATAATTATTTTATTAGATATAGACGATATATAGGCTAATGACGTATGCAATATCAACCCGTGAATGCTTGATTGTTCTGTGTTACTGTTCCTCTAATAAGAATTTACGTTCTAATTCCATGAATTTAACGATATCCTGATGCTTCTTCAAATTTTCTTTTAGTATCCAATTCCGATAGTTCAAGTCTATAATATCTATGCTTTGATTTTTTCCAAAACTGAGAATATCGCGGATTCTACCCGGCTCCTCTTCCATCTTACGTCTTATAATGTTATGCTGTTTGTTTCTAGGGGTTAAGGGAGTTGTAGGACCTCTCTTTTGTGCTTGAGTATTGGAAAGCCCATCCTTGACTTTTTTTGATAAATGCATTGGGGAAACAGTCCCGTTTTCGATCTCTTCACGCCCACTGCAATTATTGAGTGGCGGAGTGCGTGTTATATCCTCTTGGTTCATCTCGTACAAGCCAATAATGTTATCTGAAAATTGTTACTCTTTCCATGGTTCTGTTATTGTGGTTTTATAAACAAACCATATTCAATAAATTATATGCACACCAGGACCAATTGATGCAATACCAAGAAGTAAGGACTATTTCAACTATCTAGGCTCTTAAACTACTTAGAGACAAAGCCTCAACATTCCAAAATGATATTAATGCTTTGAATTCCTATAATCTTGAGTTTTCTTCTGAAAAACACAAATATCTAGGAGGTTACAACCTCACAGGTAAGCGATCAATAAAAAGCTTTCAATCACAGACCCAGTATACCCTAAGATATAGTCATAACTAACAGCGAAAGAAGTATACAATGGATTTAATAGCCTTCTAGTAACCCTTCAACTACCTTTCAATTTCATAATTTTGTCAAAATCGTGTCTTATTGCGTTGTACCAGGATAAGGAATAATTCCGTTCATGTCAATTATAATCTCACTTCAAATAACATCTACCCATAGGGCGTAAAGCATTCCCGGATATATTACACATATACCACACTTATATCCCTCATAGAATCCCCAATAATTCGCAAATTGTATTATCATAGTGTAGCAAAACTTTTTGCATCAAATACGCAGTCGGTGCCTTATGCGACAGTAATAAGATGAGATGATCCCTACCAAATTTACTCACCAATTTTGACCCTGAGTTCGTGAAAACCACTCATCGAACACATTGTTCCAACTACTACTATCTGGTTCTCAATGATTCCATAAACTACACCTGCTTCCTGGGATAGGATCATTTGGTGGTTAAAAACGTGGTCGTGTCTGCTTAATTTTGAAATTTTCGTCGACGAAAAAAAATTCGACGCTATAAATAGTGATGAAATTCTCACCTTGACGTTAACAAGTACCATAACGTAACTACAAGTCACAATGTCTAACAACGAAAGAACTTTTATTGCTATTAAGCCAGATGGTGTCCAAAGAGGATTAATCAGCTCTATCTTAGGTAGATTTGAAAACAGAGGATACAAATTAGTTGGTATCAAGTTAGTTCAACCAACTGAATCCTTATTAAGAAAACACTACGATGACTTACAATCTAAGCCATTCTTCCCATCTTTATTATCTTACATGTTATCCGGTCCAGTTTTAGCTACTGTCTGGGAAGGTAAGGATGTTGTTAAGCAAGGTAGAGCTATCTTAGGTGCTACCAACCCATTGCAATCTGCTCCAGGTACCATCAGAGGTGATTACGCCGTTGACATGGGTAGAAACGTTTGCCACGGTTCTGACTCTGTTGAATCTGCTCAAAAGGAAATTGGTTTATGGTTCAAGAAGGAAGAATTAGTTGACTACAAGCCAGCTTTATTCGGATGGATCTACGAATAAGTTATTTAGCTAGTGTTTAAATATGTTCAATTGGTAGTCCTTCTGTCAACGAAAGAGTATTAAGTCAATTAAATAGCTGAATAATTGAAAATGTAAGATTTCATTTCAAGTAGAAGGTCGTGTAGAAATAACCAATATCAATATCAGTTGAATGTATATGTATATATCAATCTGGAGACATTGTATGCAAAAATAATACGAACTCAATTGATATAAAAGCAGTTTTTTGTTTTCGTAGTTCATTTATAATAGTAAGTTGTTGGTCATGTCGGTGGATGATAATTTATTTAACGATCAAAATAATGATATGCTAGATGCAAACGATGAAGACGAAGAAATGGAAGACACCGAGAACAATAATAATGAATTCGGTGAAGATGACGAGGAGGAAGAAAATGAAGACGATGATGAGAATGAAGAGAATAATGAAGATGATGAAGATGAAGACGACGATGAAGATGAAGACGACGATGAAGATGATGACGATGACGACGACGATGAAGATGACGACGAAAATGAAGAAGATGAAGAAAGAGCCAAATTCGTCGATGCTCGTGAATCAAATGACTCTGAGCTGCAAGCAGATACTAATAAGGATAAGGATGATATGATAGTTGATCAATCTGATGCAACCAAAGACGAGCAACGTCAAAAAGAAGCTGAAAAACAAGATTCATCGAAGACAACATCAGAACAAGACCAAAACGAAATAGATGAAGAGAATAATTTAAAACATGTTTCAAGGGAAACTATAAGAGAGAACTTAATACTAAAGGCTAAGGAATCAACAGAGTTTGATATAATTCCTTCTGTAGCTATTCCTTATACGTCGGAATGTCATGCGCTAGCATTCACTGACGGTCCAAAATGGATTTTAACCGGTGGAGAAGATGGATTTATTAGAAAATACGACTTTATTGCATCTATAGAAGGGAAGTCGCCATTAACAATGGCCCAAAGACACAATTTGGTTGACACTATAACAAAGGCTGGTGTAATTTCATCATACTGGGAAAATGAACAACCTTTAACCAAAAAGCAAATGATGGAGACTAACCCCAAGTTAAAGATGAGTGATTTCAGTACAGGCTCTGTGAGTTATGAACCGAAGGTGAATCCAGTGTATTCGCTAGATGTGGAAAGAAATGGGTATTGGTGCCTCTCAGGCTTATCATCAGGTGGTATTTCTTTATATACCATGAGATATAATGAAGGAAATATCCATCATTATTTCAACCATTCGCCCAAAAAACAAAGCCCTACCCTAAACAATGGACATAATGATGCAGTATCTGTATTGAAGTTGAATTCTCAACAAAAAAAGTTTCTCTCTGGATCTTGGGATAAAACAATTCGAGAGTGGGATTTAAATACAGGCAAGTGTATTAACTTATTCACTGGTAGTTCTGGACAGATTTCGAATATCCAATATAGACCAGAAGGCTTAGCAGATTTTACGTTATCTTATGAAGATGCAGATATCAAAGTCGAAGACCAAGACATGAAGCCAGAAAGCGATATTGATTCCTTATTCGGAGATAGCGATAATGAAAATAATGAAGATAGAAAAACTATTGAATCACAAGATAAGTCTAATTCATCAAAAATAATAACTAACGATTCTAAAGTTACCAATAAAACATTTTGTAACGATTCAGTATTCATGAGTTCAAGTAGTGATGGTACTATTAATCTTTGGGATGTTAGGGTCTCAAATACGACTAGTACTCCCGTATTAAGGTTGGGAGTCTCGGAAGGTATACCTCCTTGGTGTATGTCATCTACATGGTCTAATTGTGGCGAATATATCTATGCTGGTAGAAGAAACAGTACGGTTGAAGAATTCTCAATCAAAATGCCACATAAAAGATCAAGTTCAGGTCATAATAAAGACACTATGGTTCCAAATGTTCTGAAATTGTTACAGTTCCCTAAAATCTCAGGTCCCGTCAGTGCTATATCTACACTTCCGAACAATGATTTCATATTATGTGGGTCAAACGATAATATCAGATTATATAATTTGAACCTTTATAATGATTTATCTAATACGTCCAGTACAACAAATAGGAAGCCTGCAACACCTTTCATGATTATACCAGGTCATCATGGTGGTATACTAAGCTCTTTATATGTGGACGAGACAGGTAGATTCATGGTAAGTGCTAGTGGTAATAGAGGATGGGGTCATGCAAATTTCACAGATTCTGTGCTCATTTATGAAATCGATTTTGAAAATGATAATTAGACAATCTCTTATAGAACTTTAATAGTAATCAGATAATAATTCAACAACCTAAATTAAAATTGCTTAAATTAAATTATATATAATCATAAACTATCCAATAAACCCATAGATATTATTTCTTAGGTTCCCTAAACCAACTTGCCCGATGTTTATTCCACTGTTCACAATATCCGAATCTTTTAGAGAAGTAAATATTCCATTTACAACGCCACCTGTTTCATATGCCAATGTATTACATGAATCGACAACAATATCGCACAACCTTTTAATGGATTCCAGATCAAGTATATGATACCCAAATTTTCGCATCATTGATAACGAGCCTGATAAAAGTCTTGATATATTCAAACTCTGATAGCTCGGATCATTTTTAATCAATAAGAAATGCATCATAAATCCAATAAATCCGACAGTAAAACTGATCCTATAAAAGTTCGTTAAAAGAGCCTTATGTTTATTGCTGCTAAGTTTACCCTCTGGAGCTGGCGAGTTATCGTTATAAAATAATTTCTTAAATATCATCGATGAGGTATTAGCAATCTTAGTATTAATCGAAGATGATGCAGAAGTAAAGCTTGTGATAGATGACGATAACAGATTTGGTAGACTGGTATCGAGATCGGAAGTGGAGTTCGATAATTCTTCTTGTTGCTCTAATAATTTTTGCTGAAGCGATATGTTATAAACATTTTGCTTTGACATTTCTTCATCTTGAAGTTGAACAAGATCATTCAATGAAGAATCAGGCGGATTATCATCGTTGATTATTAAATAGCTGTATTTACAATCCTTAGTTTTCCTATCAACAAGAATGTCTGATGTATTTAATAGGACAGAATTTTGATTGAACTCCTTGAACCAAACATCGTATGTAACATCTGAATTTTCAATATCGCTGATTAAATAGCTTTCGATTAAAATCCTTGTTTTATTCAAAATTTTATTAAGATCGGAATCAGTCATAGTGCCGAATAAGCTATTGGGGGACACTAAGGTATGAACTAAATCTATGTCAATTTCGGGTTCTTCTGTATTAGTTAAGGTGTTCGGATCGATATTTAATTCGTTAAATATATCTTCCTTATGAAACAATAACAAAGCAACATATAAATAAACATTGACAATTACTGAATTGTAACTTAATATAAAATCCCAAATTATTAGTAGTTGATGCAAATTATTCAAATCATGACTGTAAAAAGTCAATATTGAGGATAAACCTTGATAGAAGTTATAATCGTAATGAAAACCAGATGACAGAATATATGAGTTGCTGGATTGTTTGATCAATTCAAATAAATCTGTATCAACTACTTCTAAAAGGCTAGGAATTAATTTCAAATGATTGATAGAAAGGTTTATATCTGTGATCATGTAATCTCTTAAATGAAATACGGTGAGCTTTTCTAATAGCTTGAAAGCCAATTCTTCGTTTTTTGACGAATCAGATTTGCTGCCTTGTTCGTAGCAAACAATTAATATAATACTTGCTATATCATGATAGCCCTGATAATAGTTTAGGCATGGATATTTCCTAAGTATCTTGATTATAAGATTCAATAGGCATTTCTTCAATTGGTCTATATCACTGCTCGAGAAAATAGCAGTAAACGATTCGTTTTGTAGTTGATGGTAAGATTGCATGTGTGATAGCACGGTGAATGATCTTTGAATATCCAATTTAACCTGGTCTTCATCCTTATGTGGTGGTAAATCATTCAAATCTAAATCATTAAGTAAAAAAGACGTAACTGATTGTCTATTTAACTTTAAATTTGGTGAATCTAGTCCTGATTGCTTATTCGACAATATTGCTTCATCCAAATCATCCTCAGAATTACCAATACCCAATATTAGTGGCCATATTTTCATTCTGAACTCATTATTTATTAGGCCTTCTGTTGATCTCAGATATTCCTCCAATGCATCAATATTCTTATTTTGCAATGCCTCGCTTAACGTTTTTGCCTTCAAGCTTTTGATAGTATCGCTAAGTGGTACCCCATCATTATTGTAGAATGATTTACCCAATTTATCAAAGTCCATCGAAACCCAATCTGGATGCAGCTGTAATAGCGTTTGTGAATGCTCTTTAACTGACATTCCGCTTGAGTAGTTTATTTGTCTGATAAAAAACTCTGATATCTATTCTTTTCAGTATACCACTTTTCTCTAGTACAATATGTTGCTTATTTAATCTATAAGATTACCATTTAACAGGATATAAAATAAATGTCCTGAAGTTGGATTGAATCACAAGCTCTCTAATCTTTTATTATCGATTATCCTTTTTTATCTTGGTGCTCGGATGCCGAACTGTCCAAATCTTACCCCATGATCATTTATTCTTTTCATATACATTTATTCATCTCTAGTCAATTGAAAAACAGACTAACTAGTCACTAGTAAATTAGTAAATATGAGTATTGAAGCTTACAAGATTATTGATGCTAAGCCTGTTGATGGGTCAAGTTTAGAACTTGCCGTTACATGGGCAGACGGAACCGTATCCAAATACCACAATATATGGTTGCGTGACAACTGCCATTGTGAAGAATGCTATTATATTGCTACTAAACAACGCTTATTAAACTCATGCTCGATTAAAGCGGATATAAAGGCGACTTCTGTGGACCATGATGCCAATAGCTTGAGAATTGAGTGGGATCAGAATGGCCATAAAAGTGAATATGAAAGTGAATGGTTAGCATTGCACTCATACAATCCGAAGCTTGTACCAAACCAATTGAAGATTAAAGGAGAACAGGAGGTCTTGAAACAGAGTTATTGGAAAGTCAAAGACATTAAAGACAAGTTTCCCAGCGTTGAGTTTAGGGCTATTATGAACTCGAGCGATCGCTCAGATAATGAAGACGCAATTAGAGATTGGTGTTTGAAAATCTGGAAATACGGTTTCTGTATGATCGATAACGTTCCTATTAGCCCTGGAGAAACTGAGAAACTTTGTGAGAAAATCACTTACATCAGGCCTACCCATTATGGTGGTTTCTGGGACTTCACCAGTGATTTATCAAAGAACGATACTGCGTACACGAATTTTGATATCTCGTCTCATACTGATGGTACCTACTGGAACGACACACCAGGATTGCAATTATTCCATTTATTATACCACGATGGAACTGGAGGTACCACATCGCTAGTAGATGCATTTCAATGTGCCAAAATATTGCAACAGAAGCATCCAGAAGATTTTGAGTTATTAACAAAAATTCCGGTACCTGCCCATTCTGCCGGAGAAGAAAAGGTTTGTATTCAACCAGATATTCCTCAACCTATATTCAAGCTTAACAATGAGGGCGAGTTGGTTCAAGTACGCTGGAATCAATCTGACAGATCGACAATGGACAGTTGGTCAAACCCAGAAGATGTTCCAAGGTTTTACAAGGCTATCAGTAATTGGTATAAGATAATCTCTGACCCAGAAAACGAAGTATTCTATCAATTGAAGCCAGGCCAATGTTTGATTTTTGATAACTGGAGATGCTTTCACTCTAGAACCGAATTTACAGGTAAACGAAGAATGTGCGGTGCATATATAAACAGAGACGATTTCATGTCACGGTTAAAATTACTAAACTTAGGAAGAAAGGCCGTCTTGGATTCTATTTAGTCTACATTAGTAGGTTCAAAAAGTTTTTTTATTTTTTTTGAAATATGTAAAATTATTCACCACTCTAACTCGACTTGTAGCTTAAGCAAAGATTGGAATCTTGTCCCAATCCCATGGGTTGTTAAATCTTAAATCTTGATCTAATTTGGAAATTTCTTCAAAGTCTTCCTTTTCTAAGTTGAAATCATTCACTTCCAAGTTTTGTAATAATCTGTCTGGGTTGTTTGATTTTGGAATAATAGCAATGTCTCTTTGAGAGGCCCATCTTAACAAGACTTGAGCTGTAGTTTTCTTGTGCTTATCAGCAATCGACTTGATGGTTTTGTGCTCAAATAAGGTTGGGGTGTCCAAAGCTTTAGAATGTTTTAATTCCAAGAAAGATTGTGGACCAAATGATGAGTATGCGGTAACAGCAATGTTTTGAGATTGAACGTATTCAATTAATCTTGGTTGTTGTAAGTAAGGGTGGTGTTCAATTTGTAAAACAGCTGGTTTGATTTCAGCGCCCCTTAATAAGTCATAGATTAAAGCACCCGAGAAATTGGAGATACCAATTGACTTGACTTTTCCGGATTTAGTTAATTTTTCCATTGCCTTCCAAGTTTCTGCCAAAGGCACATTCTCGTAGTGGAATTTGTCTCCGTCTCCACAGTAGAATCCTGGTGGGTACTTTTCTTCAAATGGAACATATTTGAAAGCAATTGGGAAATGAATTAAAAATAAGTCAAGGTATTCCAAATTCATGTCACTCAATACTTTCTTCAAAGCTAATTCAACGTTCTTTGGGTCATGGTAACTATTCCAAAGCTTGGAAGTGATGAATAATTCATCTCTAGCAACTAAACCTTCATTGAGTGCTTTGTTGATACCTTCGCCGATTTCCTTACAATTGCCGTAATCTTGCGCAGCATCAAATAATCTATATCCAACCTTAATGGCGTTGTAAATGGTATCGGCGCAAGTAGCGTTGTCGACTTTCCAACAACCGAAACCGACTAATGGCATTTCATATCCTGAATTCAACTTAATAGACATCTTGTATGGTCTTTTCTTTACTTTTAGTTTATAACTACTATGGAAAGAAAATTGAAAATTCCCCCAAATGTGGAGGAGGTTCGGACTTATTTATAGTCTAAATCTGGCCGACTGATATCCGGGTTGCTTTAGTGGTTTTTTTTAATAATAGTGCTCGATCCGCATACTACTTTAATCCAGGTAGTCGTCCTTGATTAATCCGTCTCGATCGATGTCTATGCACTATTACTCCCATTAATTAACCCGAACTACAACATGCTCGGCATATTATTGTTGCCCCACACAATCCCCTTTTCGGTTTACAGAAAATACATTATAATAATAAGGTGACTTTAGGTTCTACATTTTCACGTATTCTGCCTACTTCTTAAAACGGTAAAACTTTCGGTAGAGGGGTAGGTGGCCAAAAGTATTTGTAATACAGAGTCTTCGAGATAAATCGACTGTCGCAATCAGGGACGTTTGATGTCGAATTTCACCTATTTTTCGACAAAAAGTGTCGCTAAATGCAGCAGCCCAATTTGGCTATTTCATAAACATTAACAATATAAGATCGTTAAACACCGTTAAACACCATCGATTATGGATATTAGATAGTGAAAATCAATAGGGAGTCAGGAGTAACTTCATCAGACATGACTACTATTCCATTATATTTGAAGATCAAAAGTCCCAGGAAGGGAAGAGAAGCATTATTTGAAACCAGTGGTGATAATAGTATTACGCTTAACGGGAAGCAATATGATTTCACAAAAATATATAGTGGTAGTAACAATACATACAATGAATTAATTGAGACATTTGACCCATGTACATGTTTTATATTCATGGGTCCCACAGGAAGCGGTAAGACTACTACACTTAAACAAGTGATCTATGAAAAGATCCACCGTTTAGAATCAGCAGCAACAGAAGCATGTATTACTGCATTTGAAGTGAGTGAAAACAAGTATATAATAGATTTACTTGAAATGCCAATAAAGAAAAAGGAGTACCATAGCTCGTGTTTAGAATCCCAGTTGAATAAAAGAAAGTTAAAGGGTGATTCTCATGAGGTGTTGGAAACTGTTTTTAAGAAGAGGAATACGAAGAAAACAGTCTTTAATAGTGAATCTAGTAGATCTTGTCTAGTGGTGACATTTTATTATGACGACAAAAGAGTTATTTACATTGATCTAATGGGTAACGAAAAGTATGATAAGTCGCTGCTGCTATCTAATGCGTTTGCCAATACCAGCATGTCATCTATAACGCAATTACTTGCCAACAAGACATCTAGTAATGGAAGGTCCTCAAATCTAATAACCAATCTTATTTTCAAAAATAATTTGCCAAGTTCAGGGAAGATTAATATTATTTTAAACGCTGATCCTAATGGAGATATCGTTTTGCTTAAATCTATATTAAATAACATTGCATCATTAGTTAAAAATTTCAAATTGGAAGCTGCAGCGTCTAATAAATTAGATAGAACGCCCAAGATTCCTCATTATGCCAAACCTACAATCTCTTCCCTTAGTCCAACAAGAGTGGGACCCAGGTTGACATACAGTGCAAGTCCAATAAGAAAACAAAGCTCCACTCCCTCAAAATTTAAGATGATTCCAAGCACAGAAAAGCTTAGTATTGCGCCTAAATTATTAGGTCCAAGAATTCAAAAATTCCAAACTCCTACTAGAAACGCATTTATGGCTCCAATGAAAACCTTGCTGCCTTACAGAGCAAGTCATTTGACTAATAATTTTTATGAAATTCAAATTTCAAGTTTGAAAAAGACAATTAAGGAGTTGGAGGTTGAAATATCCGATTTCAAGCATAGCTATAAAGAAATATTACAAACAACCACGCTAGGAAATGGAGATATTGGTAGCAATGCAACTTTTGAACTAACTGATAATGAATTGAAACTGAGATCATTAAAAGGAGAAATAGATGACTTAATTAGAATCAAAACTGTTCATGACAAATTGTTGAAACAGAAAAACGTCTTGAATGAAAAAGTTAATGATTTCAAATTAGACTTCTATAAATTCAAGCTGCAGCACAGTAACTTTACCAGTAATATAGAAGCATTGGAAAAGGTTGTCGACTCGTTGGATGCCAAGAATAGTCAAATGAAGTCAGAAAATGATAAATTGAGCGAGCAAGTGAAGACTATAAGGGAAGATTTGAACAAAGTCAGGATTGAAAACTCCGCTTTAAATTCAAAACTTGAGATATTGACCACGCAAAATAAAGCATTAACGCAAACCATTGAAGCACTTGAGAAAGACAAAATAGAGAAACAACTTTCAATGGATAAGTTAGCTCAAGAGAATATGTCGTTGCAAACGGAGTCTCTAAATACAAAGAACTTGAAAGAAGAAATTTCAGATTTGAAAAATGTTAATAATACTAATAAAAATGAAATCGAATCGTCTAAAGCTATTATTGTTGAGCAGCAAAAGCAAGTTGAGTTAAAAGACCTGATCATAATTGAAAACAAAATAAAGATGGAACAGCTCAGCAAATTAGCATATCATTCATCGGAAAATCAACAGGTTATAGAGAATTTGAGAAATGAATTAACGAGCATGAAATCGGAAGTGCAACATTTGACTGCGGAAAACAAGCTTATCAGTAATAAGCATGCAAAGTCTATCGAAGAATTGAAAACATATAAATATAAATTCAAGACGTTAAATAACTCTTGGTCCCAAAAATTTGATAAGATAATGAAGTCCAAGGACCAAGGTCTTGTAAAATTGAGATCTGAATTGAATTCTCAAAGTGGCACTTCTGATGGTTTGGTCCGCGGGTTCCTGGGATCTGATATATTTGAAGATAAATCCCATTCTACTTCTCCGACGAAAGCTGCAAATAAGAATAACCCTTTGCAGCCTTCCAATATATCCAAAATTGAAAACCAAACCAATAAGACTTCCAGTTCTGAAAAGAATACAAATAAGTTCAATAACCTGAGTAAAGTCAAAAAATCAAAAAAAAAGAAGCACAATAAGAACACAAGTAAATTACAATCTATATAGAGAGAATATAATACCATTTTGTTTATTGTTAGTTTTGTAGTATACAATTTAAACAGTTCTTCTATCTGCCATGAAACGGACAATTGGACCCAATCCGGTGACTTCAACTGTCTTTTCAAACCAATGCAACAATAATCCACCTTGCTTAGCACCATAGCTGGTACTCATATTCTTGTACAAATATTTAACCAATGTATCCTGTTGATTAGAGTCCAACTGCTTAACGAAATTAGACAAGTCATTCGTGTTGTGATTATTTTTAATTGAACATAAAACTTCAAAGACTGTTTCTGCGTGCAATTCTTTTGTTTTATCATCAGAAACGTACGGTGGAGTATCTAATGCTAAAGCTAAAGCTTGTAAGAATTGACCCAGCGACAATGCTGATCTGCATTGCTTTGATAATGAAACTATTTCCTCATTAGATACAGGTGGTAAATCAGGAATCAAGTCTTCTTTTGACAAATGATTATCCGTTTCTAAAGCATCAATATCAATTCTTCTCCAATTATCCATGACTGTGTTATATTATATCTTTGAATTTATATTAATGATAAGATAAAGGACTCTGTCTATATTAAAGTCGGATCGGTGAGTTCAAGGGTTGGCTCGGTTTTGTGTCCAAAATCTACCCTATGCTTAAAGTGGTCTACAAGAGTAATAAGTTTAGATGACAATTAATATACGATTAGATATAAACGTGGCAAATATAAATGACTAGTGTACAATTTTTTGGTCTATGTTTACAGGAAGAAAAAATTCTGTATCCATAACTGTTCAAATATATATGTGATTGACCATCTCTTTCTAGGTGCAAATTGTAAAGGCCAGAAAGCGATGGTAAATTCAAGCAAAAGTTGATTATATAAATCAAGCTTCGGACTTCTTTTTCTTCTTTGCTGATTGATCATTTTCATCATCTTCTTGGGTCTTGCTCTCATTTTTAATGCTGTAGTCTTCCATAAATTTTAAAGCCTTATCTCTCAACGAAACCGAATCAACAACAATTACAACAAGTCCATCACTTCCAACTTCATACTTTATATGATCCTCGTTAGGTATTGCGATGTTTTCGTCGAATTTATCGAAAAATTCATTCATGTCATCAAAACTTTGAACACTGTCCAATAATGCTTCTTCCATATCACCCTCAGGACTATCAGCAGAGTTAACTACTATTATAGCCCTTAATGGATTATCTAATTCTCCTTGTTCTTCTAAATGTGGTGGAAGCTCTTCGTCTGACATTTTTGGTTACTTCTTATATGATCTTATCTGGTTTTATATTTAACTTTTCACTCCTCAAATATTCAAATTATCCGCAAATTTTATGAATTTCAACCTCAGAGATATAATGTGGCCTATTACTGATATATATAGGAAATCAGCAATAATCTAAGCATACAAATCAAGAAAGTAGTCTTCCAGAAGTAAAAATACTTTAAAAAAAATCGATGTCAGTACTGCATGCGAATAAAACTAGAAAAGTCGTACATTATTCAAGAACGATTAAATACAAGCCTATGGATAGAGATTATAAGTGGGTTGTTGGCATGAATAGTTATTCAGCCCATTCCTTGAATTGGTTAATTAAGCCCTTGGTAGATGGGTCGTGAGTATCAACTTTTTCGTTGTTGTTTTCCAATTCCTTACCAATGACCTTGGCTAAGACCTTTCCTAATTCAACACCCCATTGATCGAAAGAATTGATGTTCCAGACGGCACCTTCAACGAAAGTAAGATGTTCATAGTAAGCAATCAAAGCACCTAAAGCAGCTGGAGTAATCTTTTGAGCTAAAATAGAAGTGGTTGGTCTGTTTCCAGAGAAAACTTTGTGAGGAACTAATCCACCGGTGGCACCCTCTTTCTTAACTTGGTCCTCATTCTTACCAACCATTAAAGCTTCAGCTTGGGCAAAGAAGTTCGAGGCCAACATCTTTTGATGCAAGTTGTTTTCAATTGCGTTGTGGGATTGGGCGGCCAAAATAAAGTCAGCAGGAATCAATTTAGTACCTTGGTGTACCAATTGGAAGAACGAATGTTGAGCATTGGTGGCTGGTTCACCGAATAAAATGGTGCCAGTTTCGTAGTTAGTAAAAACATTTGCTCTGGTGACTGACTTACCGTTCGATTCCATAGATAATTGTTGCAAATAAGCTGGGAATCTGTGTAAGTATTGATCGAATGGAGCAACCAAATGGGTTTGAGCACCAAAGAAGTTGTTGTACCAGACAGATAATAAACCACCTAACACTGGAATATTTTCTTCAAGTGGGGCTTCAACAAAGTGCTTGTCGATAGCTTCTGCACCCTTCAAGAAGTTTTCGAAGTTGTCGAAACCAATGTAGATAGCAACTGATAAACCAATTGCAGACCAGACGGAGTAACGACCACCGACCCAGCTTTCAAAACCAAACATGTTCTTGGTGTCAATACCAAATTTGGCGACTTCTTCAGCGTTGGTGGATAAAGCAGCGAAATGCTTGGCGATGTGCTTGGTATCTAAAGCCTTAGCTAAGAACCACTTCTTAGCAGAGTTGGCATTAGTACAGGTTTCAGCAGTAGTGAAAGTCTTAGAAGCAATTAAGAATAAAGTGGTTTCTGGATCACATTTCTTAACGGTTTCAGCAATGTGAGTTCCGTCAATGTTAGAAACAAAGTGAACGTTCAAACCTGGCTTTCCGTAAGCCTTCAAAGCTTCTGTTACCATGACAGGACCTAAGTCAGAACCACCAATACCGATATTAACAACATCGGTGATAGCCTTACCAGTATAACCGGTCCATTCACCTGATCTAACCTGCTCAGAGAATTCCTTCATGTGTTGTAAAACTTCATCAACTTCTGGGTAAGTGTCAACGTTATCAACCTTCATTTCCTTCTTAGATCTGTTTCTCAAAGCAACATGGTAAACAGCCCTGTCTTCAGTGGTGTTAATTTTGTCACCGTTGAACATAGCATCTCTTAATTCTTCAACCTTAGCTTCTTTAGCCAATTGAACTAATTGTTCTAAGATTTCGTCATCAATCAAATTCTTGGAGAAATCAAACAAAATCTTTGAATTGTCGAAGTTCTTGAAAGTCTTAGAAAGCTTTTCAAATCTCTTTGGGTCCTTGTCAAATGCTTCTTTAACTTGGAATTTTTCTCCCTTTGATTTAAAGGTTGCTTCTAATTTCTTCCAAGCTGGCAACTCGGTAGCTAACTTAAAATCTGGTTGTGACATACTTGTTATACTTCTTGATACAATTAATTGAAAGAATTGTAGGAATTGATATTTAAAGTGTTGAAGAACTTTTCGGTCAATACTACTCCAGAAAAGGCATTTCCCGGATAATCTAATCCCATATTCGCGGAATTGTACCACTTACACAATTACTAATTAATAATTAATAATTAGGATACCTTTTGCATCCATACTGCGTTGTTGATTACTATAGCTACAATGTAGTATGTTTGTAATAACATGAATCTCCTAAGTTAAGGCTTATGAATCCTGTAGTGCGTACCAAAGTACAATATTTGTTGTAGACACCGTGAACAAAATTAGCATAGTTTACAACGAGAATGGCGAAATTCCACTGAGTCATAGAACCCGGCTTCGACTTCCCCCACCATTTGCCTATGATAACGGTTTTGAATAATTACCAAATGTAGTCTACGAGAGGATGAAGAGAAGTGAAGATGGCAAATATTGCTTATAGACTTATCTAATATCACGATTATTATAGACTTCTGGCTTTTAGCCTATGTATGTTCTACATTAAGACTCAATTGACATATTGCTGTTCTGTTTGAGTCTATTGAATAGTAGTCTTCATCAGAATTCAGAGACGATGAGTGAAATATTGATATGCGCACAAAATCTATAGATTAATAAAATTCTGGACATAATTAATGAAGAAGTTATAAGAAACAAATAAATATATATACAGTATAAATGAGTGGATTGGCCTCTAAGTGGGCTACAGAAGAAGAATTGGTCAATAAGGCAAAGATCCAAGATAGTGAATCGCGTAAACATGGAATACCTAGTCAAAAACCTACAATTCCCAAAAAGAGCGATACGTCAAAGCCGTTAGAGAGTAAATGGGCAAATATTGCAAGTGAGCCCTCTAAAGTGTCAACTTATAAGGATAATCATAATAAATTCGATGATTCTTCCAAATACAACAGATCTGGCAGAAGAAATAGAGGAAGAAACGATAGAAAATACGGGAACGATGGCTACGGCACATTACCATCACCTCCTTCTACAGCAGAAAATGATGCATCCCCAAATAGTTCAAATAATTCACATGTATCCCGTGGTGGTTCTGGTAACCCACCGAGAGGTCCTCGTGGTTATAAGACGGTTGGAAATAATAAACAAAGAAAACACCCTACAGTTAGGAAAGTCGAGGATGTTGAAGAATCAGAAGACGAAAGAACCGTCCCAATATCCAAAGCTGGTGCGTCCTTTGCCGCAAGATTGGGTGTTGCATCTAAATCTTCAACAAATAGTACGAGAAATAGTAACGAAGATGGCTTTGAAAGTACAGATGAAGAAGTGACTTGTGACGATGATGATGAATTTGAGGATATAGTAGAAAGTGAGGATGATGAGGAACAAGAAAAATTACCCCCTATGACAAGTGCTGGACAGTCGCTTGCGTCTAGATTGGGCATGGTATCACTATCCAATACCAAACCTGAACCACCAAAGCCTAAACAAAATTTTAAACAAACTCAACTGCAATCGAAGAACTCAAATATTCCTCCAAGACAACCAAAGTCTCCAAAGGGTTCTTATCAAACACCTAAGCAGAAACGAGAAGAACAAGCCAGAAAAGAACAGGAAGAAAAGGAAAGATTGCAAAAGCAAAAAGATGCGAAATTGAAAGAGGAAGTTAGAGACATGTTTAGCAAGCTTACTAGTTCTTCAGCAAACTGGGCAGATTTAGAAGATGAAGATTAACAATTGTATAACTTATTGTAACTTTATAGATGTTTAGTAAATATCAGGGGAATTGTATTTATTTGCACGTTAGGCAATTAAACTCCAGACCGTCACGAGATCGGAAGATCGATATTTATGGGGAGAGATAAATCATTCTATCATTCACACTGCTACATACACAGATGTCTATGATCAAAGGTGATGTACTGTTCTAAACTGAAAAACTTCTGCTTAACAGTACGGAAGCCTAGTATCAGAATATTTCGAGGGAAAGAGCCATATATTAAATTTGGTGCAAGCAGGGTTTCATCAGTATGGATTCGGGAATACAAATCTTCAAAACAGAACTTCAAGCAAGAATATGAAAGACAGAAATATAATCAATTAGTACGAGAACAGGTTATCAGATCGAGTTTGCAAAATAATATGGGATTCATAAATGGTAATTCAAGTGTTCATGATAATAGAAAGTTACCATTTCAAACTATTTTACTACTAATTATCTGTTCCAGTTCATTGACTATAGCAGTTTATGGTATTTCTCAGTTCATTAAGTTTAAACAAGATGGTAATAACAGAATAATATTTCTTCCGTTATGGTTTAATGCCAATTGGCTATTTAAAAGTACATATTCGTTTCCCAAGGATTTAAAATACTTAGATAAAGAGTATTTTGACTATTGTACAGTGGAAATGAGCCAACAAAACTCAACTAATGATTGTTCCGATGTCCAGAACTTTATTAAGCTCCTAATAAATGAGAATATCAAATACAAAGTACTAGAGGAATTATCGCTAAACAGCACTATTAGGAAGATGTTTAAATTGCCGCTAGGAATAGATCTTGATACCCCTAAATTTAATATATGGCTAGAAACAAAGTACCCATCTGTATCAGGAATCGAAATAAATATGGTAAACGATAAAGGTGTTTCATCGGTAAATATGGGCTGGGTTATTAAACCGTTGAATTTTAATTCAATAGTTAACGATGCATTAGTTCTGGCAGGTTTAAAACTCGATAGAATAAATACGGACGAGTCAATAAGAGGGTCGCTTTTGGACAATAGTATCAGAGAAGCAAAGTCTCTCAGTGAACGTAAACACATAAATACAAACAAAGACTACGATGTATTCTTTTGGGGTGAGTTCAAAATCAAAGACAAGTATCGGGTTGAGAAAGGTACTTTGTCTTACAAAGGCATGTTTGATTTTAGTCATCTAATGATTAACAGAGGGGTTAGAATCATCGAAATGGATATGATCTTGGAAACAAACGAATCAGAATCTACCAAGTATAAGATACTTTAGCTAGCAATCTTTTTGAAAACTAGGAGTATATTTATTCAATCATTTTTGAACACATGAGTGAACTTGATTCCTCTTAAGATCCCCATATCTATATTTTTCCGAAGACTCTTGTTCATTATGCAACGGAGAATATTATAGAAACCATTAAAATTTCAGTATGCAATAGTACCCTAAGTCGTATCCACCAATATATGAGCCATTGGATATAAATATGTGGCCTATATGTAGAGTAAAAATATATGTAGGTGTATTAAGCAAGACGTAGTTTGCACAGAATATTTTCACTGATAATGCGACAAAATATCAACAGTCTTATCGTATTCCAAAAAGTGCCGAATCAAGTCAAAATATGGTAATATGGTAATGTGGTAATATGAGCGCTGAAATACAAGAAGGACATACCAAGGTTGGTAATGAATTATCTAAGAAGAGAAAGATAAATCTGCTGAGCAGAGAAAGCTCGAACAATATTACAGAAACAAATAATCGAAAATTTGCACAGGCCACCAGAACACCTAAAGCTTGTGATTTGTGTCGAAAGCAAAAGACTAGATGCTTCAAAACTGCCCACGATGAAATATCATGCTCCAGGTGTTTATTCCTTAATAAAGAATGCTCATTTAGTCAAGCGCAAGTTTATTCCCAGTCCCCATCATATCCAGAGAATGAAATATCTCAGGACAGTAAAACTAAGCTTGATTTGATACATTCTGGAATAAACGAATTGCTATCTATAGTAAAATCCAATAATGGGAAGGAAAATATTAGTGGCAGTGATGCAGAACTCTTACTTACAGCCAGCGGTACCTTGAAGAATATACAAAGCTCACCTTGCAGCATTTTCTCGTCAAAAAAGCCGAAATTTAATGAATCAACAAACATGACAAGCAAACTTTCCTCTGAAATTGAATCAATGACAGATGCTGATTCAAGACCTTTGTTTAATTGTCCGATAGAATCGTTTAAAATGGCGCCATTTTCCATGGTGTGCAATCAAAATGAAAGCTCTAATATTCCAAAATCGATATTAAACTTGCTCAATTTATCAACTGTTGAAATAGCACCAGATAAGATCTCCGAATACAAAAAGAATAATGATATAATTACTTTGGGACTAATAACTGAGATAGAGGCGGTTGACCTAATGAATAAATTTAGAAGAAATTACGGAAGGTGGGTACTGTTTCCATCGAATGCTCCAACTGATGTATTAGTTGAACGGATTAGAAATAAGTCACCATTGCTTTTAACTACTTGCTGCTGTTTGTCTTTAAGATATCTGTTCAAGGGGATAGACTCTGAGCATTCAGAACTTCTGAACAAAAATAAATCCAACTATATGTTGTTGATGAATCAATTGGCAAAAGAATTAAATGAATCGTTACTGGAATATACAACCTTCCAAAAGTCTGCGGCAAGTAATGGTGATATTGAGTTTTTGCAAGCACTAGTCATTCTCTCAATCTATTCCTTATCATTATCATCAATTGCTTCTTCTCCTTTAAATGATTTTATTGATAATAGCGTTGTGCATAAATTAAATTTAGATGCATGGTACCTTTCTAGCATAGGCTTAACAACATTTATATCAAAAGCTACTTTTGGGACATTATTGCGAAAGCCCAAGAACACAGGTAACGCAGACTTACCATTTACAATATTTTATGATGAAATTGATAGTGAAGAATATCAAACATTAACCATATTAAGAATATTCAATCATCTTACATTAGTGCATTTGATCAATTGTATATTCTCGGGTCGTATGTGTGTGATTGATGAGATAAGATTGAACTACTGTACTTCTACACTTAGTTTACCCAGCTCTACTAACTTCGACGGGAGAATGGTCAGTGAAATAAGCATTTTACTAATTACTTACAATTACATTCAACTAAATTTGAATGACATCACTTCGACTACTCTCGAAGAATGTGACATTAATTTCAGCGCCACCAAGGAAGACATGAATGCATGGTACAACCAATGGGAATACATTTTCAATCAGCCTACGTTGCAATTTGTGGAATTATGTTATCACTTTTGTGGCTTGATTGTTATCTACGCCTACAATTTTCGCAGGTCCACATTGATTGATGACAATCCTCAATCTTTTGACATATTCGACAATAACAATGTGGATTACGTTCTTCGCAATTGTGATTCTCGCTCTCTACGCGAGATGGTTTCACATGCCTGTCAATTGCTTAAATTTGTGAACGCTATAGATAGTGATTCGTACTTCGCATATTTGTCGGACCAAGTACATTTTTGCTTTTATTTCGCAACCATCCTTTTAATTAAAATATTGTCATTTTTAAGGTCCCAGAAGCTGCAATTGGTTTCTGACATATGCAATTTCGACTCCGTTCTAAAAGATATAAATCTCCTTCTAGTAAAGTTTCATACAATTCAACAAAACACGGATGATGTTCTCGCAGAGTATGAAATTGCAATAAGGTACGCGTTGCACAAACTGTTTGTGGTCCATAAATAGGAGCCACACGTGTTGATTGTCAATTTCACTCTTATTCTCCGTCTTATTTGCCTCAAAGGACAAAATGTTCTTTCGTATTGATGTGCTTCCTGCATGTATAGAAGCATAGCACCGGGTTTAAGTCTTGGTCCAGTTCATTTTCTATCTTACAATCTCCAAATATATGTATATAGGCCTACTCCATAGTCCATTGCAAGGTCAATTGAATAGATTATATTTCAGTGGTTGATTTCCTAAGATCCAATCCCTTATAATACTTTCAGTGGATATTTGGCGTATAATTTTTCAGTCCATAAAAAGAAAAATCGTAATTTGGAGAACAATAGTCTTCTGACCAAATGCGACCTACGAATAATACAGTAAAAATATGGATACCTGGATGTCACACCAATAAAAAGGTTTACGGACCTGCGGGGATATTGTAGCCCTCCATTAGCACGAAATGTATATAAATGCATAGGTTGCTGCTTCTAGTGTATAAGTTAGGAGATATACATACATTTATTAGAAATGAGATTATCAACAGGAGTCATTACAGCCGCATTTGGAGCGAAGGTTCTTGCTGCAGATGCCACCGACTATTTAGGCAGATTAACAGATTTATATGAGAGTTATGGTACTGATGCAGTGAATTCCATTGTTGACCTTTATAAAACTGACAGTACATTCCTTCAACAATATCAGACTATTGCTGATGATCTTACTAATAAGCCATGGTATTCGGATCTTGCGCAGGTAACAGATGCAGCTCAGGCTTCACGAGCACTTGGCGAGCTGTGGTTTACCTCCTATGAAAACTGGGCAAGTTCTGTAGCTGGGGCTGGAGGATTCTACAATGGGGCTTTAGGCCAAGGTGGATCTGCAGCCAGTCAAGAATCTGGTTCTGGTTCTGGTTCTGGCTCTTCTGAGTCTGGTGCTGCATCAGGAACTAATTCTGAATCCAGCAGTGGTAGTAAGTCATCTGGTGCAGGTGGTGCAGGAAGCTCTTCTGGCTCTGGAAGTAAATCCTCTGGTTCTGGTGGATCTGGAAGTAAGTCCTCTGGTTCTGGAAGCAAGTCATCTGGTTCTGGAAGTGGCTCTGGAAGTAAATCATCTGGTTCTGGAAGTGGCTCTGGAAGTAAATCATCTGGTTCTGGAAGTGGCTCTGGAAGTAAATCCTCTGGTTCTGGAAGCGAGTCATCAGGCTCTGGCTCTGGTTCGGGTTCGGGCTCGGGTTCTGGTTCCAGTTCATCTTCTGACTCTGGTTCTGGTTCCAGTTCATCTTCTGACTCTGGTTCTGGTTCTGGTTCGAGTTCATCTTCTGGATCTGGTGCTGACGTGTTCTACGCACCATTTGGAGCTACATTAGGTGCTTTAATTCTTGCTTTGATATAAATAATACAAATCTAATTAAGAATTTTTTGAAGTAGTACTAATATACATGCGTATTTAATCTTCATTATTACCGATTATTTCAAATGACCTCTAAAATTACCTTCCATATAATCTATATGTACGAATGCTCTTTCTACCATTGGTAAAGTTTCAATTGCATACTGCAATGCCTCAGCAATATCGTGAACGTCTTTAAGCGATAAATTAAATTCTTCGTTGTCGAAAACTAAATCTATTTCGACATTCAAGTTGTCACCAACATGATAAACTTTCAATGACGTAATTTGCTTAATTGATTCAGCGAATCTATAGGATAAGTATAATATGACTTTATAATCCAAAGGACTAGCAACTGCACCAGTCAAATTCTCAATATGTTCAAACGCAGTTTTACTCCAAGATACTATGATGTAGACAGATAATAAAAACGCACCCAATGGATCAAGCCACCACACGTCCAAGTAATGACCAGCTGCTGGCATGATTAAGGAGACAAAATTGAATACTATATCTGTCATTGCATCTTGTGCAAGAGCTTGAACCGAACTTGAATTACTTTTGGAACACCAAACCCAACAACCAATCTTACACAAGATGGTAAAAGACATTATAATAATTGCTCCTTGACCAATTTGTGCAGCTTTTCTATCGTCTGGTAAGCTCATAAATAATCTCTTAAACGATTCCTGCCCCACTTGAAAAAATGAAATAATGATGATAACCGAGAAAATTAATACACCTAATGGTTCTAGGCCTGACCTACCAACAGGATATGCATGTTGAGTTCTCCATGTTTTAGTAGTTGATAACTTATTAGCGATAAAAATGATAAAGGTTGAGAGAAAGTCCAAAATAGAATCAACTAACGATGCAACAACAGAAATAGAATTTGTTAATACGCAAACAATAATTTTGCCAACCAAAAGAATAAAATTAGCGAAAAAATTAACAATAATTGCAACTAATACGTTTTGTGACATCTCTTCTTGATTGTATCCCAAGAAATGAGCCCCCTCTGATTCAACATTCCCAGGAACTTCGTTAAACCTCGACCGGTGAGAAATCATAGAATTGTAACTTGTTGTGTTAGAGTTCATCTTAGTCCCAACTTGATTATCCTCCGCTTCCTCTGCGTTGTCTTTATTATTTTGACGGACTTCTGAACGACTGTAATTAGAAAGCATATTAATATGTATCTTTCCGTAATCTAATAGATTATCAATTTCTTGAAACCTTTCTATTAAATAATTTTGATCTTCGTAGTACTTCCTGATCTTTCTATTTCTGATTTTAGATACTTCTGGATTCCAATTATCCATCCAATTAGTTAAGTTTTTGTAGTTCCCAATTAGCTTGAGGGGCCTCATCCCTGTCAATACATTTAACCTTCTTTGCTGCTCCTCAAGATCTGGTACAGAGTAAATGCTGGCACTACTTTCTAAGATCCCACTCGAATTAAGGTTCAAGTTACTTGAGTTCAAATTAGAATACTCCAATCCTATATTAGGGTTCGTCACTGTATAATGTCCACTTAATAATCGATGAAATAATGGTGGCACCTGATGACTAACAGATCCTTGTCGATAGGTATCCGTTAATCCTGCACTTCTCCCGATTTTGTCATCTCCTGGTTCATTGAAAGCTGATTGAGATCCGTGTCTTATGTTCGAGCTATTATTTGGTGAAGATTTGTTGAAAAGCGCTGACGTTGATGGTGATTTTGGTACGCTAACAGCAGCTCTCTCATTTGAACTATTCGGCTTATTTATTGGTATCATCAGTGTGGGCAAAAGTGGATCTTGTTCGCTTGATCCATATTTAAGGTTAGAACTGGACATATTATAAAATTTGGATACCTTTGACGTTCTTTTACCTAATACTCTTTTCTTATCTGACGTGAGATTTCTCTACCTTGTTCCATTCTCATATTTTCAGTGTTGCTCAAAGTAAATTTACAATATAGATTTCTATATACTTTACATAAAACATATGTTTTAGATCGTCCCCTAATGTCCTTACTACATTCCCATCAGAGCTGGGCTTCCCCAGGTTTTTTTATAACTGTATTATTCGTAGATGACACTTTGGTGTTTGGGTGCAAACGGAGTACGGACTTATCAGCAAATTCAATGAGAAGACATAATTTTTAAAAAAGATCTAAACACTCCTAATTTCCAATAACTTAGCTTGTAGTTTTATAGGGCCCTTCTTATATATGAACTGGGCTTTCAAATGCAAACTTTTACATATATATAAGTGAAGTTTCCAGCATAACCCTAAGAGTCTGATTATGCCTTTATTATTACCCGGAGTAGCGAACTTAACCATACATTAGGAGAAAAAAATTTTCCATTTCTATGTTTCTTTAATACCTAACTCTACTATAATGAATTGAAGTATTGGTATGTTTCAAGCTTTCGATAACTTATACAATGACAACATATCTCTATTATTATGATTAAACCCAATGATATAACAAATGACTGAGGATGCATATGCAAGACAAAAATAAATTTAGGAATTCTTCGTTTATGATTTATATTTGGAAATGTTGTACTAGTATGAGACTATGAAGAGAAATGGAGTTCTAACATAAATTAGTATGTTTTGGTTTCATATGAAGGAATACAGCTTTTTTCTATGATGATTGTTACACAACATTCAATCCGGTGAATCCTGAGCCATGGATAAAACATGCATCACCATCTGACCTTAAAACGGTTGAAGATTCCTTATAAGCACCATTTTTGCACTAATACTAACTGGTTTAGGATTAAAAGTGTAAGTACATGATTTCGATACGTGCAATTTTATATTTTTATGATGATAAACTTTACTTTTCAGTTCTGCTTCTGAACCAAAAATACCTGAAGATAACCCTTACCAAAGCTCAAATATCTGACATAAAATATAATTTGCCTATTAATTTTTGTTGCAAAAGCATAAATACTAACATTCTAGATCTATATGTTTATTGAACTATATTTACTAAATATACATCAAACATTATATTTTTATTCTGTAGAGACTAAACCGTGAAAATAACAACCTTACCATCAATACCTGAGGTACTAATTTGGTTATCGTTGTATAATTTAATACTTGAAATAGTATTTTGATGGATAGTACTTAAAACCTTTCCAGTACCTTTTGCACTAGGCTTATTAACTCTACCCTTCAAGTCTAATTGCTTAAACATATTGAGCGCATCATGGGAAGAAATCTCTTCATCTTCGGTCTCTGGAATTGTTGTATCATTGATTAAATCCTTTTGTTTTTCTACCTTAAAGGCCTCTTTCCATTCACTTTCATTTCCTTCAAAAGCAATCAAGTTACAGTTATGACCACCCACAAGAACTCTACTCTCTTTTGAATAAATTAATGATTTAAATGGCAAATAGTTTGTCTTAACATTAAGAATTGCTCTAGGTGGTAATCCTTCACCTTCTGGATACACAATTGTAAGCGACGAGTCATGGGAAACAAAGGCCAAGGAGTTTCCAGAAGGATCGAACGAAACATCATGAACCCAAGCACCAGTTTCGTTGACAAAATCGCCACATAATGTTTGGAATGGCAATTTCGAGCCCCAAACTGATGGTTCTGGCTTTTCATCCAATCCCTTAATATAAGTAGAAAATACTCTAGCATGTCCATCAGTCGATCCACCTGCCAATAAGATGTTGTTTGGATGCCAATCTAAGCTAGTAATGGTAGATTTCAATGGCTTTTTCAAGTGCTTGGATACCCACCAATCATTTTCTGGTTCGTAATAACACACAGCAATGATTCTATCTGAAGATCCAACTGCAAACTTATTACCTAAAGGAGACCATCTACAAACAGTAGCAGCTCTGCTTATACGCAATAAAACTAATGTAGGCTTGTATTCTTGGTCGGCCTGATCATATTGCCAAACCAAAGCATTTCTGTCCTGAGAGCAGGTCAAAATTTTGGATCCATCTGGAGAAATATCCACAGAAGTTACTGTCTTGTCGTGCCCTTTCAATGTAGTAATTAGTTTTGGCTTACTCGATGAGTTGGGTGATGTTTGGTAGATTTCAACAGTATTCAGCTTGGTGATCGCCAAAATCTGACGATTCGGGGAAAAGACGTGGTCTTTAATCGATTCGTGTCCTAATTGGTAAACTATTGGGGATGACATTCTTAATTACAGGAGTCAACTCTACTGGAATTATTCTGAGTATTCAATTGAATAAGAAGAATTATAATAATTAGGAGTGAACCCCCTAAAGAACAATTTTCGACTCCCAAGTTCTATGCACGACACTAATATCAAATGGTCCCTAATACTACTTTGACATTTAAAACAAAATGATGTTAATAACACACTATATATAAGTATATATAATAAAGAAAAGGATTACAGAAATCACCACAAATATCCAAAGCAATGATTTATAAATAATGGATAAAAAATTCAACAAATTTACAAATTGATGAAATTAATGGATATAATAGTAAACGGCCTTATCGATCTTTTCTAATAGGTCCAGTAGTACTAAACAATCCTTTTTAAACCTTATCATATTGTTTGGCATCTAAAAATTTCTTGATTTTAGACCAATAATGGAGAACCTTCTCGTTCTTAGTTGAAGTTGTGACTTTACCATCGAGACGAGTGACAACTGATCTAAACAAGTTACCAGTTTCCTTGTTGTATAAGATTCTTAACCAGTAGAAAAATAAGAATGCACTCAACTGGTATCCTGAAGTGTTTCTAAATAATAAAGTTCTGAGAAACAAGTATGCAATCAAAAATAACTCGTCATATGCTATGAAAGAAGCAAGTTGAGCCAGGTGTTTTGTCACCGCTTCAATGTACATGTGAGCAGACAATTGCAACGTAGCAATCAAAAAGTATGGGATGATCTTGAAAATCGATTTAAATGTAAAACACCAGATAATAGCCAAGATCAAATACTGGAAATTCTGTTGAGCAATCAAAGTGGAAAATGGAGGCAAGAACTTGATCCCAAACTTATGCGAAAAGGTAGCTGTCAATGCAACCATTGATCCCAATAATGATAATCTGTAACAAATCGAATTGATGTACCATTTATTTGGCAAGAGAAAAACCTGGAAAAAAAACGTAATCACCCCAAATACGATCGTGAAAATATGTCCAAATTTCCATGCTTGGTATTTCAAGTTGTTTGATCCTGCTTGTTTTCTGACAAGCTTCTTCTTCTTATGTTCAGGAGCTACTGTTGTATTAGTGATTGGCGTAGCCTTAGATGCATCTTCTGCTTTAGCATCCGCATGCTCAGCCATCTGATTATTACCATTGGGTACTGTAGACATAGTAGATATCGATTGACTTATATTCGTCTGTCTTTATGGGATTTTTACCGTATACTACCTAATAATTCGTCGTTATTCTTTCTATTGCTACCATTTTGACTTGAAATTTATTGTTTTGTTTTTACGTAAGCATAAGAGAACTTTTATATAATCGGGATATAGAACTCGGTCTAACATCAACAAGCCAATTTCTTCAGGTGGAGCCACTAGTAGTATGGCTCGTAAGGATATATATGCTACTGACTATAGCAAGTCAACGTTGCTTTCGCCAATCGAGGCCCAGATTCTTTCGCAATATCAACTTTTGGCTGTCCAATTGAACACATTATCTAATGAGGTCAAACAGCTAAACTCATCCACAAATCAAAACAACCATCCGTTGGGTAAAAGTTCGTCATCAGAGGATGGTGGCGAGATGATTAGTAGCGGATCTGCGGATAAGCTTTTGGATAACTTGAGAAATTTGGAAATGAAAATCGGTCTTGTGTATACGCTTTTCAAGGGAGCTGTTTACTCTTTGTTTTTGCAGTATGAAGAAGATCAGAACTTAAAGAATGACGAAGAACAGAGACGAAACGATGAGCCGGAAGATGCGTCTGAAAATGGCAATGAAATCGATGCTGCAGAGGGAGAAGAAATCGATGCTATGGAAGAACGAATGGAATCGCACGAAAATCATGGCCATTGACACCAATGTTACATTAGTAAGATGTAATTATGGAACCAAATCGTAAAATTTATGAATCGATGTACTCGATATGTTCACAGGGAGTCAATTAACCGAATGGAGCCTTTGGTGTCATGATTAGTTGTTCGCAGCCAATGATAACTAATGAAGACTCCAGGTCATATATATTCAGGTCACTGAAATCTCCAAGCCTACAGAAATCAACCACTCTGCTATATAGAGTTCCGTCTGCAGGCCAATGGCTCGTATAGGTGAGTAACTTATTGCATAGAAATTTCGAAATTTGTTGAACAAGTACTAAGAAACGTCTAAAAGGGTGCTATTCATCCAGCACAAGCTTCAGCGATGAAAAGCACAATCACTATGGAACCTTACTATAATAAGCCTAGTCTCTTGTATCATATTTAATATATAATATTTAGTCTACACCTTTGATAAATCGATGATGTATGGAGTCAAATTTCGCGAGATGAGTATCCGAGTCATGCTCTAATAATTTCCAATATGACTTCTAATGAGCTAATTGAAATGGATTTTTCAATCGTCTACAGTTTTCAATTTTATTCTATTACAACTAAAAAGCACAATGTCAGCTAACGATAAATACTCTACTCCATTATCTTCAAGATATGCGTCGGAAGAGATGTCCAAAATCTTTTCCTTGAGAAATAGATTCTCAACCTGGAGAAAGTTATGGCTCAACTTGGCTATCGCTGAAAAGGAAGTGGGATTAGACATGATTTCAGATAAGGCTATTGAACAAATGAAAGCACACTTAGAGATCACTGATGAAGAAATTGAAGCTGCTTCTAAGGAAGAAGCAATCGTCAGACATGACGTTATGGCCCACGTTCATGTTTTTGGTAAGACTTGCCCAGATGCTGCTGGTATTATCCATTTAGGTGCTACATCATGCTTCGTCACAGACAATGCTGATTTGATTTTCTTGAGAGATGCTTATGACGTTTTGATTCCAAAATTGGTCAATGTTATTAACAGATTATCTGAATTTGCATTAAAGCACAAAGATTTGCCAGTTTTAGGATGGACTCATTTCCAACCAGCTCAATTGACAACTGTTGGTAAAAGAGCTACATTATGGATTCAAGAATTGTTATGGGATTTGAGAAACATGGAAAGAGCTAGAAATGATATTGGATTAAGAGGTGTTAAGGGTACCACTGGTACTCAGGCTTCTTTCTTGTCTTTGTTCCATGGTAACCATGACCAAGTTGAACAATTAGATGAAAGAGTCGTAGAATTGTTAGGTTTCGACCATGTTTATCCAGTTACTGGTCAAACTTATTCTAGAAAAATTGATATTGATGTATTATCGCCATTAGCTTCCTTAGGTGCTACTGCTCACAAATTTGCTACCGATATCAGATTGTTAGCTAACTTGAAGGAAATTGAAGAACCATTCGAAAAGTCACAAATCGGTTCTTCTGCTATGGCTTACAAGAGAAACCCAATGAGATGTGAAAGAGTCTGCTCTTTGGCAAGACACATGGGTGGCTTATTAAATGATGCAATTCAGACTGCCTCCGTGCAATGGTTTGAAAGAACCTTAGATGATTCTGCCATTAGAAGAATTTCTCTTCCTTCCGCATTTTTAACTGCAGACATTTTATTGTCCACCATGAACAACATTTCCTCTGGATTAGTCGTCTATCCAAAGGTCATTGAAAGAAGAATCAATTCTGAATTGCCATTCATGGCCACTGAAAACATCATCATGGCTATGGTTGAAAAGGGTGGATCTAGACAAGAATGTCATGAAGAAATCAGAGTTTTGTCTCACCAAGCTAGTGCTGTTGTTAAACAAGAAGGTGGTGATAATGATTTGATTCAAAGAGTCAAAGCTACCGAATACTTCAAGCCTATCTGGAATGAGTTGGACACATTATTAGACCCTTCCACTTTTGTTGGTAGAGCTCCTCAACAAACTGAGAAGTTTATTAATAAAGACGTTGCTAATGCTTTAAAAAATTACAAGCATTTAATTAATGATGAATCAGTTTCATTAAACGTTTAAGATTTGCTCTATTTATAAGATTTATACTAAATATGATCAGCTGTTGAATTTGATAATTTGTAGGACATTAGAAAGGAAAATTTTATAATTAAGTTGAGTATTATTACTCGACCTCAAAAATTGGACGTACAATAATTATATAGCGTATCAACTTCCGTGATTTGACTGATTTTAATATCAGAGTGCTTTGGAGGTTCTTTAGTAATCAGTCTCATGAGTATGAAAGGTCTTTGTCTTTAGACGCCTTTCTCCTAGAAGTCATTTTTCCGATTGTATGTAAAAACTCATCCACCGAGCCTTATACAACAACATGTTTATTGAGTCACTTTTAACATATAATTAGAATACACATGGGCATGTAGTCTTTCATTATTATAAGTGATTTCGATAACGTTATGTGTCATGCTTTGAATGCAAAGAGTATTAAACCTGTGATGAATAAAACAAATATCAGGCACAACTTAATAAAGTTAGTATTTAATTTTAAATAATCATATTGCTTACAATTAGATGGAGATGGTTGGATTGAAACCAATAATAAATTGAATTTGGAGAAATGCATAAATTGCATTTTATTCTTATAATTATGGGAGGCAAATAAAACACTCAGGGTAGAGTTCATTTACATCTGTAACAAGAAGCTTCAGGAAGCTCCCAGGACGCTGATATTATTTCGTCTCTATTATACAAGCCTTTCAAATGACGGCCTGGTGTAAATGCTAGAGTTGTTACTGCAGAATTGGTTATAAAAAACTAGAGATATTCAATCGTTTGAAAAAACCTGTAGAAAATATTTTCTAGATGAATAGGTGCACCGAATTATTAGCTGTAATCTTCAATAGTCATTTCAGTATGGCAGTTTTCCAATAGGTCCCCATTTTCAATGGTTTCATTACCTTTTTCATCTTGCTTTGTCAAAAATACTAGATTTTTGAACTGATGCAAAATATGGTCAAATTTAAAAGTACAGAAAATGCTCCTGATGCAAGGCGATTGATCAAGATCAATAATTCCGTTGATGAGATCCCGCTCAAACATACGCTCGTCCACATATAATGAGCTGTTTTGGATCTTTGGAATAAAAAAGATTTTCATATCTGATTTGTATCGAGGTCTTGCAAGAATCTTTTTTATGAATAAACTACTGGGTGTATCATTAGGTTTGCCAATGCTGTGAATCATGTCTTCTGCAAAATCTTCATCGTCTATTAAAGAATAATCGCCTGGTTTGGCGGTTTCTAATTTTAATATTACTGATCCGTTGCTATCATTAGAAGTGGACCGAGTCACTCGTACCAAAGTATAATCAGTAAGACCAAATAGTGAACTAACTGCTGTGTCCAAAGAATTAAACGTAGGCAACTGGGAGGAATTTTTATCATCATTACCATCACCTTTTTTTTTGCCAAATGTCTGTAATACCTTGTGAGAATAACCTGCCAAATTAACAAGGTTGTTGTCAATCAACTGCATTGATTTCGACGTTAAACTTCGATTCATAATTGATGTATCTGATACTGTTGCTTCCATATTTTTCGAAATATCGTCGAAAACTGCCTGATGATCCTTTAATGAAAACACTTGTTTTCGATTAGTATGAGGTATAAGTGAATTGTACAATGCAAAAATCGATGGAGCCATAGTAAGTTTTACCCGCATACCTGCCTCCAAGTACTTAATGTGCAACTTTGACGTGTTGACGCCGGCAGCTTGTTCTGTTGCAATACTCTTTCGACTTGCCGACTTTCTTCGAAGCGAAATTTGTACCAATCTTTTATTTGCTAAGTACTTCTTATTAATTTTCCTTCTAGGCATATTAGGCCTTCTTATAGTTCTTTCCCACCCCAGAGCCTGGCCATCCAGACTAAGAGATAATTTACCCAGCGAAGATGTTTTTCGGTGACCTAGTATTGACGAACCACCACTTGGTGTGTTTGATTCGTCGTTTTCATCTCCTTCGTTGCTATTATTTAATATGTCTGCTATTCCAACCATGGCCCATATCAAATTTAGTTAATTTTAAACGACTTACTTTTTAATTTGCCCTTGCTATTTGTATAAATTATTTCAATTCACTGATGTCTTAAAACTTAAATAAATACGACTGACTTGCCGGAAGTAGATGCACTCTCGAAAAATCAAACCCCCATTGGCGGAAGACCGAACTTTTCCAGCAGAAGAAAGGTTTCTACGGATATTCGTTAGAAGTATTTTCTGTAATTGTGCTAAAAAAGTGTCTGAAGAATCTACGTGGTGTGCGGAGTGAAGTACTGGTTGATAAATTTTACGTCAGAAGTTCGTTCATGTACGCGAACGATTCAAAGTCATAGATAAAAGTTTATTTAATGAGCGAGCTAGAAATATCGGGAGGGGTGGTAAGATTGCTAAAAGATTCTAATGTATTGAGACAAACGAATCTTTGAAACCAGGATAAAAGTGGGGGAGACCAAATGATGTATCCTGCCACACGACAAATAAAGGGGAGAGGTCTGATTGGGTATGATCCGATGGGGCGAGAATTATTTACAAGTGGTCCTAACGAACCACAGGTTGTTATGCAATGACTAAATACGGTTATTATACGGAGCACGAAAGCACTAATTGAATCGTAGTGCGGTAATACGGACTATGTCGCGGATACTTGCAGGGAGATGTATACGTGCCAAAAAATCACGCCAGCGAAGAGAAGCACCATAGCTTAGGATGTGCAGGAGGGTACGTCAAATTTGCCTATAAGGAAAATACATCAGGTTGGAGCTTTGGTTCTGGTGTAAGGGCGATATGTTGAAACATGTCATTTAGTAGTCGGTCAATATTATTTTCCAAATGACAGTTTGAATGATATTATGTATATAGTTAGGCACTTAGAATAATACAGTTAGATGCTTGTGTAAGGGTGATATGCTGAAAATCATGTAATAGTCGGTTAGTATTATTTCCGAATGGCATTTTGAATGATATCATGTATATTGTTAAGCATTCAGATGAATACAGTTAGATGCTGAATATTGAAGTGTATTGTTTTGCTGCGCTTAATAATTTGGCTATAGACAGGTTCTGCACTGTCTGTGCGAAAGATACTCTTCTCAACAGAAGCAATTATGTTGTTTAAGAGTGCGCCGTACATGAAGTATAAATTTACTTCATCAGTATGCACTAAGACTGATGAGATAGGTATCTTATTCGGTTAGGTCGTCTTGGTTGTGATGTCGTGGGCTGCGTTAGTTTTCTTGCTTGGTTTGGCCGTGTGGCTTATTCGATGAATTTAGCAACAACTAATTCAGATTCATAAAGCATATTTAGGATCAACCCTTGTAACTTAATATTATGGCCGAGGACAAAGACATATATTTTTATTGGTTTCGTCTGGGTATAATTAGAAAGTGATCAGATTGTAAATGTAGAAATTGAATATATATATATAGAGAGAGAGAGAGAAGTGGGATATACAATTACAGAAACATATCTTGGAGCTTATAATGACAGAAACAATTTGACATTATAGTTGCAAAATATCGAACGCAGGTAGTTTGACGAAAACATGATACTATTATACTACCAATAGATGTTATTCTGGTAAACTAAATGCATGCGAGTCAATAATTAAAGGTAAGATTATATTATCTATTTAAATAATTAAAACTTAAAAGTTAGAACCTTGATTGATATTTCTGTCCCTTACACCTAATTCACCATTCAAAAAGTCATCATTACCACCTTTCTCATTCTTACGCCAAAAGGTCCACGAGTTATTCTCCACCTGGTTATTCCTTTTCTTCATGTAGTAGAACACAAAGGCCGCAATTGCCAATAAAATCGCTCCTCCAACACCTACCACAACCCCAACCACAATTTTGTTGGTATGCGACAATCCTCCAGAATCAGTATCTTTGTTATTAGATGACGAGGACGTAGGGGTACTACTTGCTTGGATCATCGACGTCTGCGTTACCACTACTGTTCTCCCATTGTCAACAGAGTGAACCGTATGTATTACGGCATCACTATTGGATCCTGACACTGTTTGGCCATCAGTTACACTAGAACTGGCTTGGGTATCTGTTTGTTGTGCAGAGCTTTCCTGCGTTGTCTCAGGGGCTTCACTACTGGAATCACTACTCGAGGAGTCGGCCTGTGTTGTTTCCGACAGCTCACTGAAACTAGTCTCTGTTTCTGTTGCTCCATTACCTCCGGTATCACTACTACTTTCGTCTCCCTGCGTTGTTTCCAGGCTCGAAAAATCTGAAGAGCTGCTTGTAGGATCGTTGGTCTCACTACTCGATGGCCGTTCCAGTGTTGTACTTCCCGGATCTGACCAAGAAAACGATTGTGACGATGATTGTGATAATGATTGTAAAGACGACAGAATAAACGACAGACTGGATCCAATCGAGCCAGAAGGGTCTACCGAACTAGAAGTACTGTTACTACCAAATCCATTACCATCACCGCCGTCATTATCCTCCTCATCTGCTCTTTTCACTATGGGGTCATAATCAGAAATACCGCCAAAAAAACTAGCAAACCAGCAGATACTTATTATCGAAACAATAATCGCTGTGGCTAACTTAATTCTATTGCTCATCGATATATATATCTCCTGTATTATACTCCTATAATACCCTTGTTGATGAACCTTTTATTATGTTTCAACTAATTATAGATCTATAGAGTTAGAAAATTTTGATGTTCCTACTCGGGCACGTGACTTCACAGCCCCCAGGCTAATACTAATAATAGGCAAAAGCCCAGATCCTACGAAAACCCACAATGCAACATGACATTCTATACCAAGTACTTTAATGAATGAAGGTGGCATTTGTCTATAGGGTCAGACGATGGCAAATCATATTTTGGTTTCGAAATCGGTAGAATAACTTGATTTATTGATAATCCGTTCTCGGAACATTCTAGAATATTCCGAGTTCCGTAAGGAGTAATAATTTATATACGTTAAGGAACAATCGGCTGCAAAATCAAATTCTGGAACCTTCTACCCTATAGAGGACTTAGTATTTAAATACAAGTGTTAATAAACTAAGAGGCAAAATATTCTTAAGAATTATCAATTACTTAGATATATTTAATTTACACAACATACAATGATTTCCAACAATTTCAACAATCAGTTATATTACATTAACCCATTCCAAGAAGAAAGTTATGCTTACGGGATTAACGACTTTGCAAGAGACCAGTACAATGAATACTTGAGAGAGTATGAGTTGAGAAGAGCTCTTGAACAGCATGTGAGACAACGCCAATTGCAACAGCTCAGAGAGTGTCAAATGAGAGAACTCAGAGAGCAACAGCTTAGAGAACAAATATTAAGGGAACAAGCTAGAGAACAGGCCTTAAGAGAGCAGAAGATTAGAGAGCAGAAGATTAGAGAGCAGAAGATTAGAGAGCAAAAGCTTAGAGAGCAAAAGCTTAGAGAAGAAAAAATTAGAGAACAAGAATATAGAGAGAGAGTTAGAAAACAAAGAGAAGAGGAAGCCAGACTCGCAAACGATTTTTTCTCCCAATACGTTAAGTCTCTTAATCAATATTATGAAAACATTCAAAAAGAACAAAGAAAGCAACAAATAAAACAAGAGAAGTTGAATAAAATCAGAAAAGAAAAAGAAGAGGAAAGAAGAATAGCTGAGCAAAAAAAGGCTGAAAAAAAGGCTGAACAAGAGGCTGAACAAACGAAATCTGAAGAAACAAATCAGACTGAGGGGGCCAGAGTTGTCGAAGAGACTTTGAGAAGAGACTTTTTTGATCAATTCTTTGATGCCTTTGTACAAATCAATTCTATTCCACATGCTCAACAAAAAGAGTGTGAAAAAGCCTCAGAGGAAAAAAGGGCTCAATTGAAAAAGCAAAGAGAAGCTGAAGCTGCTGAACAAAAGAGAAGAGAAGAAGAGCACAAGGCCAAAGAAGAAGCATTCAAACAAGAATTCTTGAATCACTTTTTCGGTGCTTTCGGGTTTCAGCCAGTTGAAGAACCAAAGAAAGAATCTAATGAAGAAGTAGGCAACGCTAAGAAGCAAGCTGAGGCTGAAAAGGAAGCTGAAGCAAAGAAGCAAGCTGAAGCAAAGAGGCAAGCTGAGGCTAAGAGACAAGCTGAGGCTAAGAGGCAAGCTGAAGCAAAGAAGCAAGCTGAAGCTGAAAAGGAAGCTGAAGCAAAGAAGCAAGCCGAAGCAAAGAAGCAAGCCGAAGAAAGCAAGCTGGCCGAAGAAATACAGAGAGAACAAATCAACCGTTTTGTATCTCATTTCTTTGGTGGAATTCCTCTCGAATACGTCAGAGTACCTCAGGATACCGACAATTCTACCGCAAAAGAAGATAACCAAGAGGAAAGTGCATCTATGGTGGAATCTGATAACGAATCTGTAGCGTCCGAAATAAGCGATGCATCCGTATCAACACAATCCACTTCAACTCTTGCCTCTCCCGAACCAAAGTTACACAAGCACTTATCTATCGAAGAAGTCGAAGACGAAGAATTTGCATCATTTAACAAGAATTTTATAAAGTAAACTGTATAGTAATTGAATAAATCATTATAATTTTATCACAATAATTTTGTACTTGATATTGTAGAAAAATCGCACCATCTAAATTTCGGAATTCCCTGGTATTAAGAATTTAACTTCTTTTATAACTAGACTAATACGCATACAATGGCTTCAATTAGTAAATCTATAGCTGTTTTTGGAGGCAATGGCTTCTTGGGAAAGAAAATATGTGAAACAGGAATAAAATTGGGGTACAAAGTAACATCATTTTCTCGCTCAGGGCAAGCACCAGCAATTAGTTCCCCATGGGTTAAAGAAGTGAAATGGGAAAAAGCAGATATTTTTAACCCAGAAACATACAAAGATAAGTTGGCAAATGTAAACTCAGTGGTTCATTCTATAGGTCTTCTCTTTGAAAATCAGAATTACAAAAAAACCATGAATACAAATTTTAATTTTTTGAATGACGTACAGAATTTAGCCAATATGGTAAAGAGTCCAAACCCAATGGATAGGGATAGTCATAATACATATGAGGGTATACAGAGAGATTCAGCTGTGATATTAGCTGACACATTTTTGAAAGTCCAGCCAAACAATCCTTCATATGTGTATATATCAGCAGATCAGAAGATACCATTTATCCCATCTGGCTATATTGATACGAAAAGGGAGGCTGAATTTGAATTGTCTTGTAAAGAAGGATTAAGGTCTATCTTAATGAGGCCCGGCTTTATGTATGATGAATCAGAGTCTCATTCTCTCAATAACCGGATCTTGTTGAAGAATCTTCTAAAGTTGGGCTATGATGCTAAACATTGTATTCTCGGAGAAAATCTATCATATTTGAATAAGTTGATTAGACCTCCAATATCTACAGACAAGGTGGCACGAAAAATATTTGAAAAATTAGAAAATGACACCTTTAGTGGAATAGTTACATTGGATGAAATATATAAGCATTAGGTTGTATATCTATGACTAATTATATTAGCATTAGGATTATGAAGATCATTATAAGTATTAGCTGTATTTAGTATTATTCTTGCTAGGCATTTGAATCAATTTTTCTTGAATCACTTCTAGCCATTCTATTTCCAAAGTAGATAATTCCAATTCAGTAGGAATATTAATTTGATTGCAATTAATGCCAATAGTATGTGAGTGAGGCGTAAAGCTTAATCCATCATTTGTAGACTTCGCAGGTTCTAACTTCATATCTACATTAGTTTCTGCCTTGTTCTGTGGTAAGCCTGCATGCCACCAATACATAGGATATTTCCTAATTAAATTCCCAGTTATTAAGGCCACCGACATCATCAACAAGGACGATATCATCTGCACCGGTATGTACCACCAACTCATTTTCCGAATTTGGGCATCTATTGAAGGTAATAGAGCCGATGATCCTGCGGGAGGATGAACACAATTGCAAACGGACATCAATACAGATGAAACGGCCACACTTAACGCTCCACTAGCCCAGTAATGATCTCTTCCATTACTTGACAAACCGAATAGTTTGGCTATGCCCATTCCTACAACTGAAGATATTATTTGCCCAAAAAACACATTCCGTGGTTGTGCAAGCGGTGCTGCGCTAGCATTATAACATAATATAGCTGCAGCTCCATAACTCGCAATAATCATGGGAGCATTATGATCACTGAATACTGTATGACTCTTGAAAACCCCTTCTAGTAATGCTATGCCACAGAAAGTCGCTACAAGTATTTCTAGCCATACCCAATAATCTGCGACTGGACTTGGATTATGATTTCCAAAAAATCTTCTGACATGCCGGGGAAGTCTGTACGTCTGATTATTAGGAATAAATCTATCCAACACCTTATCTATTGTGAACTTGAAAACCATACTCTTTAAAATTATATGATACTAACCATAGCCAGGTTCGAGATTTTAAGTAGTTTTTATTGTTTTTATGACTCCTCATGATATAAATGACTCTTAAAGCCGTCAAAATGCGAGATTTTTACTCTAAATTTTTTAACATCTCGGATACTGTCGAGTTTACGCAATTCACATTGTATAAATATGCTATATAATAATAATATGGAATACAGCTCAACAGAACTCTATGGATTATACACCGCAGTGAAAGCCGTTATTGTAGGCATTTCTTCTTCTGAGGAAATATTTTCTAGCTTCATCAGCAAAGAATACAGAACTCGTCAAGCAGACAAGATGCACTAAATCAGTAAAATATAAAGCTTCGGTTTGGAAGATAGCCTGGAAGAACGGGACATAAATGGCGCAGAATTGACCAATTAATGAACCAAGCACTGCGAAGTTAAACATTTGATTCTTCATACCAATTTCGAAAATCGATTTTGAGTAATGACGGCAAGCTAAGGCGTTGAACATGTCAAACAAGACAAAGCATGTGAAGGTCATGGTTGTATCTCTGGCAGTGATCTCATTGTCAGTCATTTCCTTAACAAATATGTACAATGTGCCAATGATAATCATAGCAGCTGATTGCAATACCCTTTTGAGAACGTTGTCGGTTAAGATTCTGTCGTTCCGTTTTCTTGGTGGTTTACTCATGACTTCATGATCAACAGGCTCAACACCTAACGATTGGGCTGGAGGTCCATCCATTAAAATGTTAATCCACAAAATTTGCATAGCATTAAGAGGGTTTGGTAATCCAAAGAAAGTGGCCAATGCAATTAATGTCAAAGCCGCAATAGATGTAGACAATTGGAAGGTGATGAAGTTTTGAATATTGTAGAAAATCCCTTTACCTTCTTCAATCGCAGATAAGATGGTAGAAAAATCATCATCTGTCAAAACCATGTCAGCGGCCTCTTTGGCAACGTCAGTACCATTTTTACCCATTGCAATACCAATATCTGCCAACTTTAATGCTGGTGCATCATTAACACCATCACCTGTCATTGCAACAATGTCACCCCTTTTCTGAAGTGCCTTGACAATTAAAACCTTATGTTCAGGCGTGGTTCTTGCAAAAACGGAAATATTATGGATTGCTTCCGCCAATTTTTCCTCATTCAAATTATCCAATTGATCTCCTGTCATGACAGAACTTTCATTCAAAACAGGAATTCCAATCTGTTTGGCAATATTGATCGCAGTGGTAGCAGAGTCCCCGGTAATCATAACAACATGTACTCTACCTTTCATTAATAATGAGATAGATTTTCCAACATTTGGTCTTGGTGGATCTTTCATACCAACTAATCCACAGAATATTAAATTCTTTGGTTCATTAGCATCATCACCACTATTGGTAAATTTTAAATTGTTTCTTGCTAATCCCAAAACTCTTAAACCATCGGAAGCCAATGCATCAGACTTTTCCGAGATTAATTTCTTAATTTCATTTGTCAAAGGCTTGACCTCACCATTTTCATCATAATATTTTGAGCAGAGCGAAACTATTCTTTCAGAAGCACCTTTGGCGAATGTCTCAGACTTGTCCATATCACCAGTATGAACACAAACTGCCATATATTTTCTAGTAGAAGAAAATGGCAATTCATACACCTTCTGCTTAGTGGCTCTTAAATCTTCCAAACCAAAATGAGGCAAACATTCAACGAGAGCAATATCACTTGGATTACCGACGAATTTTTCATTTTCTCTGGAGTATCTAGCGTTATTACAAATATTACCAGTTTCCAAAATTTTATGCATATTATCAGTTAACTGGTGGTGCAAACTGCTGTCATCTAATTTCTCAACAACTAAGAATGGACTGTTAAAACTACCTTTGAAGTCAAGTGCCCATATTTTTGTAACTGTCATATGATTTTGGGTTAAAGTTCCAGTCTTGTCGGAACAAATAACGTTCACACTTCCTAATGTTTCGACGCTTGGTAATCTCTTTACAATAGCCTTGTGACGAGCCATTCTTAAAACACCTAAAGCTAAAGTAACAGTTACAATGATAGGTAAGCCCTCGGGTATGGCAGCAACAGCCAAGGACACAGAAATTTGAAACATATCCAACCAAGAGCGACCCTGAAATATACCAATCAAGCAAATAACACCAATTACAATAAAACTGAAAAGGGATAAATCTTTACCTAATTTATCCATAGCCTGTTGCAAAGGTGTTTTGGGTTTCTCAATTTCAGACATCATTTCAAAGACGGCACCAAATTCAGTCTTGGCCCCAGTAGCCACAACAATACCAGCACCATGACCATCTCTCACCAATGTGCCCATATAGGCAATTGAGGTTCTCTCTGTGACAGGAATTAATTCGTTTTTGTTATTTTTTAATGTATCTGAATTCTTTCTTACTGGGCTATTTTCACCGGTTAAGTTACTTTCATCAATGCTCAAGTAGGTGCATTCAGTTAATCTGATATCAGCAGGAATTCTATCACCTTGACTAAAGTGAACCAAATCGCCCGGGACCAATGTTGAAGCTAAAACAGTGGATGTACTGCCATTTCTAGTTAATTTGGCTTCTGCTGGAACTAATTTGTTCAAAGCCTCCAATGACTTTTCTGATCTATATTCTTGTACAAATCCAACGGTGACAACAATAGTGATGGCCAAGGTAATAGAAATAGCATCGTCGACATTTCCCATCCAGAAACTGATGGCAGCAGATCCTATTAACAACAAAATTAAAGGATCGCCATAGAAACTCGATAAAAACTTCTTGAAAAGACTTTCATCCTCCTCGCTAGTAAGTTCATTAACTCCGTGAAGCGATCTTCTATTCAATATATCCTGATTGTTACTTAAACCGGAATTTATGTCTGTTTGTAATTCAGATTCTGTTTCCTTAATCGATAATTGGCAATATTTAACCGATGGTGAACTGGCTCTAGTGGGTGGAAGCGAACCTAGATTTATTTCATACGGATTATCACTCATTCTAAATTATTATAGTCCAATCTGAATAATGCAAGGATAATGAAACAATATTTATACAAACAAAAACAAAAGACAAAAATAAATGAACCCAAACTATCTATTTAACCCCCTTTAAACCTAACAAGAAGTGTAAGTGAAGTATTTTGGTAAATGCGATGATTTGATTTTATAACAAATCTACGAACTTTCAATAATACAAATCAAAAAACCCTAATAGACTTCCGTAAATCTCAAGCTTCTATCTCTTTATATAGACTAATATGTCTCTATAGTATTCCACGAATCCTTGGGTGGCTTTCACTTCTGATCCTAATGAAATTTTTAAAAACAAATTTTTGTTACTCCTACGTGTCTTTACAGGTTAGATTTGAAATTTGCACATTTATTCATTAGTAGTACCATATATACAATTATTTTCCGTTTATCGTCTCAAAAGCAGCCTTGGATAGTCTATTCATTACGGCTAAGCCTTCATCAGTCTCATCTATACCTTCTACAAAAATTATGTCTACTCCAAGCTCATCGACTTGTCTCAATAATTTGAATAAGTTACGAGATATTTCTAGGCCAGTTGCACCCAAATCTTCCTCTATTTTTATTTGATGATTTATGGCACCGGCACTTGCAAAACATTTAGACTTCAACAAAGCAATAGTTTTGGATTCAGGGATCTTGTTCTCGGATATGTACTTGTTGACTGCATTAATACCATCGCCGCAGTTGACGAATAATACTACTTTGGCAGTTGGAGAATAGTGCTTATATTTCATACCAGGAGTTTTGACCGCTTCTGATTTCCCAGCTGTCTTTTTTGCTAAGACAACGTTTTCCCAGGGACCACATCCGGTTTTTCTGACCTCTTCTACTGAAACTCCGCCCGGTCTTAAGAGCATTGGAGGATCCACTAAGCCGTCGACGACAGTTGATTCCACCCCAACATCACATGGCCCACCGTCTATAATATACGGTATCTTTCCCTGAAGATCGTGATATACATGGCTAGCTAGAGTTGGACTTGGTCTGGTGGATGCGTTTGCCGACGGTGCCGCAAGGGGAAGATCGCTCAACGCTATCAAAGCCCTTGCAATTGGGTGCTGTGGGATCCTCACAGCAAACGTGTTCTGATTAGCTGTGACTATCTTCGATATTGGTGACCCTTCATGTATTGGTAACAAAATTGTTAACGGTCCGGGCCAAAACTTGTCTATTAATTTTTCGTAAATTTCTGGAAGCTCGTAGTCTTTAGGTAAAATTTTTCGTTTTAATTGATCTATGGATGATACGTGTACGATCAATGGATTGTCTGCTGGTCTATTCTTCGCTCTATAGATTGATTTTACTGACTCATCATTAAGTGCAGAACCTCCTAGTCCATAAACAGTTTCTGTTGGAAATCCAATAACATTCGTGCTATTAATGAGCTCATTAGCTGCTATGCGAAGACTCTTTTCTGTTTCAGGGTCAGTAATCTTCGGCAATATATCATTCTTGTTGAAGACTATGCTGTCTTTATTAGCTCGTAAAACCTTAGTCGTGAACGCCATTTTTGGATGACAAGAACAAACTCTTTTCCTAGTAATATGTTTATTATACAACCAACTACGTGATTTGGATAGCATAAACTATGGTCTAGTAGTCCTATCAACTTAAAGGCTTACAACTATCTCATCTGATTCTCATCTCAGTCTTGCAACTTTTTTGATATTCACGTGATGGTTGACTAAAAGGTCCATCAAATGCTGTTGATGTCATTTCATCTTTGTATTGAACTGCATAGCGAAGAACCACTTATATATAGAGTTTATATTATAATCTAGAATTTGAAACAATGGATAGTGAAAAAGAAAAGAGAAAAGAGAAAAGTTTTGTATTTTATAAGAATTTAACAAAATTTTGAAAATTCATACAAAATGTGACTTTTAAATCAAACTGATGATACAACCGATACGATGAGTCAATGAATAGTAGAACTAGTTGAATTTCAATAACTCTTATTGTGTAGTTAGGAAATGTTTCGTAATTATTTATTAGAAATAAGAATTCTATTAATTTTTTGTAGTTATTTTTCTAGTTCACCAAAATCATTAAGCATAGCCTTGTTGTAAGATAAAAAACTTGATTTCAAATGTCAAGATACAAATCCTTTGTGTATGTGAATACTGATTCGCTATTATTTATAATGAAAAACATATCAGCTGAATAATATAGAAATATTTTGGGTGCAAATAATGCTTCGCATACTAAAAATGAGCCATCATATCAAAATCTTGATTATGGAACTATATCCAAATATAACTTTAGATTGGCATAACTATAATGTGAATACTTAAAGACTACTTAAAGACTTTCTTTGTTTCAAATGTGTCATTGACTGAGTTGAGTAGATGTACTAAAAATGTCTTATGCACCATTAATTAATCTTGATGAGTTCTTTGGAATGTCTGATATTGGTTCAGATCAATTTTATCAACCTATTAATTTCAATAATGAGTTCCTCAATGAAGACTTCCAAGATTTTGAAGCTGAAGCTACATGCTATGAGGAGAATTTAAATGATCAAAACGGCCTAGCCTTTCATAATTATAATAATAATATTGAGTTTCTTAACTATATATATGGCGAAAGACGAGATTCTCACCATAAGAAATTTGAAGCTGATACTCTTAAAGAATTAATTGGCTACAATTCACCTGATTGGAGAAACGAGTGTGCTTCTCTCGGTAATATAGATACTTCGGAAAGATTCAATGCATTCAACGACTTAATTGGTATGGATAATGAAATCGAGCAGAATGAATGCAATAAAGCGTTTGAATTTGTCTCTAACAAGACATCTAACACTAATAATTTTGAATCTTACAAAGCTTCTGTTAAGAACGGTCCACAAACATTGCAATTTGATTACGATAATCATGAAATCATCCAGAATGTGGTGCAATGTAAACTTGTTAATTTTGCAGCAAACCCAATTTCGGAATCAACTTTGATTCTGATTTTGAATAGGCTAAACAGAAGAAAAGAATCGGAAGAAGAACGCATTTTTTCAGTCAACAGAACTCGTTATACTCGAGTTAATATTGAATCACTTAGCATTTTGCACCCTAATGTGCAATACCAACGGAATACACAATTTAGTATAGGAAAACCATATGAACCCGAATATATACGAGTCCAGATAAATCCACTAACTAATGCTCCATTTAATGAAACAAGGTGTGGGCTATGTCCCTATTGTCCAAGTTTGGTTTTTAAAAACTTGAAAACTTCGACTTATGCACAACATCTTTCTTTAACTCACGGAATTCAGACAGATAATTACATAACACCAAATCCATTATTGTACGGAAGTTACAATTTGAAAAAAAATAATACAAATAGAAAGACGAGGGCACATATTTCCGAAAAGAACGGGGTAATTTGTCCAGTATGCCACGATATTGTAGAAACGGAGTGCTCAAAGACGACTGCAACCCAAAAACCATTGAATAATTATCTTAGACACTTTAAAGAGAAACATAGAAAATGCAAGGAGAAAGAGGACCCATTCAAATTTTTTTCTAAATCTTCTTCAAATCCGCTGAAATTATTATTAATTTGATTATTATTATGTTTTTTATAAACTAAGAGATATAAGATTAAATACTTATATAATATACTTAAAAAGCTATATTCTCAGTTAGAGTTTTCTTTTCATCATCATCCAATAGCTCGTAGTATTTCTGGAAGTTGCCCAAGTTTTTTGCAGTACACTCTTTGAAAAATTGAACCAAGATAATCTTTAAATCGTCATTTCCTTTTTGGTCATCATATTCTTCATCATTATCTGAATCAACATATGATTTCAACTTCTCAAAATTTGGTACCCCAATATCATCCATATCTTCCCAACCTTCATCATCCCCATTATCTTCGACATCTTCTTCGGCTTCGGGCAAATAATCATTAGCATTTGGTTGTTGACACTGAAAATTCAATTCGCTGATCAAAAGCTTTAGTATCTTTTGTGGAGCTGGAATTTGAGTGTACTGATCCGGCATGGCCTTTGTCATGGACCTTGTACGAATTAGGTCACCCTGATATGGAATAATATCACCATCGACAATCAATGATTGGACACTTTCCGAATTTAATGTAAAAATTTTACCTAAAGCTAAAGTATTTTGCTTGATTTTTTCATATCCCCTAGTTATTTCAAATGATTGGAACCATATAGGTAAAACAAGCGAAAGACCAGATTTTGTTTCACCGGTTTTTGGATCTTCTAGCTTAATGTTATTGCTCAAAAAATTAATCATATCCGAAGATGATGTTAAAACTAAGTTGCAAAATACCATGATCAAGTTTTCAATTGTAATGACCTCTTTTGCAGATATTAATCTTCGAACAGTGGCCTCAAGGATTTGGGTTAAGAAATCATTGCTTAAATATGTTTGAAATTTGTTAATCAATGATAATACAATAGAGCCACAATCCATAGCAGCACTATCGGATAAATCAGGAGAGAGGAACTTGGAAACAATTGTTAATAATAAGTCCATTCCAGATTTCTTGGTTTCAGGATCAGTATAGTCTATAAATGATTTTGAAGCCTTTTGCAATATATTGTTGAACACCTGACCAGCACTCTGTAATATCTGATCGTCAGTTGAGATAAGAATCAACTTATTCAAGACTGGAAAAGTGAAATTAAAAATTTCATTAGGAAATTCAGTGTTTGCGGGTGATGAGTCAATGATTACACTAAATAATTCCAATGCTAAATCTAAATCAGGTGAATATTCCACTTTTCCTGTGGAAAGGGAATTCTGAATTATGGTTAAGATAAATGGCAACGACTTCTCGCAGCTTGCCATGTAATCATTAATCGTTATATTAGCTAATAAAGCTCTTAAACATTCTGATGAATCAACAGTCAATTGAAGATTGGCAGAGTCCTGAAAGGAGATTTTGAAAATTAATCCTATAACACTAGTTTCATCTGAAACAATGACTCTTGATGCATTTTCGTTACATAAATCTATTCCAACAGTAATGGCTTCCAATAATGCAGGCAAACTGTCATCTTCACTTTCTTCAACTAATGTCAATGTAATTTGGAAAATAGCTAACTGTACTTCTTGAATGGTGGAAAAATCCAATGACCTTTCAAAGTTTAACAATTGTTTATAGAATGTACAACTAACTAAAACACTGACTTTGACCAAAGCAAATAAATCATCGTCATTATCATTATGGTTAGAAGTAAATTTGATCATGTCGACAAAAGCCTTAATACCGAAACTATCTACTGATAATGCATCTTCAAACTTCGAAAAGAACTTCGGTAAAAGAAGGAAACACCTAGAAGTGACCAAGTGGTGATTTTGATTAGAATTTTTATATGATATGAATGCTGTTGCAATATTTAATAAATCTGGTAAAGAAGAGTGTTTTCCAAGATTTTTGGTATCTTCATTCATCAATAAACTTTCAAATAAATACAAGTAACATTCTTTTAATTCCCATTTTGAGTTATCGGCTGAAGTCATATACTGAGTAATTAAATTGAACACCAGACTTGCATCTTGATCATTCAATTCAGATAATAGCTCATTAACTGACTCACGTACTGTCGCTGTAGAAGATAAGCCAGTTATATCAGTTACATATATGTTAAAATCAGCCTCATATTGTTGTATGGTCTCTTTCGGTAATATTGAACATTCAACTAAGTCTTGAATAAATGCATGTAAAGCATCCAAGTTGTCTGAAATATGAATATCATGTTGCAAAACAGATCCCGCCAGCAAAAGTTCTATGATTAGATTCGATATTGCATCACTAGGCAGCAACAAATCTGGAGTGGTTACAATTGCTGAATTGTTGTCTTCTAACACGACAACACTTTTATAATATTTCGATACATATTTGAAATCCTTTAATATGAGTCCCATTATAGATTGCTTTACGGTTAACTTAATTCTTTTGTTAAAGCTGCCCAAAAAGCTATTTAAAGTTTTGTAAATGTACGTTCTGAAATAAATATCACTCAATATCAATGGATTATCAGCTGTAGAAATCGAAGTTGCAATAGACTTATCCAAAAGCGAGACAAATAAGTCCACCGATGAGGTAACATGTTGGTAAACTGAATTTTTCCTCAGTTCACTTGTGAATGATTCAGGACTCTGTAACACATTTAAGATGCTTTGGTACAATTTGATACAAGTGGTTTTGATATCAGATTCAATATTCTCATTATTTAACAATTTGATGATGTGATTGGTTAATTCTCCTCCTACACCACCTTCCCAGAATTGATCTTCTGAAATTAAGTCATCAAATAAGTCATTCAAGACAGTCAAACCACCGATCATTGCATTTCTATTATCGTTGTTTGTTGTCAGAAGAAACAATTGATTCAACAAATCTGGCCACTCATCAGGGTAGTCAGCCGCTGCAATTTGGACAATAACATAAGAACTCCCCGATCTTAACTTAGAGTTATCAGTTGAAGTTGCCAATTGAATAGAGCTTTGTCTTACCACTTGTTTCAATTCTTGGTTGATAGGTGGTCCAATAAATGATTGGAATGCTAATGACCAATACTTAGGAACCATTCTTCTTAAATGCAATAGGCATGATTGCCTAAGATCTATCGGCAATTGTTCATTCAACGACAGCTGATTTAAGATATAAATCACTGAAGATGGATCCTGACCACACATATGATTAAATTGAATCTCAGCATTCTTCCGGACGTTATTATCTGGGCTATTCTGGTTAACCACTGCATTTAAAACAACCTGGGAGTGATCCATTGTCAAATAAACCTGAAGGTAACTATATATGTTAAATTATTCAAGAAAAGAGCTAGTCTAACTTTTAGTGTGTACGCGTTGATGAATTTATCTCATTGCAAATATAGAACAAGTATTAGTGGCGGACTTAAATATTCACAATTTTCTTTCCTAGAAATATTTATATATATTTAGATACACGACATGTTTGGTAAATCAGCATATCCAGCGTTAGAGGAACTTCAAGAACCACTTTCGCCTGAACAATTACGAGTCTTAAAAGACCAGGTGGAATCAGAAGGACAAGATCCAGCTCCACAGTCACAATTTAATTATGCATGGGGCTTGATTAAATCTTCAAACTACAAAATGCAACAACAGGGTATAAATATATTATCCAAGCTATATCGAGATGTGCCGTCAATGAGAAGGGAATGCTTATATTATCTAGCTTTGGGTTCTTTCAAAGCCGGAGATTACAGCAATGCTACGAGATATGCAGATGCACTTTTGAAGAATGAACCCGAAAACAAACAAGCATTAGATTTGAAGGAATCCATACATGAGAAGGTGACCCAGGAAGGGTTGATAGGTATAGGAATCGCTGGAGGTGCTCTTGCTGTCGGAGTTGGTATTCTTGGTGCATTATTGAGAAGAAAACGTTAGCTTTATTTTTTATTATTGTATTAAATACAAGGGTAGTACATATTATATTTAGGAATATATGGTTGGTAATTATTATTATAAAATCGATGTAAATATGGTCCATGTAAGCTCATTGATTGTGCGAAGCTATGAACGAGAATCGAAGCATCTTCATATTGACTCGCTATACGGACATATAATGCAAAATGAGAATAATTATGAGGCAGATCATTCCCTTCTTGCTGACAGAATATCAAAAGTAGTTGTTGATAAATTCAATGGATTAAATATCAAGTCGGGAAAGCCAACGGTTAGGTCAAATGGTGTACAAGAATGGTCGGTATTAGCAGGTTTGGTTGCGTTGATAAGTACAAATGAACAACAAGAGCCTGAGATATATCCAATATCTTTGGCCACAGGTGTGAAGGCATTACCTAATAGAGTTAGAGAATATTCTGAAGGATCCATAGTCCACGATCTTCATGCTGAAATTTTAGCCATCAGGCTCTTTAATTGGTATTTATTAGATGAATGCTTTAAAGTATCTGCTAAAGATACAGAATACACTAGTAAAATAATTGAAAGGTGCCAAAATAAAAGATCCCAATTCAAACTTAAAGACAATATTAACCTAGCTTTGCTTGTGACAGAACCTCCTTGCGGAGATGCTTCAATCAGCTATTTGTCAGAGACTTTAGAAGATAAAGAGCCTTGGAAAGAAGAAGCAGCAAATTCTAGTAAAAGACAAAAGCTCAATTCAGATGTGTCAGTGACACGAGGGCGAACGAATTTCGATAAATTAGGAATCGTAAGAACAAAGCCAGGTAGAGCTGACAGTGTCATAACATTAAGCAAATCATGCTCAGACAAACTATGCTTGAAGCAACTTATAGGAGTTACAAATGCTATTACCAGTCTATTATTTCCAGATAGCATATATCTTAGTTACTTGGTTTTACCAAAGCACAAGTTTAAGGAAGAAGATATAAATAGATGTTTCAACCTCAGGTTTACTCATAAGCTTGAAGGGGAAATGAATATCCACCCTCTCAAAGTGATAGGTTACAGTAAAGATGATTATCCATTTCATAAGCCCAAGATAAATTCTCCAGATGTACCATCACAACTTTCTTTATTGCATATTATTCCATCAAAATACACTCAGGTTCTAAACAATGGTGTTAAAAATGGTGCTTTCGTCAAAAACAAGCGCCCCAAGACAAATGGCGAGAGTATCATTTGTAACAAACAAGTATATAAAAAGGCTCAACCTCTTCTTGATCAAGGCGTGGCGACCTATACAAACTTGAAAAAATTAAACACTAGGAGACAAGAACTAAAGATAAAAGGAAGAGAAACCCTTGACTACTGGGTGTCGACTGATGTAGATGATTTTGACTTACTATGATTCCAGTAACGTATACTTTATATTATAGATATATAGAAGAATGCAAACATGAATGACAATTTTTTAGTCTGAGTCAGAAGCGGAACCTTCTTCATCTTGGCCACCGTTTTGTTCCAATTCGTTTGCTGCTAACTGTTCTTCTTCAGTGAATTCCATTGAAAGCGCATATTCAGCACTTTCCAACAATTCTCTGAGTTTTTGATTATCTTTGTTAACGTAATCAATAGGTTTCAAGTTGTGCTTATCGATGATTCTTGGATCAGACCCAGCGTCCAAAAGGTTATCGATAATGAAATATCCGTGTTCAGGTTCTTCAATTGTATACTTAACCGCCAAATGTAACGGGGTATCTCCTTCTCTATTCTTTGGGTCTATTTCAACACCCTCTATATCTAAAACTATGTCTATGAACTCCCAGTTACCCAACTGACACGCTAAATGCAACGAAGTATTATTGGTGATTAATTCACGAGTAGAATTAATCAAACTTGATAGTTTCTCTTGATCATTATTCAATTCAACCTTAATCGATAATAACAATTCTGTGTTGTTCCTTCTTGCACATTCTAAAAGCTGCTCCGAATACGATGCTCCTTCAATATTTGTTTCGTCTGCCATGTTGTTCCTCATACACCCTTTTCTTGTATTATTGAACTATAATGAGCCTTCAATCACTTGTGTTTCTAGTATCCGAGATCAGGATGATCGAGGCACGACACTATCTACTATCTACAAGGTAACCTCCTTGAATGATGATTAGCTTCGTAACATCATGATTCTGTTCATTATGTACTTCAATGCTCCTACAACAATACAAACAGAAGCAAATACCCAGATTTAAAGAACTAATCAATTTTAAAGGTGAATGATTAGAAGCTATTTGTCTTCTACACATAGTTCGTGAAATCAGGCTCAGCTTTGAAAGGGCCAGAAAGCCTGTAATTTGGTCGTATAATGTGAATTGGCTTGATCGATGTGCCATACACTTAAGCATATCTATTGTGGTATTTATTGATCTAAGAGATGTTCCAATAAGCTGCAACAAAAAAAACATGCGAGGTGCACTATGCTTGATTTTTCATTTGCTAATCTCATTCGCTTGATCAACATTTTATAAAATCTATACGGAAAGTATTCTAGATACGAACATATTGAAATAAATATATAGCCATGGTCAAATCTATTATAGCCCCATCGATTTTAGCATCTGATTTTGCTCATTTAGGATGCAATTGTCATCGTATGTATGACTCGGGAGCAGATTGGTTACACATTGACGTTATGGATGGACACTTTGTTCCAAACATTTCTATGGGGCCACCAATTATTGACAGTCTAAGAAAGGAAATTCCAAGATCGGAGACTAAGGCTAGCTTTTTTGATTGTCATATGATGGTATCTGAGCCGGAAAAGTGGGTTCCGGAAATTGCAAAGGCAGGTGGTGACCAATACACCTTCCACTACGAATCTACCAAGGATCCAGTTGCGTTGGTTAAATTGATCAAATCTCATGGTATGAAAGCAGCATGTGCTGTTAAGCCAGGAACACCAGTGGATGTGTTATATCCATTGGCCGAAGACTTAGATATGGCATTAGTTATGACTGTGGAACCTGGTTTCGGGGGTCAGAAGTTCATGCCAGAGATGATGCCAAAAGTGGAATCTTTGAGAAAAAAGTATCCAAACTTGAACATTCAGGTTGATGGAGGTTTGGGACATGACACTATTCCAGCAGCTGCTGAAGCTGGTGCAAATGTGATTGTTGCCGGTACTGCGGTTTTCAAAGCCCAGGATCCAAAAGAAATGATCCAGCTTTTAAGAAATGCTGTCACCAAGAACTTAAAAGCTCGTGGTTTACTTGATGAATGAGACTTTTATCCCACTAGATATTAAATAGTGCTCACAATAACTTTGGACTTAGTTCTTTATTAAATCGTTACGTAACTCTAAACAAATAAATCATAGCAAGATATATTAAACTACTAATGTACAACAAGTGCTAAGCTTAGCCCTCTCACGTCTTATCGATTCTTGACTACATTTCTTAAAATGCTTGCACTCCTAATGTGGTACCATTTCCATCTGTACCAGAGCTGACTTTCAATCCCTCACTGACTCTATCTTCAACAGCAGCCCACAAAACTTCCTTGATTTTGTCTAATTTAGTTTGGCTATTAGCCTTGGCTTGTTCTTCTTTTTCAGTATCTTCATCAACTTCCATTTTTTCTTGATCTGCTAAAATATCAATATTCAATTTTTCATTTCTCTTAGCTATGTATTTCTTATTTCTAGCAATCTTTTTTGCTCTTTTATTGGATAAAGTGTTGTTGGTAACAACTCCCGATGGTGTTGTAGCCCCATTGTATAATGCAATAGCTCTAGATTCTGTAGCTTTAGGAACTGCACTAGAATCGGTATCGTAACGAGGAGTAGATGACTTGGTAACAATACCGCTTCTAACACGAGCAGATCTCTTTTTACCGATAGAAGATGCATGACTATTACGAAGGATCTTATCCTTGGGTTTATTAATGGAGTTTCTGGATGGCATTTTGTTTCTAATATTCTAATTGATGATCAAATATCAATATCTAAATTTTTCAGGACATATTTAAAAAAAAATTATATCGCATCTCATTTTCATAAAGAGAAGAAAAACGAATTAAAAAAAATCTCCCGGGGGTGAGTCGAACACCCGATCTCAAGATTACTTTGAGGTACTCATTACAGTCTCGCGCCTTAGCCAGCTTGGCCACCGAGAGGATTTCTGTTATTGAATAAATTGTGTCTAGATATAACATATAATGTATATCAACCGAGCCATGTGACATGGTTTGCAATTATTCATTCTTGCTTGCCCTATAATACTATCTTTATTAGTTTTTCTTATAGATTTATGATATCAAGGGTTAATATGAGTGAAAAACAATTTTTTGAACCTTGCAGAGAACCACCTTACAGAGAAGCTGTTGAAGTAAGACCTCTGATCAAGGAGAGGAGAAGTAAATGGAACTTCCGGAACTTTTTCCTTGTTGCTACTGTTGTGTTTGCAGGCTTAATATACATTAACAGGATCATTCCATTGGCTCCAGTAGTCAATGAAAAAGGAGATCATTCAAAGGTATTTTTAAAGGCATTGGAGACGAATTTGGCTGGTAATTGGTCTAGAAAGTATACTTCTGAGGCTCACTTACCTGGTACTAATTATGGATTTGTTGAGTGGACCAAGAATAAGTTTGAGGAATATGGATTTAAAACGTGCATTGATTCTTATGATGTTTATGTCAGTTATCCATTTCAACATGATTTGAAGCTTTTGGATGCTAAGGGCAAACATACGTTGTATGTGGCTCCATTGGAGGAGGATGAACTCAAGGATGATAAAACCTCTACGGGGAAGGACTTGGTTCCTACTTTCTTATCTTACGCAGCTAATGGCAATGTTACAGCGCAGTATGTTTATGTCAACTATGGTACTAGGGAAGATTTTGCTACACTTGATTCGTTAGGGATTAGTGTGAAAGGAAAGATTGTTATTGCGAGATACGGCCGCATTATGCGTGGTTTAAAAGTTAAATTCGCCCAAGAGAATGGTGCTGTTGGTGTTCTATTATACAGTGACCCTGGAAATGATTATGGTATTACTCCTGCTAACGGCTATAAGCAATACCCTCATGGTCCTGCTAGACATGAGAGTGCTGTAGAGAGAGGTAGTGTTCAATTCTTAGGCGGCGTTGGAGCAGCCCCTGGAGATCCAACTACTCCAGGTTATGCATCCAAACCAGGAGTTAAGCGGAAGGACCCGCACAGTAGTATTGGTAAGATCCCCGCATTACCAATCTCTTATCGTGAAGTTAGTCCAATCTTGGAAAAATTAAATGGATATGGAAGTAATATCTCAGATGAAAAATGGAAGGGTGAACTTGAAGGATTTGACTATTCTACTGGTCCCAATCCGGAAGTGAAATTAAATTTGTACAATAACCAGATCTACAATATTAGCCAGTTACATAATGTCTATGGAGAAATCGAAGGTGAAAATAAAGATGAAGTAATTATTATTGGTAACCATCGAGATGCATGGATAAAAGGTGGTGCAGGCGATCCTAATTCAGGATCTGCAGCTCTTTTGGAGATTGCTAGAGGTTTAGGGGAGTTGAAGAAATCTGGATACAAATTTAAGAGAACTATCATCTTGCAGAGTTATGATGGTGAAGAGTATGGTTTATTAGGCTCTACAGAATTTGGAGAATTCGCTGCAAAGGATTTAAAGCGTAAAGTTGTAGCTTATTTGAATGTAGATGTTGCAGTTGTTGGTGGTCAATTAAAGTTGGGAGCATCTCCAGTTTTGAATAATATCTTACGCAAGGTTGCAAAGACTTTGGACTATCCTGGTGAAGAACCAAAATCATTATACGATCATTTTGTGCAGAAATCAGGAGATAAGATCCGCAATCTTGGATCTGGTTCTGATTATACTGTATTTTTGGAACATTTGGGAATCCCATCTGTTGATATGTCTTTTACTCAAAGTAAAGGTGACCCAATTTACCAATACCATTCAAATTACGATTCGTATCATTGGATGGAAAAGTATGGTGATAAGGGATTTGTTTTCCATAATTTGTTGGCTAAGTACTTAGGTTTAATCGCATTAGAGTTGAACGAAAGACAACTAATTGACTTTAAATTGGATGACTATTCTAAAGATTTGTTGAAGTATTATAACGAGACAATAGACCTTATTCCCAAAAAATGGCGCCACAAACAGTTAGCCAATAGCAACTGGGATGACTATCTTACATATAATCTTCAAAATGAAAAATCGATTATCGAAGATTCAAATGGCTACTATTCATACCAATCCTTATACCCTTTCCCAGAATTTTTAAATCCAACCCAATGCAAACATAACAAGATACACGTCATGTATAATCTTAAAAACCATAAGAATGCTACTTTACAAGAGCTTGTTGAAAAAACTTACGAAGATTTATTGACATTAGGGAATAAAACAACTGTTTTTGATGCAGAAACAGAGACCCTTCAGATCAAATACGATAAGAGAGATTCGTTGCATTGGTGGCAACGAATCAAATTACATTTCCAAATTAAGAAGCACAATAAGCTTATTCAATATTTTGAAAGAAACTTTTTGTATCATCACGGTTTAGATGAAAGATCTTGGTTCAAGCATATTGTGTTTGCAAGTGGCAGATATACTGGTTATGCTGGTCAAACTTTTCCTGGACTAAAAGAAGCCATTGAAGATGGTGATGTCGATCGTCTAGTTAAATGGTTAGGCATAGTTTCTAAGTCAATAAGAAGAGTGTCTACGCAACTCTCTTTATAGTAGTGGTGTGAGAAACTTACGTTGAAAACTGATTTCAAAATTCATATTTCTATGTTGACTGCTTTTTAGATATGCCCTGTTTTGTTGTTTATTAGATAGACAAATACGTCGTGAAAATATATGGTATTCTTTGAATTCTAAATTGTAGCGCAGGACTGTAGAACATTGCACCTAAAATTGGCGTCGTAGATCTAGATGGCACATATTACCATTTGTTAATGAGTCAAGTAAACCTTTTACGACTTATATTTAGAGATGTTTACTTCAATTCACGGAATGTGGAAATTGCTACTCAATTTAGCAGCTTAATTACCATTAAAGATGGAAAGAAAACATATCACTTCAGACTCAAAATTCGAGGTAGAAATTGCTTATTCAAGAGCGGTTGTAGTTGGGCAAATGATTTTTGTTTCAGGAACCACAGGATATGATTATAATACTATGGAAATTTCCGATAACGTGATAGATCAAGCTGGCCAGGCAATAAGAAATATTGAAAGTGCTTTGGTAAATGCTGGCTCTTGCTTACTGGAAGTGGTAAAAGTCACATATATATTAGCAGACGCTAACGAGTTCGAAAAATGTTGGCCAACATTAAAAAAATATTTTGGAAACATAAGGCCAGCAGCGACAATGATCTCGGCCAATTTGCTAGATAAGAATATGAATATTGAAATTGAAGTGACAGCATTAAAAAGGCACTAGGTGATATTAGATGACTTTTGCAGCTTGATTATGCAAACGAGAGAAAACCATCGCAAGCAATTTAATCTTGGCTCGCTGAAATTATAAAACCCCATATGAATGTAGTCGTAAAGCTGCTTGCCTCACTCCTTTTTTGCCCCTTTTCTAATTTTATGAATCATGCAGATTATGAAAGCTTGACTATGATAGTATTTTATGCCTTTAGATATACGTATTCCTGTCTACTTTTTGACTTGAATAAGAATAAATAAAGATAAATAAAAAAGATAATACCGTTTGCTATCTCATCGTTCTACGAAGTAAAGTTTTACGGGCACTCATCACGCTAATTGTAACATGTAGGGTCCTAGTGCTGTCCGTATTTATGAGATGTACGTACAGGCTCTATCTAATAATAACGCAAGGTTACTATTATTATTTCTCGTATTCTACGTTTGCACTACTGAAGACAAAGGTGTTAAAGATCTCTAAGCGAGGAGGTATCTTAGTAGTGAATTAAGCTTCCCACATAACAATAATACCACAATTCTAAAACCATGACTCTATTTTCCCCATACGACTCCCTTTGGCGCTTTCTTTGTACATGTTTCCATGTACATAATTAGCCCAATACGGGTATTAAAATTGGTTTTAGATCATTCAGAGTAAGGCTTATATGGGTGTAGGTTGTCTTTATCGGAGCCTCACTTATAAGTGAGACATCTTAAATAGTATACGGATTAGAACACTGAACAAACTTGCGTTTCAGTATTGCATATATCTCCAATATTTACTATAAAGTAACTTTGGTTGTGTGTATCCATGTAACGATCGTTCTCTAATCTGTGTCATGCCGAAGACTTGAAAGTTTGAAATGCTGGTATTTATATGGCTGGTATTTATATGACTTGTCGAAACTAAACAGCTTAAAGCTGAAAATATAAGTATAATGTGGAACCATTCAAGAAAAAAGATTTAATTTGAACATTAGAAGCATGTAACTCAAGATGAACGAAAAAAGAAAGTCAAAACTATCAATCATCAACTACATAATGAAACCAATCTCACCTCCACGGAGAAGATACAGTAATGAAACAGTGGGGGATCCTACAAAGATATCTCGCAATGCTGTAATTCCACCACCACTTACATTCCCAAAGATCCCTCAACTTGGTGGGTATTACAGAAGCGATCATACAAATCCAGAAAAGGACATTAGGAAAAAAAATTGTGGCGATGACATATGTGTCTTCTGCGAAGAGTTGTTATCTAATAAGCTTGCAGGAGAATTAGACTTACAATTAACCTGTTCTCATTTTTGTCATAAGTATTGTTTCCTCGAAATGATGGACAAAAATAATTTGGATTCGCTACCTTTTTGCACCCAATGTGGGAGAAAAACTCAGTGCGTCGATATTTCCGTTCAGACCAGTCTTAAGCACCAAAAGCTAGCCGAGTCTCTCTTTCCAAACTACTTGGACAAGGAGTACAGTTCATTTGATACAATAGCACACTCGAATGATTACGACATGTTGGTTAAGTCTTCTATAAGTGCTAGCGAGTCGCAGTTATTATCACCAATATCAACTCCTACAAGGAATTCCTATAACCAAAAATTGTACAGCGAAGTTCTTAAACCAAGGGTTACTGTTACGGCAGATGCTGCTAGCCATGTAAGCGATGGAAATTATGATTTGGATTGTCTAATAAGCGTGAAACCTCCACAAATTTCAGATTGTTTGGGTGATTCAACTGAAGATCAGGCGATCAAATCGAGAATAATTCAAGATATTAAAATTAAGCTAGCCTTAAAAGTTAGTAATTGGTGCAATTCATTGTTACCACTTGAAGAATTAGGAGATTTACGAATGTTTGATTTTTTAGATATAAGTAGTAATGGCACTGACTGGGACACTATATCGGTTTATTTCTTTGCAAAGGCAATTATTTTGGTTGATAATACAGGGACTCGTCTAATGGGAGAAGTGCTAATCAATAGTGATATAAGCAGCATAAACCGAATTGAGAACGTACTTGTTCTAAATTTAAGCAATGAGGTTCTTCCTGAACTTTACATGAGACATAATTGCTCATTGATTGTATCCAAATGGGAGTATTATTTGATTCACGCTGTTAAAAAGATTCTGGTTGGACAAATACCTCTACTTCATATAACTACCAATGCTTGGATATTATTAGATGAACATAACAGATCAACTGATGGTCTCAAATTTTGCAGTCTATGGGAGACAAATCTAGATATTCCTTCATCGTTATTAACTAGAATCATGCCACCGGCCGAAAACGTTCCATTGAATTTAAATGTATCTATATCATTGATCAATTGCACGGATATCAGCAATCTTGAATATAAGAAAAATATAATATCACTTCTACAAAATCTCAGATCAAAATTAAGACTGATTGATAAACTTGGTTTAATTTTTGTCGGAGTTGATGGCCGAGGGAAACCTTCGAACAGCGGAACTTTTATTGGTTGTGTTAGTCCATCTTGGGATGGATGGGAGAACATTATAAATGATATTAGAATATTTGCTAATGAGGATGATAGACAATTTCCCATATTCGAGAATGGATTTGAAGAAATATTAATTAGCTTTGAAAAATACAAACAGTTATTACCATATATTCCTTCGGGACCTAAGAATAATACTAGGCTAATAATATTGAATTCCAATAACTATGATCTCGAAGAGCCTCAAAGGCTCATTACTTCTAAAATTAAGGATAAGATTAGTTTTTTGCAAGCTAATGAAAATTTAACCATTGATATAATAAGGATTGGTAAAGCGTACTCAATAGAGGTACAAGAAGTATACAATTTAATTTCCATGCCAACCCAAAGCAGCAATTCGTTAAATATCGTATTAGGATCAAAGTTGCTAAGGTTTAATACATTTTCAGAGTTTGGGGATTCTTTTGATTTCATAATGGAGCATAAACTTCAATCAGGATATTTGCCATATGTAACAATCGACTTCCAGAAAGTAAGAGGTATAGAGGACTTGATTTCATTCTCTGAAATAGAGATTAATGGAGAGATGATATCAATTCAGAATTTGACAAGTTTGAAAATTGTTGTCAAAAATGTTTTCCCTCTGACAGAGCGTAATATAATGATGAAATTAAGATTGAACTTTTCGGACGTGTCTAATCTAGGAAGCATTATGAACTATAAAATTATTAATTACCAAAGTCTGTGGATAGATGGTGAAGATAGTTTTAAGTGTTTGAGCACAAATATTAGTGATAGAAGCAGCCCTCATCTTCTTTTCTCTCATGAGTCTGATGTATCTTGTTCTCCATTAGATCAAATAGATGGAGACACATATTTCGTTGACATACCGTTGCTACCACCTTTGTCTTCTTCTAAGGATCAGAGTTTTGCCAGAAGGAAAGCAGAGCTCGCGATTATCAGATCTCTAAGGATAGTGGAATCAGCATCATCTGACGAAACGGAGATTATCATAAGCCATTTGATATCGTTATTTTTTGGAATTATCAGAGGATTTGAAATAGAGCCAGGAGAACCATATAAAATGATAGAACTGAAATGCTATTCAGAAAGGCGTAAGTCATTTATGCTTCATTTCGAAAATTTTAATAATAATAAGAGATATATTCAGTGTTTGGTAGAAGAGCTTGAATCAATTAATAATTTGTTTAAACAAGATCCATGCTCTGCTTCAATTAGATGTCAAGACTTCGTTAATTGGATAGTATGACCGCATGGAATACTATTAGCTGATTTCGTTAATTTAAGCGGGCCTTCTATGTATTGTTTCATATATTATATCGTACATACTAGCAAAACGAATGTTTACAAATTTCCTAATTAGGAGTAGTAATGAAATCAAGAGTTTTTTCGCATGCATAATTCCTAAAATTTTCAATGGCTGGCTAGTTTTGTTTACCATTTGGAATCATAGTGACCCTCCTTAGATGCCAAAATGTAAGGAATTCTGCCCGTGTTACTCTCACAGTATAATTGTATATAAGGAGATGAACGCATTTATCCAGACTAGAATATTTTAGGAATTTATAATTATCGATTCAACATGTCTCTTCAACATTTACATAATGCTCCATTCGCTCTTGCATCATTCTCATTAATCCAATTTGGAAGCGTAATTGCTGATAATCTTGGTGGTTTAGATAGCGATGGATCTGATTCTGAGAATAACAACAACGAATCATCACCGAAGGATAAGACCACGGCTACAAAGAATACCAAAGCTGATCATGATACCACCCAGAATACTGATAGCGCTACAAACGCAAACACAAACACGAACACAGCTACAGACACAGCTACAGGTACAAAGGATTTAACAGGTAAGACAGACACCACGCAGCAAACGAGTCCAAAAACAGAGACAAACACTGCTACTACTTCTACTAACACCGATAAAGTCACCTACAACCAATGGGGGTTCACGGGATCACAAAAAGTTTGGGCCGAGGAAACAAAAACGATCACTTCAGCCTCCTCTGAATCTAGTTCTGCATCTCATTCGACTCATTCTGTCAAAGGGAACAAGACATCGGATGCGAACAGAATTAGTAATAAAATAGTCGGTTATGAGGGTTCTAAATGGAAGAAAACATTCCTAATTGCTAGTGTCGTAGGAATAAGTGCATGTATTGGTTCCTTGTAGGGGTTATATACTTAGGTTCATATATAGATCGTAATGCATACTTGGATGAAATTGATTTTGTGAACGTTTTGCTAACAATAAGCACTCTCATATTTTTTTTTTTATTTGAAATCTTCGTCTATCTATCCGAATTGTAGTAGGATATTAATGGTGATCACTATTAAGGAGTCTGATAATGGCTCTGTTTCACACATTGAAATAAATAACACACCATATTTCAGGAAGCTAGAAAGTTCAGAACCGAGTGGACAACAAAATTGTGATAGAATAATTAACAACTATATTCTGCGAATTCCAAAACATAGTAGGCTACATAACCCCTCGAGCCTTGCTATTTTAAAGGAAGGCATGAAAATTGTTTATGGTCGCAGAAGCATTTTGTTTTGTATAGATGTTGAAGCATGGGAGGTGAACACAAAAGTAGTGACAGAATTGGGTATTGCAATTTTCGATCCTAGGAAGCAAGCTAATGCTTTGATGCCTAATATAACACTGATTCATATCATCATAAAAGAAAACATGAGGCGAAAAAATGGTAGGTTCGTTCCTGAACATTCACGTAATTACAATGGTAAAACGACTTACATACTATCTGAACTAGAAGCAGTCAAATTCATACAAAGCCTTATCCAGTACTATTTTGTCGACATTAAACATAAAAGACAATGCTATTTAGTTGGACATGATGTTAGAGGTGATATTCAGTGGATGCTGAAACTAGGTATCCATTTTCCAGCAGACACAAGCTCTTTAGATACTCAGAAAATATATGCTGCGAGTCATGGCATGAATGGGGCTAGTTTGAAAAACGCTTTGCGATCCGCTGACATTCCACATGCGTTTCTTCATAACGCGGGTAATGATGCATATTATACGTTAGTTCTTGCTTTAAGGTTATGTGATCCCCAAAGTAGAGCTTTGAGTACATTAGATAAACCACTTCCAATATTGCCAAAGAAGAAATTAAGGCCGAATTGTAGCGAAGGAGAATTTATTGATAGTGCTCAAGAATTGATATCAAGATTATACGTACAGGAATACCAAAGCCACGAAGTTTATGACGGCGACGGCGAGGAGGCTTAAATGTAATATTATTATCTTGTATTTGTAACTATAGAGTATTTAATAAATGGTATTCATTTGATCTAACAAAAGCCTTTCGAATTTTTCATTTAATTCATTTATCCGAAGAAGCAAACCTGCGCATAAACCCTTGATTCTATCATCGATAAGATCTTCCCATACTAATGATAACCACCTGTGAAAAATGCCTAGTTCATTATGATAGTGCAGCATCAAGTATTGATCATCTAGAATATCACAAATTAATAAAATACCGGTTACAATACTTTCAATTATTTGCAATTCATCCACACCGATTTTTTGAATAAGGGGTGTGACTATCAGAAAAAATTCCTTTACCATATCATTTAGATTAATAGCAGTTGGATACGCTGTATGCAATAATAGGGCCAATGTTTTTATATAATGTGCAGTAAGAATAGGAGAATAGTGCCCAATGTCTATTTGTCCACCAACTTCATACCAAATACTAACTAGGGGCAAATAGAATTGAGACCCAATTATCTTGGAGAAGTTCTTACATAAAGGGGAAATAACTTCTTGTTTTGGTTTTTTCTTTAAATTGCTTGACAAACGTAATATTTTTCCACCGCTGAGTTTATTTTGAGCTTCTTCAGAAGCTTCGTACATTATCTCGCTTTGTAGCGACTCATATGCTGGATTAATTCTTTGACCACCTGTATATTTGTCGATTTCCGATTCTAAAGATAAGAACTTCAGGTGAAGAGAGCCAGGTAATATCTTTGAAGGAAATTGTTTTTCATTGTAAGATCTTGTTACAACTTCATCTTTAAACCCTCTTAGTTCTCTAGCTGCGAGAGAAGCTGCAGATAATATACACATGCGTTGCTTTAAAGAGTAATCGCCCGTCAAAAGTAGTCGATATAAATGCAAAGTGCAAGATGGATACGCTGCAATAACAGATATTAAACAATTTAACCTAAGATCCTCGAAGTCATTATCTTCGTAGTTATTTGTTAGTCCAACAAGCTGTGTGACCAAATCTTCTGCATAAAATGATACTTCGTTACCAAAGCTTGATTTTTGTCTTATCAATGTCGGCCCATTAATTAATGCTGTACGTTTTTTTTCATAAGCTTGTGGCAGGTTACTGTCAATTGTAAGGTATTCAAGAATATCCTTTATATATAATGGCTTAACGATATGAGGCTTCCTAGAGATGGTGGGATCGTCTTCTTCGTCACTTTCGAAGTCCGATTCATCATCCGAATCTAACTTAGACACCGAAATATTTTCCACTTTTTTAACTAGATCAGATTTTTCGCTATTAGAATCCGTAGTTTCAATGACTTCTGGCACATTCAAATAATTCCACGCTTCCTCAATTGTCATATTCTCATTCTTAGTTTCATATCTGTAGGCTTCATTACTAATTAAAAAATCATAACCTTCAATATTATCTAATTGAAATATTTTTTCACGTCCTCCAAATTCACATACTTTATCAGCCAAAATGACACCTAATGATTTCACATTATTTGAAAAGGAACTGAGTCTGCTCGAAATAGCCCTTAGGAAAATAGGATTCTTGAGAATATCTTGGATAAAACTAACATTTTTCACGCGTGAAATCAACAGTATAATCAAATGCGTTCTGTATTCCTGTAAAGAAATAGCTTCGCTTTTCATTAAATCTTCATCTGCCCAAGTTTTGAGTAGAGTCAAAATCAATTGGCATAAATCATCACCTGATGTGTTTGAAAGTACAATAGCCACTAACAAATTAGCTTCATGATTAGCAAAAGCAATAATCTTATTTAAGAAGTTTTCATCTACCAATTCATTTTCAATCATTGGTTGTAATAAGAATGCTAATGATAATAACTTCTCATCTGAAATCTTCTCTGTAAGATACCTCTTTGTCAAGAAATTTCCTACCAATCGCAATAAGAAGTTTTTTTTCTCAAATCTTTTCATAGACTTGAAAGCCTTTAATGCAAAAGACCAATTACTTTCACTAAACATAAAGTCAAGATATTGTGCCGAACTGTTTGAATTAAATGAGCCTAACGAGGAAATAAATATGTTGATTATTTTTATGTCTATATTGTCCTTAAACAAAGCCAATAATTCAATATTCAAAAAGTCCACATAGTTATCAGAGGACATAAATATTTGATTATGAGAAAGGATGTCATAATTTGAAATAACTTCATTCACTATTGCAAAACATTTGCCTTTAAATAAAAGTTTATCTATTTCTTTAATTTCTGAATGACTTTTTGTTGACATTACCATGTTAGATACTAGCCCTGTATCAAAGCATCTTGTAAGAATCTGAATCAACGTTTCCAATAAAACATAAGTATCATGACCTTTTGAATTATCTTTAAGCAAAGAGATTTTACTTATTAAGTTCCCTAAGCCAGTTGCAGTTTTAAATACATGTACAACTAATTCTTTTGTGGTATCTGGAAGTAAATTGTAGGTTTCAGGTATGGTAAAATTCAACAAAGTAGTAACTAAACTGAAGTTAGTATTCAGATCTGATAGTTTATCACGAACTGATATTAGAATCGATTCTATGCTTTGTGCTGTTGGATGGTTTTTAAGTTGAAAAACTGTATCATCTATCTTAGAATGATCCATATCTTAGGCCCGCCAAATAGCTATTGCCTACCTTTATTATCATGGACTCAGTATAAAAATTTAACTCTGCGAAAAATTTCGTTATCGATCTTGAATTAGTATAGGTTGCAGTAAAAGTTGACGGATCAAAAATTTACTAATGATAGAGAAAGCTTACCGTTCTGCATTACTAACACACAAAGGCTGGCTGAATTATACATTTGTAAACCTACTGAGATCCTTCGTTTCAAAATCTATTCAACAACAGAAGCCAAATCAAACTGCCTTGGTGTCTAATGAGATTGCAAAGAAAACGGATGCTAAAATAAAGCATTTGTACAAGCAAAATTTGGAAGACTATTTCAAACATAGGGAATTTAGATTCAAAGCAGAAAATCAACAGAAAGATCTACAGAAATGGATGGAAAGCATATATTTAGGGAAGAAAATACTCATAGCTATTGATATAGAAGCGTGGGAGAGGAATATAAACAAAGTCACAGAAATAGGGATAGCAGTGTATAATCCAGATGATCAGTTGTGTTCTATTTTACCGAATATTTATCAATTTCACATCCTTATTAAAGAACACGAGAAGATGTACAATGGTAGATATTGTCCGAATAACAAAGGCAACTTCATGGGAGGCGTATCATATACACTAGAGTTAGCAGAAAGTAAGAAGTTCATTGAATCAGTAATCAACAAATATATCCGGGAAAGCAAAGAAGGGATCGTGCTAGTTGGTCATCATATTGAAGGTGATTTGAAATGGCTAAGAAGTATTGGGATACAATTTCCCGGTGATGTACCCGTAGTTGACACTGCAAGGATTCATAGCCTATCCTACGAATCAGGTGGTTCTCTAAGAGGATTATTACGTAAAGTAGGCATTCCCCACGGCTATCTTCATAATGCAGCTAATGATGCATACTACACGCTATTAGCATCTCTTGCATATTGTGATCCTAATACTAGAATACAAAATGATTTAGACAAATTCCACCCTCACATCATTGACCCACTGAAGCCGTCAAATAAAGCTAGAAAGAGAAGAGAAAGAATGTATGATACTTCCACAATTATTCACCACTCAAGTGCTCTAGAACTATATGAAAAACTATTTTCAAAAAATAATGAAGAGTCAGAATAAAACTCCCAACAAAAGCAGAGCTCATATTAATATTAGAGTTTATGATAATCTATCAAATTAGTAATGAAAGAGAAAGGTGATTTGTAGAACCATGTATATAGACTGTATAGATTTTTTTTCAATGTAAATACACGCATCGACATGGAACTGATTGATTTTACATCTCCCTCTATTTCTTTTATAAGTAGAATCTTAAAGGGTATGTAATGGCATATATCAACGACTATCTTCATGGCTATTACTAATATATCTAGAGCATTTTTAAGAAATATGACTGCCAATACTGTGAAAACTTCCGCTAAGAAAGCTAGCCTGAAAGCAACGAAACAGGTTGAATTTAAATATTCCCGAGATACGACGTGTAAATTCAAGTTTGGTGCTCATGTAGCTATGGCAGGGGGTATTTCGAAAGCATTGACCAATGCAATGAACATTGGGGCCAACAGTTTTGCATTATTTTTGAAATCTCCAAGAAAATGGGTCTCACCGGACATCAAGGAGGATGAAGTTGCAAAGTTTGCAGAATTATGCAAAGAATACGGGTATAATCCAAGGACTGATATTTTGCCACACGGGTCTTACTTTATCAATCTAGCCAATCCAGATGCCGAGAAAGAAGAAAAGGCTTACGGTTCTTTCTTGGATGATTTAAAGCGTTGTGAGAAGCTAAATATCGGTTTGTACAACTTCCATCCTGGATCTAGTTTGGACGGGGACCATAAAGAAGCATTACAAAGACTCGCTAGTAATATAAATAGGGCAATCAAGGACACAAAATTTGTGAAGATTGTTATCGAAAATATGGCAGGTCACGGTAATTTAATCGGATCGAACTTACAAGATATCAAAGACGTCATCGATATGGTGGAGGACAAAAGCAGGGTGGGAGTCTGTATTGACACCTGCCACACATTTGCTGCAGGTTACGATATTTCAAATCAAGAAAAGTTCGATGAGTTCTTCAAGTTATTTGAAGACACCATTGGTTGGGAATACTTGAGTGCAATTCACTTAAACGATTCCAAGGCACCATTGGGAGCCAACAGAGACTTACATCAGAAACTAGGTTACGGATTTCTAGGACTTGAAGTATTCAGAATTATTGCCAATTATCCTAGGCTACAAAATATTCCTATAGTTTTGGAAACCCCAGTAGAAAAAGACGATACTGTTTACGGGGAAGAGATAAAGCTACTTGAATGGTTGCAAGACAAGAAAGCAGACGATCCAGAGTATATAACCAAACTGGAAGAGTTATCGAAGCTTGGTGCGAAGGAGAGAGCAGAACACTTAAAAAAATTTGAAACAAAAACTTCTAAGGCTGCAAAAGCAAACTCCAAGAGAGTATCTCAAGGCGACATAGGTGATATGTTGTCTAAAAAGAAGAAGACTTAGTTAGACAAGAGGTAGTTTATTAGTAGATAAATATATTAGCACATACACGACTTTTCAAACTTTTGATGAAATGAGAAATTGTAATAAGGGCATAAACAAAAATTGATTCAACGTCAATAAACGGCGAATCAAACTACGTTAGTCTTTCAATTTAAGTCAAGTCAATCATGTTCGGTCGATCTACATCAGGATTTGGAGGATTCGGTAGTACAGGTGGTAACAATGCATCCCCATTTGGAGCCGCTAATAACACTGCGACGACAGGCACATCACCATTTGGGGGAGCTACTAATGCGACTTCTGGAGGAGTATTTGGTGCCAATAACACTGCTAGTACTGGAGGTGGATTTGGAACTGGTAGTACTTTTGGGGCGAACAATACTACGTCGGCATTCGGTGCACCAAGTGCAACAAGCGCACCTAGTGGAGGCATATTTGGAGCGTCTAATACTACTTCGTCGCCATTTGGAGCTAGTAACAACAATGCTACTAACACTTCAGCTTTTGGTGCATCTAATAACATTGGAACATCGGCCTTTGGTGCATCAAATACTGGTGGTGGTTTGTTTGGATCTGCCAACAAGTCGACCTTTGGAGGAGGATTTGGTACTCCTACAAACAATAATACTTCACCTTTTGGAGCATCATCTACATCAGCATTTGGGGTGGGAGCCGGCGCTGGAAATGTTGACCCCAACGTTAACAATGGTACTGGTGGAAAACCCTTCACCCCATACACCGAAAAAGATTCAACTGGAACCAACGTTTTTCAAAACGTTAGTTCGATGCCAGAGTACAAGAATTTTTCATTCGAAGAATTGAGATTGAAGGATTACGAGCAGAATAGAAAGTTCGGTAATGCAAATGCACCTGGGGCTGCTGCTACAGGTGGGTTTGGTGCTTCTACAACTGGAGGATTTGGATTTGGTGCATCAAATAATAATACTAACTCAGCATTTGGTGCCAATACTGCAGGCACATCATCTCCTTTTGGTGCCACAAATAATACCACTAATACTGGTTTTGGCACTCAAAATAACAATTCTCCATTTGGATCTAATAACACAGGTTCAGCCTTTGGTGCTACAAATAACAATACAGCATTTGGTGGCCAAGGAAATTCAGCATTCGGTGGCCAAGGAAATTCAGCATTTGGTGCTTCTAATACATTTGGTGGAAATAACAACACGTCTGCATTTGGTAGCGGTGGTTCCACTGCGTTTGGGGCAAATAAACCAAATCCATTCGGTACATCTAATACAGGTACTTCCGGATTTGGCTCTTCTAATGCTGGTGGAGCTTTTGGTGCGAATAATAATTCTCCATTTGGAGGTAATAACACTTCTGCTTTTGGCTCAAATGCATCCCAAGCTGTTAACAATACCGCCAACCCCTTCGGCTCCAACAACGCCAACACCAATGCTTCACCATTTGGAGCTACACAAAATGCAAATACATCTGGAGGATTATTTGGTGGAGCAAGTAACTCAAACAATAATGCGTTTGGTGCCAATAATAATAACGCATCAGGATTTGGAGGTTCTAGTGGTGGATTATTTGGTGGTGCACAAAACAATGCTGCAAGTGGAGCGTTTGGTGCTAATAAGCCTGCAACTGGTGGTTTATTTGGGGGCCAGAATAATACCAGTACTGGCGGTGGCTTATTTGGAGGCCAAAGCAACACCAATAATACAGGGGGTGGATTATTTGGACAGAGCAACAATACGAATAACAGTTCCGGGGGCTTGTTTGGAAATAAACCTGCAGCTTCTTCTGGAGGTTTGTTTGGAAGTAATCAAAACGCTGCAGCTCCTTCGTCTGGGGGACTTTTTGGTAATTCTACCCAAAACAACAATACCAACACGAGCGGTGGTCTTTTCGGAGGAAACAAGCCTGCCGGAACTACGGGTGGGTTATTTGGATCGCAAAATAATACTAATAATACAACAAATGCATTTGGTAGTAATCAGAACAGTGGTACTGGTGGTGGATTATTTGGTAACAAACCAGCCGGTACTGCCAATACAGGAGGTGGATTATTTGGAGCCAATAATAATACAACAGGTAGCTCGGGAGGATTGTTTGGCGGCGGCAACAATAACACCGGAACCACTACGTCAGGAGGATTGTTTGGAAGTAATAACAATACCGGTTCTAATACTTTAGGTTCTAATAATAGTACAGGTAGTGGCGGATTGTTTGGAAGCAAACCAGCTACTAGTAATAATGCCCCAACATCTGGTGGTTTATTTAGTGGAAATAATACCAATTCTGGACTTGGTGGTGGTCTTTTTGGGTCCAATAATAATCAAGGTCAAGGACAGCCAGGACAGCAACAACAGCAACAACCTTTAGCTAATATTAGTAAGCAGAATCCATACGGTGATAATCCATTATTCCAGAGTATTACTGGTGTGCAACAGCTGAATAATAGTGGTGTCCCAAGTGCAACCCCAGTTAATGGATCAACAGCTTCTAAAAAACCAGTCACGCTAGCTACAGCTCATAGAATCGCACCATTATTCAAGCCAAGTGCCTTGCCTAAGAAGACTCCAAGTCCTATCAGCGCAAATAATGCGCCTGTATCTAGTTCTGAGAACAAGGAAAATATATTCACTTTGAATACTGATAAAGCTATCATATCCTCTGATATTTTTGCCCCTAAAGCAAGTTTTAAGGAGCTAGTTTTAGATAAATCAAAATCTCCCAGTAATAATAATTCATTACTTTCATCAGGTCAAACTCAGTACACTCCATCCAAACAGGTCTCATTCGTTTTAAATAAAGATGAAGGCCCAGAATTTGATACTGACAAAAATGATGAATCAGCCCCTAAAATGTTGGATACTGCTCCAACGACTAATGGAGAAGCAACAAGGCTTGAAGTTGATGACGATGGTTATTGGACATCGCCATCTATATCTGAATTAAAAAAGAAATCGTTGTCTGAATTACGTTCAGTAAAAAATTTCATAGTCGGTCGTAAACATTACGGTCAAATAGAATTTTTGGAACCTGTTGATTTATCCAGTTTTGTTAATTTGGATGACATAACAGGTAACCTTATAATCTTTGGATCCAAATCTTGCATAGTTTACCCAGATGACAATAAGCCTCAAGATGGAGAAGGTTTGAACCTTCCTGCAAAGATAACCCTCGAAGGATGCTATCCTATTAACAAGACTGACAAGTTGCCTATTCTTGATCCAAAGAGTGAATTTGTTCGTCGTCATATTGAAAACTTAAAAAAATTACCTGGTATGGATTTCAAAACCTACGATCCTGTTACAGGTAATTGGTCATTTACAGTTACTTCGATGTAATTTCACACTATTATTCAATCTTTTCTTTAGTCAATGTTTCGTATATAGAATAATGTATCAATAGTCCTTCTGAAGTATGCTAATGTTGTTACGCGCAGTATATATATAACGCGTACTAAAAAAGTCTTTTTTAAAAATCAATATTATCAAGTATATAGAGGTTAATCATGGGTGTCAAAGGTATGTATAAGATGTAGATGAATCATTGGATAAGAAACTAACATGAAAATTAGGACTCAATCAATTAATAAAGGAGCATGCTCCAGGTGCATTTAAAGAATTTCAATTGAAAAATTTATTTGGAAGAAAGATTGCCATTGACGCTTCCATGTGCTTATATCAATTCTTAATTGCTGTCAGACAGGCAGAAGGTCAACAATTGACTAATGACGAGGGAGAAACCACCTCCCATTTACTGGGTATGTTCTATCGTACAATTCGATTAGTTGAAAATAGTATCAAGCCTGTGTATGTTTTTGATGGAAAACCACCAGTTTTAAAAGGTGGAGAATTGGAAAAAAGATTACTTAGAAGAGAAGAAGCTATTAAACAAAGGGATAACATAAAAGATGAAGGTACGGTTGAGGATATGGTGAGATACGAGAAAAGGACGGTTAGAGTTACTAGAGAACAGAATGACGAGGCTAAAAAATTATTAGATTTAATGGGAGTGCCTTATGTTAATGCACCATGTGAAGCTGAAGCTCAGTGTGCAGAATTAGCTAGAGGTGGGAAAGTGTTTGCAGCTGCATCAGAAGATATGGATACTTTATGTTATCAACCTCCTTTCTTGTTGAGACATTTGACCTTTTCTGAAGCAAGAAAAATGCCAATTGACCAGATTCAATACGATAAGGTTTTAGAAGCCTTAGAGATGGACAAGGAAACATTCATTGATTTGTGTATCTTATTGGGTTGTGATTACTGTGAAACAATTAGAGGGGTTGGACCAGTGACAGCATTTAAGTTAATTAAAGAGCATGGCCTGCTTGACAAAATAGTTGAATACTTGACGAATAACCCTGAAAAAACAAATTTTAAAGTCCCTGAGAATTGGCCCTATGACGAAGCTAGGCAATTATTTATCAAGCCAGACACAATAGATGCCAGTGAAGTTAATCTTAAGTGGAGGGAACCAGATGTTGATGGACTCATTCAGTATATGGTAAAGGAAAAAGGTTTTAGTGAAGATAGAATAAGAAGTGGAGCGGAAAAATTAAAGAAAGGTTTGAAAGGTGGCGTTCAAGGTAGATTGGATGGATTCTTCCAATCTGTACCTAAACCGAAAGATTCAGTAGACAAGAAGAGGAAGAATGACACTAAATCTTCTAAATCAAAGAAAGCAAAAACCAAAAAATAATTCTTCAGGAGGTCTCTTAAGGAGGATTAATGTATATTAATTTGTATTCTAATATTTGAAATGGAATGACTCATCCTAATCATGTAGATTAGGTTAATTTGTACTATATAGCTACATTGTACGAATTTCCTTCCTTTCACCACGCATGTCGCAGCGAACTGTGTTCTATATTTCTAAATTTTATTACACTTACACAATTTACTCATTTATAGTGCTATCATTCATTAGAATACATTAAAACGACTTATTCTACGCTTCTCTAGACTTTGGTTTCTTCTTTTGTGCTTCAGCTTCAATTTCGGCTTCAATCTCGTCAACATACTTCTTGATGTCATCAACAGACAACTTTTCAATTCTATCACCCGACTTCAAAACAGACACCTCGATATTTTTAGCTCCTGTTTGAACCACTTCTAATAACGACTTTATTGTTAATTTAATAGTTTGTTCATCACTCATGTCTTCTTCATAGTGCTTTTCTAAGAACTCCTTTACAGTTTTAGACGATCTTCCAATAGCATGTGCCTTCCATGCATTGTAAACTCCCGATGGTTCTGTTTGATATAATTTTGGCACGTTGTCATTACTATCAAATCCAGCGATTATGGTGGCAATACCGAACGGTCTGACACCACCAGATTGGGTATATTTCTGTTGAACTCCTGCTACATATTTGGTTAAATATTCAACAGTTACAGAATCTTCCAATGTTAATCTATGCGATTGGGCTTCAACTCTGGCCTTATCAACCAAGATTCTTGCATCTGCATTCAACCCAGCAAATGCTAGCAAGACGTGATTGTCAACTTTGCATATCTTGGATGGTGTAATACGTGGATCTTGCAACTTTAATGTAGTTCTCTTCTCACACCCTAATACCACTGTTTCTTTACCTTTAACACCAACAGCACATGTACCTCTCTTAACTGCTTCTGAAGCATACTCGACCTCTATTATTTGGTTAGTATTTCATGTTTTTATAATACCTATCAAACTCAAAGTATACATACGGAAAACATGTCCATCTGGTCTATTTTAATATTAGTTAGTACTCGATTTGTAAATTGGGTGGCAAGATTCTTGAATCTAAACAGAATTATACCAATTGTATTAGAATCATTATACATACGAGAAAATGGATAAAGCACTATCGTAACCACTCATTATAAGTATATATATCAATTATTATATTAAGATTATAAAGAATAGATTGGTTTTTGCAAGGTTTGTTAGATAGAATCTCCAATTGTTCATATAAGAGTTCACCTTTTTGGTGACGACATGGTTACTACAATGTCGCGCTTTAGAAGCCTATATGATTTTTCAAAAGTCGCCATATAAACTAGGGAGATTTTATCTATATGCTTCATGGGTCCTAAGAAACAAAGTAAACCAAACCCTAAGAATGTTCCTCATATAGATAATTATGCAAGAATATCATATTTGTATCAAGCATCAAATCATTTTGCAGGTAAACCAAAGTATGACATACTATCAAGAGCCATCGCCAGAAATGTTAATTTGATTTCTAAGAAATCCGTCACTAAACTTTCGCCGATGTTGAAAAGAACTATTTGCAAGGGATGTCAGACATTATTGGTCCCCGGATTAAATGAAAGTATAGAAATAGAAAATCAGTCTAAAGAAAAAACAGCAAATAACGACATATTGGTTCATTCATGCAAAACTTGTGGTAAGAAAAAAAGGTTTCCAGTTGGTAAGAATAGGGCATATGTTTTGTTTAGTGAAAAAGACAACGAAAAATCGGACGAGGAATGATTTTTGTAATTTTTAGTGTATATAGGATCGTAAATACATATTTATTATTTTGGACCAAGCATATTCTCTGGTCTGACCCATTGGTCGAACTCTTCTTCTGATAACATGTTCAAATCTAAGCAAGATTGCTTTAAAGTAAGACCTTTTTTATGGGCGTTTTTGGCGACCTTAGAGGCATTGTCATAACCAATCTTTGGGTTCAAGGCTGTAACCAACATTAAAGATTCATTCAAGACTTTGGAGATTTTTTCTTCGTTGGCAACAATACCTTCGACACAGTGAATCCTGAATGACCTACATGCATCACCAATTAATCTGATTGAGGACAACAAGTTGCTAGCCATGACAGGCTTGAAAACGTTCAATTCAAATTGACCCGAGGCACCAGCAAACGTTATCGTAGTATGATTACCCATTACTTGAGCACAAACCATAGTCATGGCTTCACATTGGGTTGGGTTAACCTTACCTGGCATAATGGAAGAACCTGGTTCATTCTCTGGTAATGATAATTCGCCGTAGCCACATCTTGGACCAGAACCTAAGTATCTGATGTCATTAGCAATTTTGAAAAGAGAAACAGCTAACGTATTTAAAGCACCTGAAGCTTCAACAAAGGCATCATGTGCAGCCAATGCTTCAAACTTATTTGGGGCAGTTTGAAATTTTAATCCAGTAAGATTGGACACTTCATTTGCAACCTTCACATCGAAGCCCTTTCTGGTATTCAAACCAGTTCCGACAGCAGTACCACCTTGAGCTAAATATGATAATCTTGGAAGTGTTTGTTCAATACGTTCAATTCCAAAACTTAATTGCTGAACGTAGCCAGAGAATTCTTGACCTAAAGTTAATGGAGTCGCATCTTGTAAATGGGTTCTACCAATTTTGATGATCTTTTCGAATTCCTTGGATTTAGCGTCAAAGGCATCACGAAGTTCTTTTAAAGAGGGAATTAATTTTTTGCTAATCTCAGTAACGGCTGCGATATGCATCACTGTTGGGAATGTATCGTTTGAAGACTGAGACATGTTACAGTGATCATTTGGATGAACCGGACTTTTTGAACCCATTTTCCCCCCTAAAATTTCAATAGCTCTATTTGAAATCACCTCGTTGGCATTCATATTAGATTGAGTACCGGATCCAGTTTGGTAGACTACTAATGGAAAATGTTCCGTCAATTTACCTTCCGCAACTTCAGTTGCAGCCTCTTTAATGGCCTTTGCTAACAGCGGGTCCAAGGCGCCAATTTCTTCATTAACTATGGCAGCAGCTTTCTTCAAAATACCAAAAGATTTAACAATTGATTCGGGCATTTTAATATCGCCAATATCAAAGTTACCTAATGATCTTTGACTTTGGGCACCCCAATACTTATCATTTGGCACGGAGATTTCTCCGAACGCATCGGTTTCGATTCTTTCGTTAACTTTGTTACCTGACATTTTCCAACACTTTGCAAATTATATTGCTAATTTCTTAGGTTAGGTAGATAATGAACAATGCTTATTCAATTGGAAGCTTATAATGCTAATTAATTTCAGTGATAATTTCCCGTTGAAAAGCGGAACGATGAACGTAAAAAAGAATATTTCGGAAAATTACGGTCCATTTCCAAATCTAATTCCAATAATATTGTTAATAACATTTATTGGATGCACTTATTAACGTCACTCTTTCATATCATTATCATAGAATTGAATTGTATATAACTAATACATATATATATATAGACATCAAGGCGTTATAAGAAGACAGATTGGTTTTGTTGATTTTTACGGATGACTCTTCTTGGAGGCTCTACTTTAGCACCAACCCAATTGTAACGGAATCCTATTTCATGAGCTAATATTTCTCCGAATCCTAACATCATACCGTTGATAAATGGCAAAATCAAATTAATTGAACTCTTTTTTAAAATAGTCCATAAATTTATAGTATATACCGATTGTTCTTTTTCTTCTTGGAGTGGAAATAAGCTTGCATTTATTGCGTCAGCATAACTAACATCTTCAGATGACAGCTGATTCGGAGTATCTGTTGTATCGAGAACCTTTTCGTTTTTGTTGTTCAAAACTTCGTTCAAAAAACCTGTCGTTTCTTCCACAAACTTCTCAGTTTCAATATCATTATTATCTTCAAAGCTTAGGTCTTTATTGAGCCCAACTTCATTATATGTAGCAGACATTGTTTTCCCCTGTTAATCAGAATAGCTTGATTGTCTTACATACATACATCAACTAATTTTAAGATGGACTCAGTTATAGCTCACGTGATATTTTACAAATACTATCATACCCAATGTATGTTACTATTAACTATTTAATTCTAGAGAATTATTTACAGGTAAGCCTACTCTTTAATACCAACAGATAAGCCTTCTTCTAATCTCTTTTCGGTTAAAGCAGCGATGACTGCAGCACCAACACCAGAACCATCTTCGGCATGGACGATAGTGATAAGGTCTTCCTTAGTTTCCCATTCAAAGATATCTCTCAAAGCCTTAGCAGTTCTTTCCTTAACACCAGGATACTTGTTGTAAACAGAACCGTCAGCAGCACAATGAGCGGTCTTGTAACCTCTCTTTTTACAAATGGCAGCAATACCACAAACAAATAATCTAGCAGATCTGTCACCGATTAATTCAGCAAGACGACGAATAATCTTTCTTTCTGGAGAAGTAGTTTGAATGCCTAAGACTTGTTGGAATAATTCAGCAGTGTCGCTTAAGTTTTCGAATGGATCTTCTTCGATCTTAGATGGGAAAGAGGTATCTAAGATGAATTCCTTTTCTAATTTAGATAAATCTTGACCCTTAAAGATCAACTTTTTTTCTTTGGTCAAGTCAAGTAAGATCAATCTCAAGACTTCACCCAAGTAGTAACCAGAGATCATCTTTTCGTAAGCTTGCTGGCCAGGTCTTGGTGATTGCTTGTCTATGAGAACATCATACTTAGTTCTTGGTAATACAACGAGTTCATTGTCGAAAGCACCATATTCACAGTTGATGGCCATTGGGGCGTTCTCTGGGACGTCACTTGGCATCTTTCCTTCCAACTTTGGAATATCACCAACAACATCGTAGTAAGCACCGTTACAACCAGTACCATAGATCAAACCCATCTTGGTTTCAGCATCAGTATACATAGAAGCAACCAATGTTCCAGTGGTATCGTTGATCAATGCAACAACATTAATTGGAACACCAACCTTTTCAATAGCTTTTTGTAACATTGGAACAACATCGTGACCTTCGACACCATCGATATCCCAACCTTTAGTCCATCTTTGTAAAACACCAGTGTTGATAGACTTTTGACTGGCTGGATAAGAGAAAGTAAAACCTAATGGTAAAGGCTTGGTACAACCTTGAGGAAATTCTTCTTCAACGAATTTCTTTAAACATTCAGCAATAAAAGTCCACAAGTCGTCAGAAGTAGCAGTTCTCATGGTTTCTGGTAATGCGAATTTAGACTGAGTGGTGTCAAAATCTCTGTTACCACCTAACTTAACTAAGACGACTCTCAAGTTAGTTCCACCCAAATCAATAGCCAAATAGTCCCCTTTTTCTTTACCAGTTGGGAAATCTAAGACCCATCCAGGAATCATAGGAATGTTACCCCCCTGCTTCGATAAACCTTTTTCTAACTCAGTGATGAAGTGTTCAGTGATTTTTTTCAAAGTATCTGGAGAAATTGTCAACAATTCTTCCAATTCCTTTAATTCCTTCATGAGATCTTCAGGAACGTCAGTAAAAGTACCCTTTCTGTGTTGTGGAGGTTTTGGACCTAAGTGAACCATTTTCGTCTAATATTAAGTACTATTTATGAAAATAAACTAATAAAATAAAATCAATATCTATTCTCTGAATATGAAATTTTCCAAGTTTATATAGAGCTTGGGTTTAGATAATACTTCCGATATAGTGACGAATAATCAGTTGAGAAGAAAAAAATGAGGATCAGACGGGGCTCAAAATTTCCGGAATATTGTTGAACACCGTGACGCATTACATTTTACAATACTAAAGGCATAAAGTAAGATTTGTTATTGGCGGAATATATTCATGTGCATCGGAACAGCAACAGGTACAAGCTGGTCTATATATATTCCTCTAAATTTGTAAATATAAAGATTGGCGCTGAAAATTCCAACAGAGTCCATGTAATATTAATCCGATCGTATGCGCAGTTAGGAGTTTTTCCGCGAATAGCGGACAATGTTCATCCGCTCGCAATCCCCATGGTCCCCAAATGTACTCCAGAATGTTGAAATAACAACCCCCTTACAAAAACTGCGACAAACAGTGGAGACTAAATGTTCTTATAAGTGTTAGTGACAAGCTTTTTTTTTTCATTATTATGACTTGTTATCGGAGTTTTGAATTCGGAAATGCTAAACCGCAATTATACTTACGCAAAAGCGACACGATGACTGGAGTTTGGGGTGCGATACCTAGAGGGCCTTTAAACCAACCATATGGAGTCCGAATTAGATCACCATAAATCTCTAGTACTTTCATCAAACTTCTTCATGGATTGACCAACAATGTCTAAGTTCACTCTCACATCTTCCACGTATTGGCTGATTTCGTCAAAATTCTGTTTCTTATATAAAAGGTGCTTCAGGTCTTCGACATCGTTCGCAAAAAACTCAGTTAACCTTTCATTTTGGGGGGTTCTGTCCTTTTCTGAAATTTGGCTGAGGAGCTGCGGAGTACTGGCATTAGGCGTAGCGACATTAAGCTTATACAAATGCTTTTGATAATCTTTGTCAGAGTAACTTTTAAAATGCTGGTTTGACATCACCTCAAACAACTTATTCTGCAGTGATTTCAATTTCTCTAGTTCTTCATTAAACTTATCGTTAAAAAATGATCCTTTAAGTCTAACCTGGTTGGACATATTCTTGACGTCATCAAGAACGTCAATTTGCGTCCAAAGTTTATCCAGATACGTTACACTAGGTTTCGCTGTGGGTAGCCTGTCTATGGTTTTTATACTCTGTACATCATTACTATATGTGTCTGTATTATTAGTGTTTGTCCGAGATAATCGAGCGGTGCTTGATGCTGACTTATTTGCCCTATGATTGATGTTGAATCCGGTGGGTCCTATACTCGAAGTAGATGAGATGGATGTGTTATAAGAGTGATGGGGAACAGATAACTTATCGGCATTATTTCTTATCATGTTGTATTCAAAATAGTTTGTTATTCATACTTTGATACTATTTCGTATGATTATATTTCTTTGCGCATTTGATATTTTGATCTACAGAATATTCGCTGGAGTTTTTCCATCACAAAAATTATATAAATATCATCACTAATAGTTAAAAGACTAACCTTTTACAGACTGACAGTTATCTAATGGGATGGAATATACATGATCTTGCATTTAAATTTCCTACATTAAACTAACCTAATGGTATACCGACATGAACTCGTTAAAAGTACCTAATAGCCAGTTGACTCGTCCTGAAATACAGAATATCAAGAAGAATTTGTACAAAGTCCGCTCTAGATCCCCAATTAAAAAAAAGCTGACACCATGGAAGAAATTGCTTTATTTACAGCAGCCTTATCCCGATAACTACACGAATGAATCGTTCCTCGCTCAGTTGAAGAGAAATACTAGCGTTTCTAAATATTCGTACTGGAAGTTAGTTGATGACTTCACATTAATTGCATTTCATTTGTCCAATCTATTGCTAGTGATTTTAGTGTTCACGGGAGTTTATTTGCAGTATTGGAATTCGATTTTGCCCACTCTAATAAGCAGTTGCTGTTCTATCATAGGATTCATAGCGTGGGGTCAAATTAATAACGCGCTAGCTGATCAAAAGAGTTTGGGATCTCATCCAATTCCAACAACCTCTCCAGCTCTATCATCTGGACCTAAGCCTAAAGTCAAATCATTTCTAATCATTATTTTCATTATCTTGTTGCTATCTCCTGTTTTAAAGTCCCTAACGAAATCTACGTCGTCCGATTCTATTTGGGCATTATCGCTTATATTATGCCTTGCAAATACAATTTTCCATGACTATGGTGTTAATACTTCTAGCAGTCATTACATGCCTATAATTTCTACTAACATATCATTATCCAATGCTATAGTGCTTGCATCACGACTCAATTCTACAGTACAGGTGTTTTGTTTTATATTATTTGCTATACAGATTAATATCCTTTTACCACTTTTTGATTTTAGTATAAGGAAGCATTTAAGAAACAAATTTTACCATAGATGTCTAGTTCTCTCCGTATCAGGTGTCGTGTATTATTTAATTTGCACCTTAATAGGGTTTAATGCTTTAATTGTGTGGATACTAACTCAAGTAGGCATAGCCTTTATAATGCCTAACTACTTCTTGTTCCTTCAAAAGTATAAGAACGAGCTACAGGGTCCCTGGGATATCGCTAAGCCTGTTATCAATTCTAGCTAGCCTATATCGATGCATTTTTACTCTTACAGGTATCTACTATATAGACATAATTAAATCGATGTCGTATTGAATGTCGTAATAAATGTCGCGGTTCAAATTCTATCGACAAAACAGTTCTAACCATACAGTTTAAGCTTATTCGTTAAACATCCAAGATTAATCCATTTCCAAGAGGGGTACTATCAGAAGTGTTATATAAATAAGATGGACAATAATCAATCTAATGATTCAAATACTAATCAACAACCCGCTCCTCAAAATTCGAGAGCAGGCCAGCAACAGGTACGACCCCAACAAGGCAACACAAGACAACAACAACAACAACCCCAAGCAACACTGCAACCTCCTAGAGGTCCACAACCACAATTTTCCCAAGCAGATTTAAATCGTATTGTGTTGGAGTACCTTAATAAAAAGGGTTATAATAAAACCGAATCTATGCTCAGATTGGAAAGTTCAAATACACCAACACCATCAGTGCCATCAGTTAGTCCTGCAACATCCAATATAGCCAGTCCTGTTGAAATATCTAGAAGAGAGAAGGATTTGAAAGATAAAGCAAGTAGACATGAAAGAGAATTAAGAGAATTAAGAGATAAACAAGCCAGGATCGAGCGTGAATTGAGAGATTCGAGAGATAGAGAGTTTAGACTTGCAAAGGAGAAAGAATTAAGAGACTTAAGAGATTATGAAGAGAAGAAAAAACGTGAAAATGATCCAGAAATATATTATAGAGTCTATTCTATGTTAAGAAGTTGGGTGGAAACTTCTTTGGATTTATATAAGCCTGAATTATCAAGATTATTATATCCAATTTTCATTCATTGTTTCTTGGAATTAATTGCCAAGAACTTTTCATCACAAGCTAAAAGGTTTTTAGATAAATTTAAAGGCGACCATGTTATGTTGCACGGATTAGAGATTAATAAGCTAGCAGGTATTTCCTTACCTGAGCATTTGAAGGAAAATGAATTGGCTCAAGCTTACAGGAATAATAAGTATAGAATTATAGTTTCCAAGACTTCCATTAATTTATTATTATATTTCTTGCATGAAAATGAAGCAGTCGGTGGAGCCATTTTAATTCGTATTATTAATCAATATTTAAATCCTATTATTTCAACAACTAAGCCAGATAAGGTTGATCAGGAAGGTGAAGCTAATCCAGATGAGGGAATACCCGACTACATTACCAAAACCAATGAAATTGATAAATTTAATGAACAGCCAGTTAAATTGGGTAAATTACCAATGGACCCAGAAGTTCAAAAGGAAATCGAAGCTGAGTTGAAAGTTAAAGATGAAAAGACTGACCTTGTCAACGATAAATCTTTAGTAGAAGAGTTCCAAGAAATAGCTTCTGTCGACGATGACTCACCAGCAAGAGAATCGTTACCATTACCTTTAAAGGATGCGTCTGATATCAAGAGACAAATTTTGGCCGTTGAAGATTCTCGATCAAAAATTAAATTGGGTGCTATACAAGCAAGTGCCCCTTCTGTCTGTATGTACACGTTTCATAACACAAATAATGATATGACCTGTTTGGACTTTAATGATGATTCGAATTTAATGGCCGCTGGATTCCAAGATAGCTTTATAAAATTATGGAGTCTAGATGGGAAGCCCTTAAAGTCTGTATTCAAAAAGGATAAGTACAATAATGACAATAGTCGTAAATTAATAGGTCATAGTGGGCCAGTTTATGGTGTGTCCTTTTCTCCAGACAACAGATACTTGATATCTGGGTCAGAAGACAAGACTGTAAGATTATGGTCATTAGACTCTTATTCCGCTTTAGTATCTTACAAGGGACACAATCAACCTATTTGGGATGTGAAATTCTCCCCATTTGGCCACTACTTCGCCACTGCTTCTCACGATCAAACCGCAAGATTATGGGCCACCGATCATATTTACCCATTAAGAATTTTTGCAGGTCATATCAATGATGTTGACTGCATTGAATTCCATCCTAATTCAAATTATGTGTTTACAGGATCTTCAGATAAAACGTGCCGTATGTGGGATGTTCAAACTGGTAATTCTGTGCGTATATTTATGGGACATACTGGTCCTGTTAATTGCATGTCAGTTTCACATGACGGAAGATGGTTGGCTAGTGCTGGTGAAGACGGGGTTGTCAATATATGGGATGCAGGTTCCGGTAGAAGATTGAAAACAATGAGAGGGCATGGTAGATCATCAATTTATTCATTAGCATTTTCTAGAGATGGAGGCGTTTTGGTAAGTAGTGGTGCAGATAACACAGTCAGAGTATGGGATGTAAAAAAGAATACAAACGACGCTGGCCCCGAGCCTGAAGCTTTCAATTTTGATAGTAATTCAAATAATGCGAATGGCACATCAAGAAATGCAAGTGCCAATTCGCAAAACTTTAAAAACGATAAGTCAAGCAGAAAAGAAATCATAGCCACAAGTGACCATATGACAGCCTACTTTGCCAAAAAGACTCCTATTTACAAGGTTCATTTCACGAGAAGAAACTTATGTCTCGCAGGTGGGGGATTCATGGGTTGATAGCTATTTTACTTATATTATGAGTATTTCAGATTATGTATTATAAATAACTAATACAACATGTTTACATAGTTAGTTGTACAGGCCTTGTAGAGCCTTTAGAGTTATTATTATCAACATTGTCATGCCCTCTTGGAATACACCTTTTGACCTATAGTTTATTTTAAGCTCAGCCCATAATTGTGCTTGCGCATCATACCCAAGATGATGCAAAATATAATAATACTAAGCCCAAATTTTGACACCGTGCTATTGTTTTCTTTGACATATTAAATATACGAGGTGTAACTAGCTTGACGTGGCAGGTGAATTGTCAACGATTTAAGCTTAATTTGCAATGGGTACTCCTTATTGTATATAGCTTGAAGTGATGCATAGCCAGTAACTCTGGAGGCTTACATGGTATTCAATTTCAGCTTGTATCAATTATACGAGTAATAAAAGTTTTCTCTAATAATTGCTTAGCTATAGAATATAAAAGGCTTACTGTTTGCCTTCTCTCATGGTGTAATTTTGTCTTATTCAACACATATCATGAAAACTTCTACTGCCTTATCCTTGCTTTTAGCTATTGCTGCAGTTTCTGTTCAAGCAAATGAATATCAAATTGGTGAAAACATTGTCAAGAGAGCAGCATCCTCATCTTCTTCAAAAAAAAATTCTAAATCTAGTTCCAAACCTAATTCCGAATCTAGTTCCAAATCCAGTGGCTCAAGCTCAGCCACAGGTTCAGGAGCAAGTAGTAGTAGCAAATCCAGCTTCACTTCTAGTAGCTCCAGTGCTGGTGCCAATTCAAATGGAATAGGATATGGTGTTATCGGTGTTGTCGCAGGCTGCTTATTACTTTAATCGGTTAGTTGAATTGATAGATTATTTAAAATTACTTTGTCCCCTATTTGCTTTCTAGTATACTAGCTGTAACAAATATATAATACAACTACAAACTAATTATTACTAAATTGCTGACGAAATCATGTAAGTCCCCATGTCATATTTTAGAAAGCCGTCTTGATAATATCAACCTGATCGAAGAACCTTATTATCTAGCTCAATAGTTTGAATGAATTTGTGAACATATGCCACATGGAGGTCATACTAGAATATGCACTATATGTATACCAGCACAAGCCTTTTCTATTTTACGCGATACCAGTTTTCGTAAGCTAAACTGATTTAATATTAGTAGGTGCGGTGATAAACAACATGAGGTATTGTAGATTCCATAAGAAATTATCCAAACAGTCAATAGGTATGTTATTTGAAATCAGTGATTTTTTATTCGTCTTGTAGTATTTATAGTAATCATCAACCACATCATTAATAAGGCTTATTAAATTCTTATTTAATAAGTCAAGACCTGTCTCAAAATTTTTGTTTTGCAAGTTAAATCTCCTGTCGCATCGATCCAGTCGATCAACGGGTAATTTCAACGTATCTAATTGATCATAATATAGTGGATACTTAACAACGTCTTGATTAGAATTGCTCCTTATAGGATCCAACACGTAACAAAGACTACCGCATGTAAACATTTTATATTTCAAATCAATATTAGTAATTAGTGCAATACTATTAATTAGCTGAACGATATAATTCAAGGCAGCATTGATTTGATTGACTTTCATTTGATGGGATTCTAGTTCGCTTGCAAATTTAATTTCACCAGTGTTGAAATTATGCAAATCATGTTTGTTGTAGTAACAAATATCTAGTAAATCTTTGATGCTCAGGGGAAACTCTAGTCCCATTATTGTAAATTTAATGTCATTGTCAAAATTTTCAATAAACAAAATCTCCTTTAAAATATGAGTTGCTTCCTGCAACTTTTGAACAATAGATGGATAAACCTGTTTGTTTAATGATTCACAAATCGGTGCTATTTGTGATTCTGCAATTTCTATATGATTTTTGGCCATTTCAATCTTAGCCGGTAAAGTTTCATTAATTGCCTGTTTTAAATGACCGATATGAATTCTCTTTGCCATAATTTCAGATGTTATGTTGTCATTGATGCTTTCTTGTCTTTCTATATACTTATCCAACCTTGCGCTTTCGGTTGACAACATCTCGTGCTCAATGTTTATACCATTTGAGTTAGATAACCCTCTCAATAAAGCTTTCGGTTCACTTATTAATTCATTTATTTGCTTTGAAGTTTTATTTTTAGATTTCATTAGCTCCCTCAATGATCTGGATATGCTATTTAATGATCGAATTGAATCGAATGAATAAGATGGCAAAGCATGCTTCGAATCGACACTAAAAGTATTGTTAATCATTCTCTCTTGTTCAGTAATTATAGAGCCAGGAATTGTATAGTAACGGTCATTTAGGTTAAATATGACCGAGTTACTATGGAAATAATTCTCTGTATCTATCAACGTTTCACCAATATAGCATAGCTTCCTCAAATCAAGATCATATTTGTAGAATAATTTCCATTGAATGCTCTCAGAAGTTTTACTCCATATATTTAGTATGACATTTGGCGAATTGCAATCAGGTAATGTTGGTAACGATATCGGTCTGAAGTTAGGATTCATGTTAGATACGATATCTTCACTGACATATACTAATAATTCATCATTCAAATAAGGAATATGCAAGGTGAAGAATGAATCAACTAGCCTCAATTTATTTATATGTAGCAATTCAAGACTCGTAAGTTCATCGAACTCTGTAATTGATTGAAATAAGCTCCTACGTCTTCCTATCACCTCTTCTTTCCTAGGTGAGACTGGCGTAACATCAATGTGTTTACCATTTTTTTCTTGTTTGGATTTCAGTTCTAAATTTAAGTTCCGTAGAAATATTCTCTTTATACTTCTTAGTTTATAGTCATTATTATACTCCATCTTAATCTCATTGTTATCCATTAAATTCTGTTTAGATATTAGAGCAGATAAACTAATTTTTCATATTTCGCATTATTATATTCATTGGAACTTATATTAGTGGTGGTTCTTTCACTGTTAAAGGGCTGTTTACATGAACAATATGGTAAACTATATAATTTGTCTAGGCCACTTCTGTGAACTACATGGGCCTTCTACAATAATTTGTACACAGATGACCAGTTTACAAGATAAATCTGAACATTTATTGCGAGATACTTCAAAGTTGCATTCGTGTGCCTCATGCAAGCTTATCCTTCCAGATGATGCAGTGAACTTAGTTACAACTGTGGACAATAAGGATGAATCCAGTACCTCAGCGGTGTATATATCTACACATTATCCATCGTCGCAACAGCGATATACGTCGCTAACCAAACTAATTATGAAAGCATTGTCGGTAGAAACAACAACAGATCTCTCAAAGCCAATATTTTACGGAGATGTGGTTAACGGTTATTGCATAAGTAAAATATTTAAGATTAAAGATGTGAGTTCCCGTGGGTCAGAAAGAAAGTATTCACTCATGATAGTAGCTGATTCTGAAAAAAACCTACTTCAAAATTGGGATATAATAGCGACCTATTTAAATGAGATAATTTCCTTAATACAAGCCCAAGTTGAAATCGTCATTAAAGATGCAATCATGAAAAAGGAAGCTAGTAACACCAATGGAGCCGTATTCGATAATGAAAGGTACTTGCGGAGATCATTGATCAGACCAAAATCATTAGTTGAATTAACAGATGATGACCAAATATTTGTCAAATTTCATTTGTGGGCAATTGAATTGTTGAAAGATATAACTATATAAACGTGATCTTATCTGAGACCCCTATTTCATTGGCTTTCTGACATTTTCACAGCAAAATCATAAACTCAACGCTAATATGATATTGTTCAGAGAAAAATACTTAATTGGCATTGATATTCATAAAGCATGCTGAGATTGTGAATAGCACATACTTCATCCTAGGGATATTCTAACGAGTGGTGGTCTGAAGGCAAGTTTTCGAGAAAACTTGAGAATAACTAATTGGGTCTAGCGTGGGGTTAAGTTGTTCAAAATCCTAAAGAAAGAGTTAATGAAAATCAATACAAACAAAAAATAAGTAGACGATTGGGAGTCTTAATTGTTCATACGAAATCATAAATATACTACTTTAGAGGAATCACCCAGAAACTCAGTAGAAATCTGAATCTTATAAATTTGAATTTAGTATATGCTTGTAACTCAATTGACTTGTATAAGTTCAAGGTAGCCCTCGATAAGAACTTTACCACGATATTTGTTTCGGAATTTCATGAATAAAACATACCAAAGAAAGAAAAGGAGCTTCTATGAATATAAGAACCATCTCTTTATAATAATCTATCTAATGAATTGAGGAATTTGCACGACTTATATCATTAGTCAAATATGTATTGACTTGTTCTCTAGACTTGCAAGTATACTATATTCTATTCTACACCAAATATGAATTTTGATAGATGGGCTTTTCTATTTGATCACTACCATACTATTATATAGAAATAATATGTTGGATTTATTACGAGTGTTGACAATGGTTCAAATTTTTTCATTATTGCCATTTTTGATAATTGTTGCATATTTCAGTAGATTCAGACTAATGAAAGTGGTTATTGTTGTTTCTGTTATTTCTTCTTGTCCATTAATATTCAATGCATACTTTCAGGATATTTTTCGAGATTTATTTTTGCATCAATCAGAGGTTTTACTGATTATAAATGCATATAATACTGATTCCTGTACAGCTGCGGTACTTGAGATATTGACTAAGTCATATATACCCGATGCTTCTATCGCATATAGGGATGAAGAAGATGAAAATTCGATATGCGTATCCAAAAATGGATACTTAAGTATCTATAATGAGTATGATCCACGATTATTACCAGCTCTTTGGTTTTCTTATCTCTCGCTTAAATTAAGGCAGGAAAATTTCAAGAATGTTAATGAATTACTGATCCCTTTTAGTTGGGACTCGTTTCTAAATTTACAATCTAGAGTTAATCTCCAACATCATCCGCTTCGAAACCTAAATTGCAGTTCATTTTACGATTTTAATGGACTTAATGGGACAGACTTTTTGAGCAGTTGCCAAGATTTACAAAAAAGTGAAAGCAAAGGAGGCATTCGGTTTAAAATATTTCAACCAGTAGAAGCCTCTGCGTCTGAAGCTGTAAGGAAAATCATTGGATCTTCATACTTAATGCACTCTGCACCCCCTCCAGAGAAACTCTTTTTACTAGGAGTGGGACCGAAAAGTAGCGGTCTTATTGTTCCTACTTACGCTTTGCAAGAATATGGAAAGAGTGATTTGTTTTATTTTATACGTAACCAAACAATCTCTTTGCGTGGTGATAAGAGTATAAGCATACATGAAGAAGTAGACGGACTTATGGAGTCGTTATCTTTAACAATTGCCAATATTTCGTTTTTCGCAGATGATGAATTAACTGATGATAAGTTTCGACTCATTATATCCGGTGAAAATAACCTTAATAGCTTATCAAAGGACGATTTTTTTCTTCAATTAGGCGAAGGTAAAAGCTTTCTCCAGGACAAATTAATAAGATCTTTAAATGGCACATTGCAACATAAGTTTTATGAAAGAATGTTATCACAAATCGATATAGTCAGCTCAACTCGTAAGAAATATTTTCATGAGGCAACAGTTGTTGGAGAAACAGATAATCATTATGATTGGCGATTTTTCAAGCAATTGCATTATTCCGATTATGAAAGAAAAGCTATATTTCATCGATTAAGCCGAGCATGGTTACGTTTTTCTGACACATTAGGTATTAAGACTTGGATTGCCCATGGTTCTTTGTTGGGGTGGTACTGGAATGGCATGAGCTTACCATGGGATCAAGATTTAGACGTCCAAATAACTATGAAATCCTTAATAAAAATAGCAAAATATTACAATCAGTCATTGGTATTAGACCTAACAGATCATGAATTCAACTTGAATCTAGGTATTGGCTCCTATTTAGTGGATGTTAGTTCGGCATTCTTTGATAGACAAAAAGGTAATGGTGAAAATACGATAGACGCAAGATTCATTGATACAGAAACAGGTTTTTATGTTGATATCACAGCCCTTGCATTCACAAATGCTGCGAATGATATCCCAATAAAGGACAAGTCATTTTCTGAGTTGAATCAAGTCTTGGACACTGATTTTGTTATGAAGGATGAGTCCCACACAATTCTGAAAGAGAACCTTTATAAGGATTTGTTTATCAAAAAGACAGAGCTTTGGAAGGAACAAAATATCTTTAATTGCAAGGATAACCATTTCTATACTCTCGAGGACTTGAATCCACTAATTCCTACATTATTCGAAGGATCTATCGCTTATGTACCGAGAAGATTTGAGCAAATATTGCAAAGAGAATACAATCGCGGTTTGCTCTACCGTCATTACGCGGGGCATGTTTTCAGGCCGGTCTTAGATTTATGGGTGCCACGCTATATATGCAAAGATGACTATATTGGAAACAAGTGTTTCGATAGAGAAACTCTATTAGAAATGGAGTATACTAAACCCTTAACTAAAATGCATAGAACCGAAATGCTGAATCAAAATCGTGGATCGTATAGCATAAATGATGAGATGGCGCCTTTTAGGTTGGATCCTTGGATTATCAGAAGGGCAAATAAAATTAAGCGATGTCTAGTGGCTCGTTGAAATTAATTTTCAACAAATATTTATAGAACTGATAGTTATGCAAAAGGACCACGAGTGTCCCGGTCTATTTAATATCATCCAACAGCTTTACCTGTAAGTTTTCGTTTATCTTTCTTGCTTCTCTTCCACCCTCCGAGATATCTGTTCCAAACCTCGAAATGGGCCATATTACCCCAATCACTTTCCCTATAACCAATGCCTGACTTATTGGACCAAAATTATTAGAATCCACAGAATGAAAGGTATTGTCACCTTCAACCCACAAATGATTTCTGGGTATCGTGGCCTGTGGTCTTGGATATGGAGGCATCTTGGTCATAATCACATCTCCTTGTAAACCTACCACTCTCTTAGTTAGCAACTTTTCAGGATCTTGCGGTGATCTAAACATAATCACATCGCCTCTCTTCAACGAATCAGGCTTTTTCAAGTTAAACTTTTGAACCAAAGCAACATCATTCGTCTTTGTTTCCGTACCCGGGTTGAATGTAGGTGTCATGGACATACCCGTAATTTGGCATGGTTGATACACATGGTTCGAAAATGTATACAAAACTGGAAACCATGTCAATGTTATCAATGTAGTCCTAATACCAGGTGATAGCTTTGAGAAATACGCCATCCGTTCTAGTTGAATATCTCTTCTAAATTATAGAGTATCAAATTTATTATTTCTGCCATATTTGTTCGTGCCAATCTGATTGAAAATTATCGCTCAGTCTGCTGCAACCTTAACCATACACTTGTCGAATTTATTGTTCTTCTTGTGAATTATATTTGATCTATATCCTTAAGTTTATAATATACAATCTGTTTCAATATGTCTACAGGTCAAAGTGGTCTTCTTGATCAAATACTTCTCGAAGACATTGCTCGCCATTGTCCACAACAGTTCTTAGCATTTCATCAATGTATGTCAAAACCTTCACCAGATGCAAATCAATGTGCCTTGGAACAATATAATTTAGCAGGATGTATTAAGAAGGACGTTCCAGCTTTTCAGAAGATTCAAGGTGTTTGTTCTGGGAAATTGCAAGCATACGAGGCTTGTTTGAAGATGAATGGAAGTGATCAAAAGAGGTGCTCGCAAGATTTGCAAAGCTTAAGAGATTGTGCTTTTGGCTCTTTAGATAAATAGGGGATGACTAGTATCAATGACTATTATTGCGGGTTTGCTTTTAGAAACAGAGATAGAAATAGACACTGGATAGGATTGCTCCAGTTTATATATCAGTAGACAGCAAATGGACTACATCATTATTTGCAGAAAGTCAAATACAAAAGTATATCGTGATATTATCTATGTAGACTATTTATTTTTATACTTTGAAGGTACGTTTTGAATTCTGAGGTCTGATAGGTAGTTATCAGTTACCTTTCTGATAGCCGGGGCAGCATTATGCGATTCCTCGATCTCGTGTTCGTGGTGCAACAATTCGTGCTCTATGTCTTCTTTATGCTTGATTAAAACGTCGGGATCTTGGTTGGCATGGTATTTGTTCCAGTGATGCTCTTCGTATTCTGTTTCAAAATCCAAATGATGGCCCTGGCCATATCCGAAATCTGGTAACTCTCCTTTCTTTGAAAATTGCCTCCATTCATCTAACGAAATTTGCTTGTCTCCATTAGTATCGATCAATTCAAGTATAGAATTGACCACATGATCTTTGGCCTCTTGTGTTATTGACTCTTGTTGGTGTGAATGTTCACCCATACCTGATCCATCACCTACAACTGATTCTCTCAACAACCCATATAAGTTTAATATATCATCCCTGGACCAAGTGCCTTTATTTTTCAAATCATGAATCTTGAAGAATGAGTCGGTATCGTACTGATCCATTTGATGTTCTTCAATCATATGCCAATTTTGCCAGCTCAACCCATCTGGTTTTTTATTGGCTTGATTATGATCTCCATGAGCACATACCTGAGTAACTAAATATGCCAACAAATAACACGATATCTTCATAATTGGTCAATATCTTTTCGATTAAATTATCAACTATTAGAAACTACTTCTGACTATATAAGGCCGATCATATTCATTTTGAATGCACGTGATTTTATTCAAGTATTAAAAGGTTCCTATTATGACCACGTTTGAATTTAGATTACGGCAGTCTATACAACAATTGCATTATGAGTGGCGATATAGGGTCAGCTAACCCCAATTTGCGTGTTAAAGGTGATACGTCTAGAGTTGGAAGAGAAAATCAGAGATATAATCCAGAAACACATGCAAGAATAGTGGCAGGATGTATTTGCATGAATGGCACCAAAGATAAGGTCATAATGATTCTGTCTGCTTCTCATAAGAATAGATGGGTATTTCCTAAAGGAGGAGTTGAGCTCGATGAAGGAGATGATTTTGTTGTTAGTGCTGTTAGAGAAACCTGGGAGGAGGCAGGATGTGAAGGAAAGATATTAAATAAGTTACCGGTTGCATTGGATTCAAGAGGTAAGAAGGCACCAGTTTTGGAGAAGGGAAAAGATTTTGATCCAAAAGGAGTTATACCCAAGTCAGAGTTCCATTTTTATGAAATGGTGGTTGATCAATTAAGTTCCAAATGGCCAGAACTGGACAAACGACAGAGAAGATGGTGTACATATTCGGAAGCGAAACATGAGTTATTGAAAGCAAAACGACCAGAATTGGTTGAAGCATTAGACAGCTCCTGTGTTATCAAGGATGCCGAGGGACTCGCTGGTGTCGACGAATATTAATGTTGTATTATATGTACGTTTATGTATTTGTGTGTTTATATAACTATTTGAATAAGCCACCCATCAAGTTTGCTAACATATTTTGACCACCCTGAGGGTTGCCTAAGTTTAAACCAAAGTACAATTTCCCTAAATATTCAACCGGTCCTAAAGACTCGTACTTCACTAACACGTTCTTATATTCGTGGTATAACTTCATGAATTTTTGACCTGCATTCTCTTTGACAAGGGTAATGGATAATAATTGTAAAAAGTTGACAAATTGAAAATTAGGGTCTTGGTAATAGTAAATTTTTGATTCGCTTTCTTCGATAACTTCGTAGTCTTCATGTTCAGCAATGAGCTTGGACATAAACTTTTTAATAGATTCTTGGACGAACTTGACATTTTTCAAGTACGAATAATTAATAACTGCTCTGCTCATAAAAACACCTGGATCCACATTATCCTTGGAGTCTTCAAACCATTGGTAAAGGAAATCGATATAAACCGGTAAGGATTCATGTGTACCTAATATTAAATGAGATTCAGCGTATGCAAATAACTTCTGTCTGTCATCTTCAGTAAGGTTGTTTGATTCATCCTTGACACTATTCAAAAACTTAGCTCCCAAGGTATGATGCAAATCACAATCGCCAAATTTCAGTTTATCGGTTTGAGACCAACCAATACTCTGTTTCGCTAAATCCGGTAAACTTGGATCTGTGTCTGGCAACAAGCTGATTAATTCAATTAATTTCAATTTGTAGTCCTTATTACTTCCTTCATTGGTACATTTAATACCACTCTCTTCATATACGTTAATCAAATAACTTATTAAATCACTAGCTGATGCATATTCTTTATTTGATGATAAAATAGAAGACCCTTGATATAATAAATCAATTGCGTCACTATATTGATTCGATTTAACATATCTATTTGTAATTGTTCTCAAAGTTTGATGTGCTTCATAATAAGCACCACTTTCTATTTTCGATTTGAAACGAAGAATAGTTCTTTGTAATTTGGCTTCACTCATATCCTATTAGTTCTCCTTTCTTTCGAATTGTCTACTATCGTATCAATGGAAACACCTATATTTGGCGTTTAAAAAAATCTCGAAAACTCAGTTGTGCATAAAACACATTTTATGTTGCCGGCATTTTGCATCTATATTAAAAGACGATTCAACAACGTAAGAAATTGTCCTTGCTTTATACTACAGAAAAATTCCTAATTCTATAAATAACAGCCTACTGTTTTGATTAATTTCAAAAAAAATTGTCTAATTGCTATCTATCGGTGACTCTCGTTCAAATCGAATTGCATTTTTAATATATTTGATACTGTTAAATACTCTGCATATACATGTACTTTGGGCTGGCCAATTTACTAGACCATAATCTCCCCATACGTAGAAATATAGATGTGAAGAAACTTTCATTATTCGTATAAAAGAAAAATCGATTTCGGCAATTAGTTTTAAGCATTACCATATTTGCAACCGCTTATTTGATTCGGAATACAATCTTTTCAGCACGTATTTCTCCATTGGCAAACAACTCCAATGCAGTATTAACACTTGAAAGACCCGGTTCCAAAACTCTCAAATTGGTAGTTTTAAGGTGAGCAAAATGCTTAGGCAAAACATCAAACCAAAAGGTTCTGAAATGATCAAGTAACTCGGGTGTGGTCTTGATTGGATCCCCGTTTTGAAACTGGGAGTCACATATTGCTAAGTGAACAAACACCCTTCTAAAATCAACATTCCGAGTACGATCTAATTTCAAGGCCGTAGAAGAAACTAAATACACATTATCAATGATTGCAGTTTTTCCAGTAGCATCGTAAACCGCTTGGAAAGTAGGAACGCTTCCTACTGAATCCAATCCATATTTAATGTTTTTGTCGTAGTTTTTAATCTTTTCAATAACCTCATTATCGTGATAGTCAAAAACAGCATCAGCACCTAAATTAACCAAGAAATCTTTATTCCCGGGTGAAGCCGTCGTAATAACTTTCAAGCCGTAGATGTTTTTAGCCAATTGAATTGCAATGCTTCCAACAGTTGTTGCGCCACCCCATATCAATATACTTTCTCCAGAATAATCTCGGTTGGCTTCAAGTCCCAATTCATGACAAAATGAAAGTGCTGCCGTAGCAAGCGAAAAGTTTTGCGAAGCTGCACTTTCAAAAGAATTAACTGGGCCTGCTTCATAAGACCCAGGTTTTAATGCATTGTCTTTGAAAAATGTCTTATCGTGCTTTATGACAGCACTTTCAGTAACAGAAACGAACTCACTAAATGCACCTTCAAGCCCGTACCATTCTCCTGCAACAAAAGCTGAGACGTAATCTCCCGCTTGAACTCGTGTAATGTCACTACCAACTTCTACAACAATTCCACTCAATTCACAGCCCACAATATTCCCATCCCAAGGAACTCTATCTGCAAGTAATAAGTAATCAATCTGATTGACAGCTATTGCAACCGTTTTTATCAAGATGCTTGAGTTTGAGACTTTTGGCTTTGGTACCTCTACAATACGAGTATTAAATGGACCAACACTAACCTTATTAGCTACAGCAGCTTTAATTGAAGACATGATACTACTATTTATTAAAATTTAGCAAATTAAAAGCACTTGGGAGTATGACCTTATATACTTTCGAAATATTAATACTATATGGTATAGTCGCACATGACTAATCCGAATTGAACGATCTAGAGAGAACAATTCTAGGCTTTAACTGCAAGTAGAGGTAACCTTGCAATCTCTTTATTCAAGTGCTTAAAGTTAAATGAAATGGCTAATTGTCATTATATGCCCTAGACTCATTGTCGGTTCTTTAAAACACAAGAAATTGATTCAAGAGTAATCGAATTTATAATCAGAGTCTTGGGTGCAAAACTTTTCCGACCAGAAACTCTATTTATGGTGCTAATATATGAGCATCTTTTGGAATCACTCTTTCATATTGATATATACCTTATCTTATCTATAGGGCAATTTAAAACTTTGCCTAAGGGTAACTATTAATTTACAGGTTTATATCTAGCTCCAGCCTAATGTTTCTCATTGTCTTTAGTGCATCCTTTGAATGGAGCCATCTTTGATGGATACCTCTATTGGATCCATCATGGGAACCAACTGTTTTGGTATGTAAATAGCCACTCAACTCGTCATGCATTACAATGAACAATGGCTTATCATTTCTGAAGCTTGAATTCCCTTCTTGAAAGGCCTTGATCCAAGTACTGAGTTTTAAAGATGATATGTTATCAACGACAAGTAATCGTAAGGTGGGAAATTGGAAATTATATATAATTTTATGAAGAGCCCAATTAACCATGCTTGAGTTAAATATCAACGAGAAATCAACTTTTTCTAGTTCTATAGATTTCAAAGAATTCCTAAATTTATCAAGAAGTTTGTATATAATAAGACCAAATATCATTAGGCCCTTTTTTCTTTTGAAGTTATATTTTTCATACTTTGATACAACTTGGGTCGAGAAGTATTCCCTGTAGGTAATTACAGGCTTTCCCTTAACAAGGTAGAAATTGCTATGAATCCTTGTTTGCATTATTGGGTTATTAGAATAGACTTGGAAGTTTTCTAGGGCAGTATTGGTATTCTTGTTTTCTATGGCTTGGAGAATAGAATTAAGTTCTTGATAATTATTAAAGCTAGGTTCTTTATAGTCAATGAACAAGGATAGTGATTTAAGACTTTCAGGCAAGAAACAAAAATAGAGCAATAATTTGATATGTCGTCCCCTTATGTTGAGGGTATGTAGAATCCGGAACTGAGGCAAATACAAATGTAATAACAGGTCAAACCTAGTTAACTTAATTTGTCCTGCGAGCTCAGATGCTGGAACTCCCCCTTTTTGTTTAAATTTCTTATTAAATAAACTTGAAGACGTAATTATGTTTAATGCCCTTGTGTTGTCCCTAATTGACCTTTGAGACCCAATATAATTCATGCATTTCGAACCATGCTTAGTATTTTTCTTCGAATTAAAGAAATTGAATATACCAGCACTGTCATCTTTTAGAATCAATGGCCGTATTGTATATGCCATGTAAATATAGTTCTCATATAGCTCTTTGCACGTATAGAGCATGTTTAATAAATCGATATTGACTCCACTGTCTTGTCCTTGTGTACAAACAAAATAAAATATCCTTCTAATGACCCCCATGGGAAGGTCAAGAAACTCCATATTCTTTCTTAAATTTGTTTCTATATTGTATATAAGCTCTGGTGCTATTAGCTTGGGAAATAATTGAAAATATATGGTATGTCAACAATTTGCAGCTATTTAAATGTGCTCCCAAGAGCCTTCTTTTTAGATTTTTCTTCAATTATTACTTTCAATTACTAACTATAAAAATCTTTCTGTATCTAAATTTCAAATTACAACGTTATCTCCTACTTAGTTAAGGCAGACTTCGTTTGTGGTCATCATAGGATTATAAAACCATAAATTTGATATGCGGCGGAAATAGCTCTGCCATTTTATTACGGGTCACAAAAAATTCCTGGAGTAAACCGGAATCAATCGATTTTTAACCAACCAATATGCTCATACTGGATATCTTACATTCCTTCAAGTACAACGAAATATAGTTATCAAAGACATAATGAGACCAGCTGCTAGATTATTACAACGTGTTCCTCTTATCAAATTCGTTGGTGGTCCACACCCAGCTCCAAGTAAGTAATTTCGGTTCTAAATTTCAGCAATGAGGATATGAGGATAGATGAAATGGATTCAATGAAGCTTTTTGAAGACCATTCATACATCAAATTTACGGTTAGAGAGTAATTACTAACATATATTTCTAGAAAATATCTCACATGCTGCTAAACCACACCCATGTGCTCCAGAAGGAGTATTACCAGGAAGTGTCGGCTCGTCCTCGCAATCGTCGTACTTCAACAGTAATCCTATAGAACCAAAAGAAGGTGAAGCTTTCTTAAGAGCCGAATTGCCAGCAAGATTCAGATATAAGGGTCCTAGTGAAGCCGAAATTGAAAATATCAGCAGCGGTGGTGCTGCACTCATTTTTTAACTTGACAGTCCAGTACATGTTGAATTAGCTTACGGTTGAAGTACATGGTAATTGATGGCTATTATGGTCAAAAGAGCTAGATAGTACTAACTGAGACTGCTATTTTTCATGTTTGATCGAGTTTGTTCGTATCAAATCGACATTAAAGTTTCATCTAAATTTGTATTTCTTGTATGCATATATATTTCAATATCATTATATTTATCTTAAGAATGCTCTTAATGTATAAGAACCTTCATGTTACTAGAAACTCGCCATAAGGTTCAATGTAGTGAAGATTTCCTATAATCGGTGTATGGATCTTTTATATTTCATAGTAGATGTTTATGTAATCAACAAAAAACCTGAACACGATTTTGTTTGCCACTTCATCTAAAGATCAGTACAACTATCATTATTCTTATCAATTGATCTTTAGTACTGTCCATTGAAGTGTTTAATTTGAATAGAATTGTTTCTTCTTCTTGATCCGTATAGATAAAGATTAATAACGCATAAATAAAATGAATCACGATCCTTTCAGCTGGGGAAGACCTCGTAACGACGTCTACGGACAATATAACCATCAAATATCCAATGCAAACATCAATAATGATGCTGATAGCGGTAACTTAACAAATTTTCCTAAAATGAATACTCAACAACCCATAATTACCGGTACATCTGTGGTGTCGTTAAAATTCAAAGATGGAATAATTATGGCCGCAGATAACTTAGGATCATATGGTTCGTTACTCAGATTCACCAATATGGAAAGATTGCTTAGAGTAGGAAAAGAAACTATTGTTGGAATTTCAGGAGATATTTCAGATATGCAACATCTTGAGAGATTGTTAGAAGAATTAGAGACTACAGAAGAAGTTTATGATAACGATGGAGGACATAATTTGAGAGCACCACATGTTCACGAGTACTTATCGAAAGTTTTATATAATAGAAGATCGAAAATGAATCCATTATGGAATGCGCTTGTTGTTGGAGGTTTTAATGATGATGGTACTCCATTTTTAAAATATGTTGACTTGTTGGGAGTTACCTACGGTTCGTCTGCGATATCCACTGGGTTTGGATCGCATTTAGCAGTCCCATTATTAAGACAGTTAGTTCCAAGCGATCCTGACTATGAAAATGTCACCGAAGAACAAGCCAGAGATGCTATCGTGAATTGTATGAGAGTTTTATTCTATAGAGATGCTAGATCCTTAGATAAGTTTTCATTGGTTACTATAAAGAAGGGAGAGGAATTAAAGTTCGAAAAGAATTTAAAATGTGAGAATCAAAGCTGGAAATTTGCTCAAGATATCAGAGGATACGGTAGTGCTCAGCTTTAATCCCGTCTTCAATCTTGTTTGACTCTCACATGTAAGTTATCACCACACCAAATATAAGTAATAGTCTTAGCGCTAATTGTGGCATTGTAGTATGTCAATGTGTTTATATTGTAAAAGAACATAAGCTTTTAAGTATAAAGTCTTTAACCACCTTATTTACTCTGCATATTATTAGCTAGAAATTTAAAACAATTTAAAGAGCTGAGAGTGCATTACTTGCTGTAAGGCATGATCTCACATTAAGGTCCGATAGGTAGGAAGTTATACAGAATTAATCGTAGTTTAGCTTACCGTTAACAAATTCACATTGTATAACGTGGAGTGCGTGGTATGAAAAATAAGGTGTAGTTTCTATCCCCACCTTCACGCAAACTTAACCTCATTAGTACCGAACTAATTCATGTTCACTTGCCTGTCACCTTCAAATCCCAGTGATTTAGGACATAAACAATCAATCATTTCAAGTCTTGAATAATTAAGAACAGAGAGTGATATTTATAGAATTCCTATAGATACATAATCTCTTAAAGGTCATCAAAGAGTCAGTGAGTTGCGAGAAGCACCTTTCGCCAAATCATATTGACATGAGCTTTGAAATAACATTTCTAGGGGCTTCAGGAGGTCCAGTGGAAGGCATTACATGTTCAATGTTACTAAAACCAAGATGCGTATCTTATAATGATATTTTATCGGATAATTTACCGAACGAATTAATCTGCATTGATGCTGGCTCTGGTATCGGGCTGCTAAGTGAATTGATATATAATGAACTGCATGATATATCACTACCATCGAGACAACTGCGAATGTACGATGATATGCTTTCGTTGGAACAGTGCTTTAAGACTAAGATTACTAGGCCGTTTGCAGAGTTGCCTAATTCAATATCTCCGTACAAGCAATCGCAAGAAATATTTAACATGATGAACAATTACTTGATATCACACGCTCATATGGACCATATAGCAGGATTGGTGATAAATTCTGCTAGCTTTTGCAAAGACTCTCCGAAAAATGTGTATGGTTCTAAGGGCACTATTGACGCTTTACAAAGACACATTTTCAATGGACTAGTTTGGCCGAACATGTCCAAATTCAACATGATTAAACTATCATCACATGAGTACTGGCAGACATTTTCAATAAACGATACTTATTCGGTTACTATATTTGATCTTTCGCATGGTAAAATGCTTTCTAATGATGAGAATGCTTCACAGAGAGCAGAATCCCCAAATTATTTACATAATAGTTATGATGATAATTTTGAAAATTATCACAACTATATTTCGTCTGCATTTTTAGTAACACATGAAGTTTCTAAGTCAAGTTTGTTAATATTTGGAGATTTCGAATCTGATGCTGTTTCTAAGTTGGGCAAGAATAAACGAATCTGGTGCAAAATTGCACCCATGTTTATTCAGCCCGAGAAACAATTGAAAGGTATTATATTAGAGTGTTCGACATGTCAAATAGTATCTACAAATGAATTATATGGTCATATAATGCCTACGCATTTGATTAATGAATTGCGAGCTTTGAATGATGAAATCTTAGCATTGCTTCCTTCTTCTAACAGAAAAAATGTGACCCCCTTATCTGGGTTTAATATTGTGATAAATCATGTCAAGGAAACTCCTACTCTGTCTGATCCAAGGCGAGAAATACTCCACGAACTTGAAATTCTTAATGATAAATATGAATTAGGAATTCATTTCTCTATTGCCCTTAATGGAGCATCAATTGTTCTTTAAAGATACATCTTCATCCATTTATATTTTATTGATTTATTCATCATAATTCTATTTGTAATTTTCTTATATATATATATATTCATTTCTAAACTTTTCAAAGAAAGATATAAATACTGAGAAAAATCAGAAATTAGATATAAAGATAGATATAAGGAAAAATACTAAGTTAATAAAATCTATTTGATAACATTGATTGCTCCATAGTAGTGAGAACTATTGAAGTCTTTTTTTTTTGTTCATGAGAATCAGTTTACTTGGTATCCGTCAGATGATAAATTAGAATGTAAATCGAATGGCAACGATTCTTCATCCTCATTATTAGACACAATATCAAGAACTTGAACTTTACCTAAGCATGTATCTGTTTCATTGGCATCTGTTTTATTGATATCGAATTGAAGCTCCATTGGGAACAATGAATCTTCATCAGGTGAAGGAATAGAAAATTCAAAAGATCCTTGAGGATCATCTAACGAAATTGATTCAATAGAAAATACAACACCGTATTCAGTGAGGTCATAAGCAATGTTTCCTGAGTCATCTTTCAAATTAACATCAGGTGAAGGATATGGTACCAAGATTTTAATATTCTCTAAAGAGCCTTGACTTTGATGAGACTCGACATACTCGGATGTTAATTCATATTCTAAAGTGACATCTGCATTTCCATCATTTGAAGTAACCCAAGCAGTGATAACAATTGGCAATAAACTTGAATCATCATTTTTACCAACGGCTCTCCATCTTAAGACACCCAATGATTGATCGTTCGAAGGGAATGGTTTAGTCTTATCCTTTAATCCAATTACATTTTGTTGCGTGAATAAATTACGATCAACGTTAGGGTGAGTTTTGTATTGAACACCACTTGATTTATCACCAGTTTTCAATAAAATTTTAGAACTTGCTAATTCTGGATTATTGATTCTTAATTGCAAATCACCTTTAACTTCAGACAGGACAACGGAACCCTCGCGAGTTAACTCAGCTGTGACCTTTTCATTAACAGTAATTAATATACCATTGTTTGGAACTTTTGGAGCCTGTGGAGCTGGAGAAGATGTTTGCGAGGCTGGGAAAGAAGCTGGTTGATTTGAAATTTGAGGTTGTGCTTGAGAGGAAGCAGCATGACTAAAACTTGGTTGATTTTGTGAGAGCAAAGGTTGGTTTTGTTCAGCAATTCTGCCAGTTTTCTTTCCCAATTGTAATCCACCTCTAGATGATACAGGTTTTGAGCTTAATGTCGTACTTGAAACCTGCTCGATGCTTGGTGTTGGCTGGTAAGTCGATTGGTTAGATGAATTGAATTGATTCTGATAAGAATCATACCCAAAGGAAGAATTTATTATTGGGGCTGATGATTGTTCCAAGTTACGACGAGCTAATTCCTTTCTTTGGATTTCTTTTGCGCGTCTCTTTCTTTCTTCTGTAGCCTCTAACTCCTTATTTCTTTCAATGATTTCTTGAATCTTCTCTTCATGGGAATCCATTTCTAAGAATGTTTGAACTTGGGATAAAGTTAAGTTTTCCTTATACCCTAAGTTGATAATTTCATCAAACGCACTTAAAATTTGAAATGCATTTTCAAAAATTTCTCTCTCGTCAACCAACCTTAACATGTTACTGACAGTCGAAGCAAATAAATGCAATGTGTCGATATCCTGTAAGATATTCGAGTGCTTGGTTGTAATCAAAACTATGTAAAATTCTTCTAACGGTTGGTAAACATATCTAACGTGTTCATCTTCTACCGTGGTATGTTGTGACCCAGAATTAGAAATCAAACTCGGAAAATTAGCCAACAATGCAGTAATCCTATCCTTAGTGACATCTCTGAATTGTCTTGACAAAAGAGCTTTACCACCACGAGTGCATATTGATGCAGCTAAAACAACCATTCTGTTATTATTTTAATCTATTAAAAGTGACTTGAAAAATACTATTTTAATATAAAAATGATTTGGAAATCAGCTGAAAGAATTTTTTTTTCAATTAAATTAATTATTCCACTCCAACAATCTTTCGAAATACAAGTATTTACTTATTTCCTATCAATTGAAGTTGTATTACTCCAAGTTATTTACTTCAACACTGTTTTTTCTATTCGATCCCAGTCGATTCGTGTCAACAAAATTTATCAATCTGGTAGTGCGAAAACCACTTTTGGGTTATAATGAACATGGTACTGAATCTAGTACAGTTTAACAGGTATCCTTGACTGGAGTTCATCAAGGGACATTGGAATTTGCACATATATGCAAGTATGTTATAATGAAAGCTTTAACCTCTTAAAGTTCGTCTGGTAGAGCTGGTGAAAAAATTAAAAAAAGAAAGGAATTGACACGGACAGGAATTGAACCTGCAACCCTTCGATCTGGAGTCGAAAGCTCTACCATTGAGCCACCGCATCACCCTTGAAGTAAATAAGATAATATGAGTATGCAATACATATATCCGTACGATGAAGAGTTAAAGTTAAAGTAGTTGTGAAATACGTAATTGCTAAAGGTTAAATTCGAAATATTAATAGTAATGGTAAGGTAAGTTGCACTTATGCTTTTATTTCTAGTCGAAAGTCAAAGAATGGAAATTGCGAATCTATTGTCCGCAAGAAAAGGCCATGAAGAATACGATTTTATATATATCGAAGAAAGCTTGCGTATTATAATTACAGTAAGTTATTTATGATATATTTAGATTTCAATTGAAAGTCATAAGTTACTGTACTACTTGATGGGTTTATCAATCTCAGAGATAGTGTCTACAAGTATATAAATTGCACTTTTTTATTATTTGGTATAATTTGCAACAATCGCGTATAATTATGAAATACATTAGATTTTACAATATATTCATATTCATATCAATAACAATAATTACAACAATAGATTATACTACTTAGTAATTTGAGCAAAAAACCAATATTATGTCATATAGCAGATACCATGTTAGTTTAGTTAATGTAAAAGTTGCAGGTAATCAAGCACTCAGTACTAAACTATGAACATATTATTGAAATTACTTTATATCTATTTCTTCATATGTATATCCATTTCAATGTCTCCTTTGTTAACTCTCTTGCCTTTTTCAAGCAGCTTTTTTTCTTTGAATAACTTCGATAATTCTCTTTCAATTTCAAGAATTAAATCATCATAACCACAAGTTTTTGATCTGACTCTCGCTTCACGTAACAATCTTTCTGCCTTCTCATATTGTGCCAAGTGTAAATTGACCACTCCCAATCCATAAGTCGCTAATGCCACAGTCTCGTTAATCGTGTTATTATTTGATATTATTTCTTGAGGGAGGTTTTTAGCAAACTCGAGCACCGATTCGTATGACTTTATTGATAGTTCTATGCACTTTTCCTTATTTTGGATTACCAGCAGATATTCATTACGTTGCTGTTCTTCTATTGCCTTATCCAACTTCTCCAATATATCACTATCTTTTAAATCTTCTTGCGAAGAATTTCTATACTTGTCAAAATCGAATCCGGAATCCTCGAAGAATTTTCTTCTGTAGGCAACTTCCTTTGACTCGTACTCCTCTGCTTGTAAATAAAGCAATGAAGCTAAGTTGCATTGGGATAACAACACTTTGTGTGGTTCAACATCTGCAAGAAGCATCCATTCCGTCATAGATATCTTTACTTTAGATGCCATAGCGAGGTCTCCTGTAGAAATGCAAATAGCAGTCAACAAGTCCATAGCATTGAAAAATTCGTCCACAAATGGTTCCCACGCAGAAGGATTTTTATTAATAGTGGTAGTAATACCATCATTGCTTATCTCAATTGAAGTGCTATCTATGGTAGCCTTATAATCAGATCCAGAAGTGCTGGGGGTCAACCGTGAGATGTTCCCGTTGGGTCCCAATTTCTTGTGCACCTCATCTTGAGCAATTAACAAATGAGTCATCAAGATGGCCTTGGACAACTGAGCATTGGACTTATTCAATTCTACCAATTTAATTGCCAAACGCAAATCCTTTTGGATCAAATGCGCCCGGTGGTCTCTTGACTTGATCCGCTTTCCATCTTCCGAATTTGGGGCTGCTGTCAATACTTTCAAATAGAGAGTAGCAATCTCATTATATACAAAAGCTGCATCCTCCAACATGTCTAACCGTTCAAACATTTCTCCTACTTTCAACTGAATCCCTGTATATTCATCACTCAATGTATCTAACTCAATCTCATGACAATGGTCGATGGCTTCAAGATAGTACTTCAATGCTAATTGGTAATCGTTTTCTCCACGATCAGATTCTGCCCACAAACCCTTACGCAATATCTTAGCGACTGAAGATGGGAATGTATGTTTAGGCCACCAGAAGTAATAAATGTATGATCCAATTCCAGCGAGTCCAATTCCCGTATATAAAATACGCTTCGTCCATGATGCTCTTGGAGGCTGATATTGTTGATATTGTTGATACTGGTAGTTGTATTGACTGTAGCGACGTAAGCACCTAGGAAACCCAGTCCTTAACAATCTGCCTTTGACTCTGTTCATGCTTGTCTAAAATAGATATTTTAAAATCACCAATCATAGTATTTTTCATATTGGTGCGACCATATTTCCTAACCTGAACCCATTTTGGCACTTTTTTCGCCTCAATCTACATCCTATACTCTCAAAATCAACCGACAAGGTATACATATGTCCAACATATTATCAGTCTTCAACCCACCAACCGCCAGGGCCATCCCTGACGAATCGTGCTTGCCATGTACTGCCATACAGTCGCTCATGTCGTTCGCAGGTGGCTTCTACCTAAATCTGAACTCACTTTTCAAGGATCTGAAGGGAAAAATCAACCTACAAAAGAACCCTATCTGGTGGCAGAATTCCGTCAAGTCGCTTGGTATCTTGTTGATAGGTCTTGGGGCTTATAGGGCTGGCGAAGTGGGTCTTATGGTGTGGAACCGTAAACGGAACTAACTAATGGATGTGCATCCACAATGTCTCCCAATTTTACCTAATTCACCTAAAACATCTATATGAATGTTGCATCTACACATATATACCCTATTCCCCTAATATACTACTATATCACTGCTTATACATCCTGGTTCCTTAATATTTATGTCCCCATCGCAGCTCGCTCCATCGCCAAACCCATCAAAAACTTCATTCAAAAACCTTGTATTCTATTCAACTTCACGTAAAATACCTTACGCGATGCTAGCATGTTATTATTCACCCATTCCTACCTAAGACACCCATTTTCAAGTTGAAAGTTACCGTATTGTTAGAGTGGCAATGTTGCTGTGATGTCGTGCACCAGTTACCAATAATTATTTATATAAAAACAAACTCGAGAACCACTTTTTATGGAAATTTATAGTAAAATATAGGTAGTTTGTATGAAACAAGATAAACGACCATAACCGTAAGATCAAGTTCATAACCAGAAGACAGAATTGCAAAATATTGGCGTCTAAATACGTGCATGAAAGATATATAATAGTATGGAGCAACAGTTTTTGAGTGTTGATTCACTGTTGGATCCCCAGTTGCATAATAATATACAACAAGGTAGGATGATCAATAATAATGTGGGTAATAATAATGGAAGTATGGTCAGTGGTAGTAACAACAATACCATAGATAATAACGATAGGAGGAGTGCCAATATAAGCGTAGGACACACAAGAACTCAAGGTGGAGATAGCAACAACCATAGCGTGGGTCATGGAGACAGCAGTAATAGTGGAAACGGACGGGACGTGAAAAACGAAGAGTTTGAGTTGTCGAACCCATCGAACCCAGCTATTGCAACGGCGCAAGCTATGTTGAACCACGATGCGAGCTATCCGGGGCAATATCTGCTAAATGGCATGCAGGGTGGCCAGATTCCAAGTAATAGTATTCCAAATAACCAAATCCAAACGGGCCAGATGTCTGGTGGTCAGTTAGCTAGTACGCAAATGACTGGCAACCAGCTAGCTAATAGTCAGATGCAAGGGAATTTGCAGAGCAATCTCCATATGCCCCAGCAGATTTCGCAGTTGCCGATGCAGCAACAAGAAGTTGAGGATGGCAAGTTGATGGCACCTATTCCACCATTACATATCCAGCAGCAGATTGTAAATAACCAGAATATTGATGAATCGCCTGTTAAGCCTAGTGCCCAGTTAGTTGGTGGAAATGTGGAGCAAATGTTGAGGTCGTCATGCACTAGGTGCAAAAAAGAGTTTGACCAACCTATAATAATACCTCAGTCGAATGATAATACACAAGGGCCCAAGCCTTTGGCAGAGCCTAAGATCTACAAGCTATGTCAGCATTGCCGAGATTTACAAAGGAAAAGGTCTCGTCGTTGGCAAAAGAAAACAAAAGATAAATCGGGTGCATGCCGTCGGTGCGGACTGGAAATTCCTGCCGACCAGCAGAAATTTGTATTATGTCCCTCATGTCGAGAAAATTTAAGAACAAGAAAAGCCAATCGAGCGGCCCAAGGGAAGTGTGTGCATTGTTCGGGACCTCTAGACGCTTCAATCATCACCGGTGATGATAAGTCAGCCAAGTTAAAGGATAGAGTTAAATCTGGAAATTTCAAAGTTTGCCAGAGGTGTAGAGAAAATGATAAAATCAGGAGAACAAACTTAGAGAGGCGAGGCCATTGTAACAGGTGTGCTAAGTCCTTGGACCCTGCTGACATCGGTAAGCATAAAGTTTGTGTAAACTGTCGTACCCGAAAGAAAAGATCAAATAACAGTGAGACGTCGACTGAAATTCCCCTTATTAGTAATAATGTTGCTATGATGCCTAATGATCAAGCCACTATGGCGATGTTATCGACTACAGGTAATTTTGTTCCTCAAACTCAACACCCTATGTCTCAACAATATACCCCTCAGCAATACGTTCAGGTTCCTGCTCAAACCCAATCCCAAGCACAAGTACAAGCACAACAACAATATAATCAGGCTATAGCCCAACAGCAGGCTTTTAACCAAGCGATGGCTCAGGCTCAGGTCCAAGCTCAGGTCCAAAATCAACAGCATCTGCAACAACAACATCGCCAACAACATCAGCAATTACAGCAGCAACAACAACTCCAACAGCAACCCCAACAATACTCACAACAACAACAACAACATCAACAGGAAGCGAATAGGGCTGCAGTTGAATTTCAAAATGCTATGGCAGCAGCAGTTGCCCATCAGCCTCATATGCCTTCTGGTAACGGAAATTAAAAAGTGTTTTTTTGAATTGATTGTGTTATGATTACTACGATTGTACTACTAGTTTATCTATTTATTTATTTCAGTATATTTCTAATGTATCAATATTGAAGCAAGCTTATTTATTGTTGTGTATATAAATAATCTTTCGAGAATATCATGTAGTGCGGATCTTAGTCATTCTATGAAGAGGAACATTACTATATATGAACGGCGTTTTCGACTACATTTGTAAGTTTAACAAGAGAGTTTAATCGTATATTTAGAGATTGTCGATAGTAATTAGAGGGTATAACAAATTGGCTTCAAAATGTTTCGATTGAATAACGATTCGCTGACTTCAGTAGGATCAAATAAAGACAAGAAGTTACCTCCAATTCCTAATTCGCTTGAACCGGAAGCAGATAGCACCAACATTATACCAAAAGACGAACAGATTTTACAATCGAAGACATTGAAACGTAAAAATTTCAAGAAATTGTCTTTAGATTCACCATCAACAACGCCTACACCATTAGCATCACAGCCGGAACATGCGCCCATAGATATGGGATTACGATACCCTCCTAGCTCTAAGCCAGGTAGAGTTAGACCAGCTCCGTTGACGAATATAAACAAAAACTCTCAGGGTAAATTAAAAATCAATCAAAGTAATAGAAACATTGACCCAGATACACAATCATCTACGGATGTTATTATAAATCATTTTTCGAATCTTGAATTATCTAACATGAATAAGAAGAACCCTACTATTGCAAACAGAAAAAGACAGACTGTTATATCGTCTATATCTCCAACGAAATCTAGTGCATCGTCACCTAACGATGCAAATTTGAATTCTCTAAACTTAACAGACCAACAATCGCCTATCGCAACGACATCGTCGATTAAGTTGAATAATAATGACTTGTTGACATTGAAAAATTTGGGTTCTGGAAATTCAGGGACTGTTTCTAAAATTCTTCATATTCCAACTCAGAAAACTATGGCCAAAAAAATAATACATATCGATCTGAAGAGTGTTATTCAAACTCAGATTATCAGAGAATTACGGATTTTGCACGAATGCCAATCTCCGTTTATTATTGAATTCTACGGGGCTTTTATTAATAATAATAATACAATAGTGATTTGCATGGAATACTGTAATTGTGGGTCTTTGGATAAAATATTACCACTTTGCCAGAATAATCAGTTTCCCTTATTTGTGTTAAAGAAATTGTCCTATGCAATTCTATCAGGATTGACATATTTATATTCAACGCATAAAATCATCCACCGGGATATCAAGCCAAGCAACGTTCTAATGAACCATAAAGGTGAATTTAAATTATGTGATTTTGGTGTTCTGAGAGAATTGACCAATTCGCTTGCAATGGCAGACACTTTTGTGGGAACATCAACCTATATGTCACCAGAAAGAATACAAGGTTTGACTTATGGTGTAAAATCGGATGTTTGGTCTATGGGTTTAATGTTGATAGAATTGGCAAGGGGTATTCCTGTCTGGGTAGATGAGGGCGAGGAAGAAGGTCCGCAGGGCCCGGAGGGTATTTTAGATTTGTTACAAAGAATCGTAAACGAGGCCCCTCCTTCATTAGCCAATAAAACAAACACAGCCACAAATAAACCTTTTGATGATCTATTGATTAAATTTATCGATTCCTGTCTAATAAAAGATGATAATTTGCGAAAATCTCCTTGGGATTTATTAAATGAACCTCAAGGATTTTTAGCTGGTGTTGACAAAGGAATTTACGATAAAGATGTTAAGGTGTGGGCCAAAGGGATAAGAAAATTGCATAAGGAAAAAAATGAGAGTTAGATCAAAGCATTGTCATGTACATGTATATATATGGATGTATATATTTGTAGCAATATTACATGTTATATTATTTTATGTTTAATCTGTGAAAATGTTTCCATGTAGTTTTGGTCATTTATTAAATTAAACCTATGTTAAAAACAGAAATTTAATATTTATAGGCAACAATAATCAATACCAGAAAGATACAATTGCCAATATATATTTTTAGTTGCAAACAGTAATAGTAGAAATACCCGTAAGAGTATATATGCCCCAAATTTACTTGAGAAAAGCGGAATTAGTTAATTCAAGTTCCAATTCGAAATCTGGTTGGAATTCAGCATATAATGACTCTGGGTCCCCAGTCATATGACGTGTATAGGTTGCTACTTCATCATTAATAATTTGTTTCTTGTAACCTCCAGCACTCGCAGCATCAGCTAACAATTGGGCGTGACAAGAGTCTTCCATTAAAATGAAAAGAAATGCAGCCTCATCAACAGTCTTCCCAACAGTAAGAAGTCCATGATTTTGCAAAATCACACCAAGTCCATCGGGACCAAGTGCTTCTGCGATCTCTTCTCCTTCTCTTTCGTCCAAAGCTACCCCGCCAAAGTTACTGAATACAGAGTGTCTTTGGTAGAGGATACACACATCTTGGTTGATCATTTCCAACTCTTTTCCAAATGTCAGGTAAGTCTTGCCATGAATCAGGTGCGTGTGGCAAGCAGACACTATATCTGGGCGAGCTTTGTGGATGGCTGCATGGATTGAAAAACCCGCTGCATTTACTGCCGCCTGGTTTCCATCTTCCAAAACATTACATTCCAAATCTATGTGAACCAAATCACTGGCCTTGATCAACGAAAAGTGCTTGTTCAATGGATTAATCCAAAATGTTCCTGGGGTAACTGGATCCTTAAGTGAGATATGTCCAGCGGACCCTTCTGAGTAGCCCTTACGCCCAAATACTCGGAATGCTCCTGCCATATGTTCCAACATCCATTTTCTCTTATCGTAAGGATTTTCAAACTGGGGTAACTTATGAGGATGTTCCATTCCTTTGGCCAAGTTGTGAGAGCCTTCCTGCCCCATCGCATAATGTTTTCCAGTTACCTCGAGGGGTTTATCTATTGAAGTTGGTGACATAATTCAATCAATATTAATAATATTAGAACTAATAATAGTATATTAATACACTAAGTTATTTCAAGAAGAATAAAATTAAGTAGATAAATTGCGGCGCTATTTATACTTTGAGGATTTTTCGCGATAAGATGGAGAGCGCTCTCACTTACTTTATAGAGTTCACCTATCCGAAGATGAAAGAGTCATGAAAAGAGGGATCATACCTATGAACATACGTGCGGCAATTCAAATAGGAGATACCAACATTAATAATATATATAGAGTAATAAGGCATCATAATTAATAAAAGCATATTCGAAATAATGTTTGCATATTGTAATGTGTACATAATAAATTGACCAATACGAATGGGTACGATTGTAACGAGAGATCAAAAAAAACAGACATCTAGAATGGCGGAAAAATCAAAGGCCTATCAGGCTTGATACGCAGTATCATCTCCATACGAGTCTGTAGATTCATTCTTTTCTACGTTAGATTGGGACAGGAGGGTTTTTGGAGATAATTTGTTTGAGTGTGCAGCATATCCATATTTCGATTGTGTCCTTAATCTGGCACCATATTTTTCGAAAAGGAAAGGAACAGGGACCATTAATAACGCAACAAATGCAAATAAAGAAGAAGCCCAGCCGATATTTAGCCGATGGTACATTTGGGTGACAAATAATGGAAAGACGGAAGCCATTATATATCGCAATAGGTTATTTGCAGCAATCGCGGACGCAACCGATATAGGAGGGAAAGCCATTGAGAAATAGAAGATTACCGAAATGAAAATGGTTATCATACCAAATCCAAAAGGGACGCCAGCAGCGGTGGGAGCCATCCAGTGGACAGAACCAGTCCTCCCAGTCCATCCTAGCCAGAAAAGAGATATAGGAAGGCAAAACGCTCCAATTTTGGCTGATAATAGTTTAGTCTCAGGAGCTGATAGAATTAACTTCCCATTTTCGTCTCGTTTACCTCGAGTGCCATCCTGATTTTTAGGATTATAGACAAATTTGTCAATTACGATGAAGAAGGCGACACCCATAAGTAGCCCAACACCACATCCTATGAATGGTAGTCCTGAAACGCCTAAGCCCATATGATATTCACCTTGAAAAATAACAGGGTATGCTTCAAAAAAACCGAACAATACGGCAAAAATGAACGATACATAGATAGAAAACACACTCACAATTGGTTCTACAACCAACATTTCTATTGGACGCAACAATGCGGTTTTCGCAGCATGCTTAAAATATTGTTTATCTATCGGTTGCTTATTCAACTTAATACCTCTCTTTTCTGCTCTTCTGATTAAAATGATAGGTTTGTAAGTTTCTGGTAGAAACATTGATAGTGGAAGGACTGCACCAGAAATAATCAAAGAAACCCACATAGTCCATCTCCAACCTTTGTTTTCAGCAGCAAAACCCCCAATCATTGGACCAAGAACTGGACCTAGAAAAGGCGCTAAACAAAATGTAGCCATCGCTGTACCAATTTCTGACGGGTGATATACATCACTAATCGATCCTCCTGCAACGGCTAATGCAGGCGAAGCGATCAATCCACAGAAAAACCTCAAAATAAGTATAGAATGAATATTTTGACTCAAACCGATACCCATCGTAAATAACATGGAAATAGGTAATGAGAATACATATATCCATCGACGACCAATGATTTCAGAGAGTGGTGCTGCTACAGCGGGACCAAGAGCTAACCCTAGCATGTAAAACGTCAAACCAGAAATACAAAGTACTTGTGAAACTTCAAATGCTTTTACCAATTCAGGTACACCAGAAACATACAATGAACTACCAAGAGTAACGCATAAACATATGAGTGCGACAGTATATGTTGCATATAATTTTTTCCATCTTGGCCAATTTTGTGGGTTATCCTTATCATTCAATGAATCCCAATCTAACATATCTGTATCTATAGCGCCATATTTATTGTTAGTTAAATCAGACTCTAAAGATAAATGGCCAGAAGATGAGCTGCAGTCACGATCCCTAGTACTGGTTCCCCCAGAAAGCAGACTATGGGAGACTGGAGCATGATTTTCCCTACCTGTATTATATTCGTAATCAAAATGTTTCAGATCTTTATCGTCATCCTCACTTTCATCTAAGGAACGATTATCTTTTTTATTTCCAAGATTTTCGTTTCTCAACCTATCACCGGATCGACTATGACTATCTTCATTTCGAGAAATGTACGTAGATCTTGGTATTAAACTATTTTCTGGCTCTTGCTCATTATAAACAATGACCTTATCGATCAGATTACCAAATTCTCTCTCAGTGAAGTCAGCTAAGTTCATTATCACTAAATTTTCTAGAGTTGTTTAACTAGTCTAATATGTCAGCTCTCTTAATTATGTATGAATAATCGATGTCCTTTATATTTCGGTGAAGATTACAAATCAAACTGGATGCCATGAACCTTATTTTTTACTTCATATATCTAAATATACATCGCTGTCAATAACAAGTAACCTGAAACGGAGTTTAGATTTGATTATTAATATGGCTTTTCATACTAGAATAAGAAATGTTGCGAATTTACCTTTTAGGTATTTGACACCTATATACGATTGTAATAAACCTCATTTCGGGTATAGAGCTAATATATATATATATATATACATATATACTCCTAAGCAGATACTACTAATACAAATTATGAATCTTGATAATTTATTAATATATTATGTTTATTATTATTATTATTATTATTATTATTATTATTATTATTATGATGATTTGCTTTCATGTTGATATTCTTATTATTGATTATCAGATACCCGACGAAGAATGCTAGTTGTGAAATAATAATGATGATATCAGTATGATCAAACATTATTTGAAGTATCCATTCCAGGAGCAGCAGTTTCAGAATGACCGCTTTGCGCAGCAGCAGCAGCAGCCGCAGCTTTCTGCTCAGCAATACGTTTAAAAAGAGCAGCGTAACCGAACTTGGACTTTCCTCTTAATTTTGCACCGTATCTTTGGAAAACGAATGGTACAGGAACCATGGCCAATGCGATGAAAGCAAACAAAGATGTAGCCCAATCAATGTGTAATCGTTCGTACATCTGAACTGTAAATAACGGGAATACTGATGCCAACAAGTAACGCACTAAATTATTTGCAGCTAAAGCAGATGCAAGAGAAGCTGGTGGATATGACATCGAGAAGTAATAAATCACGGCAAAAAATACCAAGATCAATCCAAATCCGAATGGGACACCTGCAGCAATCGGAGCCATCCAATGAACTGAGCTTGTTCTACCAGTCCAAGCTAACCAGAATAATGCAACCGGCAAACAAATAGCTCCAACTTTTCCAGCAAGCAATTTATTTTCTGGAGGGCCAAAAATAAGATTACCATTCTCATCTCTTTTGCCTCTGGTTCCATCAGGGTTTTTAGGATTATAGATCTTTTTGTCTATGATGATGAAAAAAATAACTCCACCAATTAAACCAATACCAACACCAAGGAATGGTAAACCAGAGACCCCCAATGACATGCCATATTCACCCTTGAAAATAATTGGGTAGGCTTCGAAAAACCCAAATAAAACTGCGAAAACAAATGCAATATAAATCGTGAAGATGGAAACGATTGGTTCAAAAGTTAACATTTGAACCGGACGTAATAAATTATTAACAGCTAAGTTTTTGAAGAATTGCTTATTGACTGGAGGCTTATACAAATCAACACCTCTTTTCTTAGCCCTTTTAGCTAAAATGATTGGCTTATACGTTTCTGGTAAGAGTAAGACGAAAGGAAGAATAAGTCCAGAAGCCATTAAGTAAATCCACATAGTCCATTTCCAACCCTTCTTTTCAGCAGCAAATCCACCAATAATAGGGCCTAAAACAGGACCCAAGAAAGGTGCTAAACAGAACAAAGCCATAGCAAATCCCATATCTTGGAAACTCCAAATGTCACTAATAGAACCTCCAGCGACTGCCATAGCTGGTGATGCAAAGAATCCACAGAAAAATCTTAAGATCAAAATCGAATAAATGTGTTTCGATAAACCAATTCCCATGGCGAATAACATTGAAATTGGTAGAGAAAAGAAGTAGATCCAACGGCGACCAAATACTTCGGACATTGGTGCAGCAATAGCAGGACCGACTGCTAAACCAATCAAGTAAAACGTCAAACCCGAGATGCAAAGTTCTTGAGAAACTTCGAATTGAACCATTAAACTTGGTACACCTACCACGTACAATGAACTACCTAATGAAACACATAAACAAATAAGCGCCACAGTAAACGTGATATACCATTTCTTCCATTGAGGCCAATTTTGTGGATTAGCTTTATCATCTGGTGAATCCCAATCTAATTTTTCAACATGTATAGGTTCCCTTGCTTCGTTAAGTTTTTCAGAAGCGATTCCTTGCAGCGAATCGTCTTCATTTGCCGATTTATCTCCCTCAGGATTTTCATTGCGGTCATTGTATTCTGGTTCTGGGTATGAATTATTTGATGGCCTTTCGTCATGATATTTTTCTTTCGTGTAAGAACCCGTATCTGTCTCAGAAGACTCAGCACCGTTTTCTGTTCTATCAATATAATGATCAGTCACACTTGGAATGTCCTCTTCATCGGTTTCGTTCAAGTCTTCATCAGCAGTAGCATACGCGGAGAGGTTAGCAGAAGATGCTTGGTCGTGAATAGTCTCGTGAACATTCGATGCTTCTCTTAATTGTTGTTCCTCACTTTGCGAAGTGCCAAAAATACCCATTCTGTATAGTTATTCTTTCAATTGCACTTTTTTAGTAGAACCAATAAGTATATAAACCTTCAATTAATTGTTAAACTCAGCTTTGCTTCAGCCAAAAGCAAGCCATATATATTTCTTTTCGGATGTCGGAAAGTTATTGCATTATTCTCATCGGCGGACTTAACAATAAAAAATATGTATGAATCGGACTTCTTTTTTTATTTTTTTTCTGAGATAATCGCCTATCGTTCTACATCTACATATTCATCAATAGAATAACTTTTATGATACGATTTATATAATCGGATTACATATATACATACAGAATAAGGATCTTCAAATTACATTAAATATGCTAAGAAATACCAGTAGTTATAAACTGGTAGAACTCCATTCAGTTAGAACCTAATCAAGATCGGCGATAAGCATTAGTAATTATCCTCGGTACCTCAAGATCTAACCTCGGCTAAATTGATTCCCAACAAAATCTACTATTTTTTGACAGAACGGCTGCAATAGATTAATTCACGAGATCCGTAATTTCTAGCCTCGTAGAATAGAGGGATAAGTCTCTAATTCTCAATCACAGACTGTACTCTATCTGTTTCTTTGTTCCATCCATAATAACTCTTGGCTCTTATGAATCCAAAGGTAAAATTGCAAGCAAATATTAGCAATACAAATCCAAACATCACAAGAAAGAATTTGAAACTTAGCGGCTCTATCAAAGAATTTATAATCATCCCCACAGTTTCCGCACTAATCAGAGACGTGTTACCGCCCCCGTTATATGGGTCTTGATTCATACATTTCAACCAGTAAGCACAAGGTTTCTCTAGAATGGGAACAATCAGCTCCGGAGAACAGTTGTTGTCATAATACGATCGTTTGCAAGATTCGATCTCAACTAGAACATTTGAAATTTGTTGAGAAAGTTTATGCTTTATGTCTTGCCTCACAGTTTGAATGATAGAGTAAACTAAATAGGCAGCGTAGCATGTAGCAACAAAATTTATGATTAGCTGTAAATACGAAGATAGTATGTATGAAGTTTTCTCAAGCGGACTAGAGTTTTCTTCCCACGGTAAAGGTAAAGAAATATCACGATTTTGGGGATAGACATTGTGAGATTGGTTTGGATTCACGACTTGTATCTTGCCTGAATCCCGATGTTGTAATTGCCCCATTTTTGTTTGCTGTATTTGGTTCTGTATTTCGAGTTGGCCTGGGCTAGTCAAGTGAGTTCCTGACTGATTAATAGGGGTATTATAGTAATGATGATGGTGGACCTGTACCGGTGTCGCCCATGAATTACTGGCTGCATTAAATAGGTCACTAGCTGAAAAATTATTGATATTTTTCCTATACATGTAAGATTGGTTCATGGAATTGTTGATAGTACTTCTTGAATCATTAGAATCGTAGCCTCCATTTGTTGGATTATAGGTATATTCTTCAATAGCATTGTTCCTGTCAGACTTATTGGCAAAAAAAGCATTTGCATCACTTGAGCTAAAGGAGCTCATATTCCTTTGTCCAGTCCTGTGCTTTAGTTCTGGAGTACTTCTGTAATTGCTGAAAGTATCATAGTTGGTGCTATAGCTTTCATTATTCGAATTTGTATCAATTTCATAGTCAATTGATTCGTTACCATCCATATTGGATGGAAGTAGCAACTTCTGTTTTGGCATGATCGCCAATTTGGCACCTAGGTTCGTAGGTGATAATATGGAATGAGAAATTGAAGATACTACGCTGTCATTTCTAGAATATTCTTCATCTATTTCTTGTTCCTGTCCAATTTCTTCACTATTGCTACTGTCATCGTCACTTTCAGAATTTCTCATTTCGGTCATTTCTTTATCATTATCCACGTTGTTAGCATTCTCTTTCTTCCTAAAAAAATCTTTCATACCATCTAATTTTGCACCTTCATCCTTACCTATAGGGGTTGATTGAAATGGCGATGAGATATATTCCTGCAATCTTGTAGTAGGGGTCAAACGGTCAACATTTCCATGCCCAGGAGGTGGAGTATTATGATTCGATAGTGGCGGATCTAAATCAAGCGTATTGTCTATTTCCATGTAATCATCATCATCATTATGGTCAGGTTCCTCATATCTAGTTTGAGAAGTAACATAATTTGTATCATCTATTGACAATGATTGTAAGAAGCTTCCATCAAAGTCATGCGATGCCATTTTTCATGGTATTTGAATGTCCTTAATATTTGTTTGGAACAATCGTAACATTTGTGTTTACTTAATTTTCAGGTGCGGCTTGGGCATCATAATTAAATTTTTCAGTTCATGCCTAAGTTTAGATTAAAATAGCCTTAATAGTACACATAGTATATTTATTAGCATGGGATCTAAGAGAAAGAAGGCCGAAAAACAGAAGGATTTTGTCAAGCCGAAATTGAGAGTAGGTAAAACTGCCGCTAAACCAGAGAACCATACCGACACTTCATTTATCGCCAAATCTATTTCTATACCGAATCAAACTATTAATAAAAAATCATCAAATACAGAGAACAAACATGAAGTAGATTTGACACATCATATTTCGTTGACAAAGCATCATTCTGATGCTACACGAAAAGAAGTTTTGAATTATATTGAACAGCATCTACCATCTAATCCATCGCTCTACAAAGATATTTTAACAAGTATTGTTCCATTAATAATAGACCAATCACAGAGTGTTCGGAATGCTTTGATATCATTATTATCAGCATGTGCTACACAGCAAGTTGGCTTGTTGGATTTACACATAAGATCTATTATTCTTTTTATACATCTGGCGATGAGCCATATTAAACCAGATATAAGAAATAGCTCGACCAAATTTTTGTCAGTATTAATTGACCATGCAACAGAATCATTGGTGCGTTCGTACTTCATTAAAACATTGAGGTCGTACTTTACATTATTATCCTGGACCTTGACGAATGATAAGAAAGCGGTTTCCTTGGCCATCACCACTAGTTCTTCTATTGGAGGTCCAAGCAAGAAAGCACGTATTCATCATTTATCTATATTGAGAGCATTTTTATCCGCTGCATTGTTTCCTATCAATACCAATGAAACCAAATTGGACTATTCAGAAATAAAGATGATTCACCCTGAATCCTACAAATATTTGATTCCTTCAACTACTCAACCATTTGCATCTTTGAAATTATTTGTTCAAGAAATACCGAAGCAGAAACATATGGACGTTCAGAAGGACACCATAAAAGATGATAACGCATTTTCAATAAGTGATTTGGATACTATCTCCACTGAGGATTTGGATACCAGACGCAAAGTAATGCTTGATGTTTTTATGACACCAATGGTTAAGAATTTGAAGAATTTAATAAAGGAAGGCGGAGAAGTCGGTAGGGAAGCACACTCTTGTATGAAAGTTTTAGAACAGTTACAGACGGAGACTAAATAGATCTATCTTTTATTGGCTTAATATTCTTATATAATTGTATACTACACTTGTTACCGTATTAGGAAATCTAGAATATAATAAGCTGCGATTTTATAAGAACAAGATCTTACGACTGGAGAAAGATGATCTTCTTCAAAGACAAATGCTTAGATTGGTAACTAGAACACAAGCCTTCCGAGCTGTGACACTCTACAGAACACAGACTGTTGTTTCAAGATGCATTCCTATTCGTTATTTTCAAATCTCGCCAATATTAGCTAAGAAAAATAAGGTTAAAGGTGGTAACAAGCACAAGAATGAAGCACAAGAATTAGAAGAAGACAATACCGATAATCAAGTTCCTGAAATAGATTTTGATGACGCAACTAATAAATTTAAGGGCGTCATTGAAAGATTTAGTAAACATGCAAATGAAGCAAAGTTAGGTAAAACCAGCCCAAATATTTTTGATAAATTGATAGTAGAAACTGCAGACGGTGAAATTGGGTTTACTTCGGTAGCACAAACTACAGTCAAGGGAAGGAATTTCATGATTACAGTGTTTGACCCCTCTAACGTTAAAGCAATTATTAATGCGGTCTTAGGATCTGATTTAAATATGAATCCCCAAGTTGATCCATCAAACAAGCAAACCTTAAAGGTTCCATTACCCCCTTTAACTACCGAAAGTAAAAAGGAAAATGCTAAGCAATTAAAGTTAGTTTATGAAAGATTTAAAAATGGATCTGGAAGAACCAATGGGTCTTTAGCAACTATAAGAGGTGACGTTAAAAATAAATTTCAAAAGCAGCATAAAAAGAAGAAGCTAAGCGACGCAGAAGAAAAGATATTCAAGGACTTTGAAAAATTACATAAACAGTATACTGATAAGTTAACTGAAGTATTTAAATCTGCCGAACAAGCAATACTTAAATAATTCTTTATATAAAATATATTTTAAAAAATAATTCCATCTCCGACAAATATTCTTCTGTGATATTTCTCACACCACTTGATTATTTTTAAACTATGCTTTATTAACTCCTGGGAAGCAATTTCGCCACTACATAAGCAATAAAATTCGGATGTAGAATCAGAGAGCATAAACCCAACCACAGTAGTTCCTGAAATTTTCCATTTTGAGTAGGTAAGCTTTTTATTATACTTTTTCGTTGCAGGATCAGTTGAAAAACCAGTTGCCTTATTATTATGCAAAGTTGAATAGAAGTATACCAATTCTAATATTGTGGTAAAACTCATGGAACCTTTTTCATTATTAAAGTGTCTTGCATCGCTCATAAAACATTGATTGTATCTTTTCAGTTTGTAAATAAAATGCTTAATCAAAGGAACTTTTATGTCATTTAGTATAGATAGGTTATTCGAAGCCAAAAGATCTGAACTTAATGCATTGCGAAAACTTTCACTGCTTGTGATACTATTAATAATATGCTTAGATAATTCTTGTTGCTGAAAGAAGCTATTTTTATTCCCACTAATTAATGTAATGATGATCGGCTGAGGTGGTACATGTTTTCCATCCACGATAACATAACTGCTCAAATCAATTTTTTTAACAAACACATAAAGAAATCCATTGGGGTTGAAATCGGGCATGCAAAGTGGAATCCATAAATCTTCCGTTGATTGTGAATCATCAGACTTGGTAGAAATCGATGATATCATGGTAAATAGAACTTTAAGATCTTCCTTAGATAGGGCGTGATTTTTAGGCTTCATCATACTCAAGATTTTTCCAGGTGATGTACTCAACAAGGCAAATAATAGGTCATCTCCCAAGAAGGTTTCCTTATCTCCAGAATCAGTAATGTCAAAAAGTCTAGAAGGTGTTTGAGGCTTATTTTCTTTAATCTTTAACTTCTTGCATGATAATAAAATCGAGTTTAACTTAGACCTAGTAGTATTCGTGATTTTTGCGCTTTGTAATGATGAATCAAGTAACTGACTTAAAAAAAAATCGAGGCCTGGGATATTATAAGGTGTAGGCACTTCAGAAGTTGAGAATCCATATGTTAGCTTCATGCACAAAGAATCTAAATTATGGAAATCCAAAGGTGTCAAAATCTTTCTTAAATCATAGTTCATTCTGTTCTGAAAATTCTTTAGTATTGTAGATTTCGAAAGAACTGCTAATAGGTAATTGTATAACGTATTAAGTTGTCCTATCAAAATGCTATTATTTTCATCTGGGGCATTATTTATCATGGTTTCATGCTTTAGTTTTGTCATAGCTACAAATATTAAAGGATCCTTATTCATGATTACAATTTTTAGATCATCACCGTAGTGAACTGATTTAATCTCCTCTTTCATAGACTCTTGAAAGGTGGAAACTATAGTGGTTATAAATCCCATATAGCCCATTATGACACTGTCCGAACCATTCATACAATAGATAGGTTTACCAGCAGTAGATAATATGAAGAAATGCTTAAATTTGCCGTGAAATGAATTTGAATCAGAAGATTTTGAAATCGAAATATATCTTTCAATGAACTTAGTTTGTGATTCCATTTTATAGTTATCATTAGTTAAAGTACTTAGATCCATAAATGACAAACGACTTTGTGAATTAGCACTCGAACTTGCAAGCCTATTATCTTGCCTAACTAACAGATGTAATATCTCTTGTAATTCTTCTTCATCATTGTCATTGTTAGTGCTTTCCTCATCTGTATTATACCCTGATGGAAACAAACTTCGCTCACTGGGAGAATATTTATTCAGTCTAGCTGAGCGTAAGTTATCGTTATCTGAGTCAGAATCGTCCACCGGGGACACAATGTTTGCATTTCCAATATTCTCTAGATTCACTGCAGTTGTTGCATCACTTACTAAACCATTAGCAGCATTTGAAGCATTTAGGTTAACTATCAGCTGTCGTGTTAGCAAGACAGTTGAGCTTTTTCTAGTAGGTTGTGGAGGCTTTAATGTTTCTTGGGATTGTGAATTGTCAACATTATTATTATTACTTGAATTACCCGGGGGTTTACTTCCCAAGCTTTGTTCACCACTCATGCATAAATGATAGTCCAATAAAGATAATTGAGGATTTTTAATTACAGCTATCGATCAAATTTCATGGACTATGAGTTGATATTGCTCAAAAATATGCGACCGAACAATTCTACCTACAAGCACTACAATTGTCTCTTAATTTATAATTATACATTATAGAGTACATAATAGCCTATCTAAGAAACATATACCAAACTAAGAAGACAAAGAACAAGCCACACCCAACTATTGGTGCGTATTGTCTGAGCAAAGCATCGAAATTGATCTTCTGGGCATGCTTCCTATATTTAATAGAATCATTTCTTAAACTAGAAGACAAATCACTCATTTTGTCCAATGAATCACCTCTGTACAACAAGTCTTCAATATTCTTGGTCATAACTTTCTTAACATCTGCTAAGTCGTTATTCAACTTGTCCAAATTGGATTGCGCTCTTTGATCTTGGTAAATTTTCTTAGTCTTGCTCAAAAAGTTATCAAACGAACTGAACCCAAATGGTCTAGCACTGTTGCTCAATGCCTCCTGACCGTGTGAGTTCCAGAATTCATGTGAGATCTCTGATAAATACGAAAATGCTAATTTTCTAGGATACGATTTATCGCATATACTCAAGTATATTATCGAATTATCTATCAAGTAGTGGATGTTATATTGTCCCGATTCAATTGTAGCCTGTGGTTCGGAATTGGGAGTGATTCTACTAATAAGAATCTTGCATTTTTTCTTCTGATCCATCAATGATGGATCGTTATTATCGTCGACTGACCCGCATAATGGAAGTGCTGATTGTCACTTGTTAGTTTCGATTCATCGTCTCAAAATAAAAACATATATTCCATACATACCATCATATCTGTAGATTAATGTAGATTTGACCATTATTTGTTCTTAGTGTACCCCTGTAATATTCTTTTCTTAGAATACTACTAACTATGGTGTTTTTTGGAAATCATATAGGCATCACGTGCACATTCCAATTCTGATCATCATAAGAAAAAAGTTCATACAAAATTCTCTCCTTGTGTTTTATTAGTGAATCAGCTTACAGGCTTATAATAAACAAGAATTATTGTACAATAGAAGATAATCTAAAGACTGAAATCATAAAGAAATATTTTCCACAGAAAAAAATATTGAAATATGGATTTATCCAACTTATCATCAGATCTTCCTCCTACAAAGCCTATCAACCAAGCATCAATTAATGAGTTGAACAGGGAGTTAACGACTGAATTTAAGAATGCAGCAAAGTCTGTGGTGGCATTATACAATACTTCGACGTCCGGTACAGCAAATAACTCTAAAAATAAAGCAGAATTTGCCAATGCCGCCAAGTCCGTGGCAGCGTTATATCGATTAACAAATAATGGAAACGGACTACATCACCATATGGGGTATTTGGAATGCCTTGATGACTTACTAGGAGTGATTACAAATGGTGAAGATATCGAGAACTGGGCATTAACAAAGCGGGCCGAAATTACAAATATCAATCATGGACAAGGGGATAATGCGAATATAAATGGACCAAATCAAGAACAGAAAGAAAGTAAAGAAACCAGAGAAGCGCGTCAAGGTGCAGACGAAGAATTGCATATTCCGTTGGATTATGAGTTTTCGTTTTCTCTGGATTTGGCTCCAGGATACCATTTTAGGCCCAGCTTTCCCCCATTGTCAGTAACTCATTCTTATAAACAGAGGGCAAATTTCAAACAATTGAAATCATCGGATCATTTAGCAAGAATGAGAATGCATCTGAAACAAAAACAATCACAACTGCAATATCAATCTCTGGAAGACCTTTGCAGCACATCAGAAGAGGGTGATAGCGATTCAACTGATAGAGATCATGAAGAAGTCGACGCTGTAACTTTTAAAAAGAAAAAATCATTCGATAAAGATGGCGATATAAAAAGAAGAAGACTTAATGGACAAAATGAGGCTTCTGTAAATTCGCCTAAGAAATGAGGTTATCTCACTTGCATACGTGTATAATAATATTATTACATAGTTTTCATTTATCTAGTTAGGATTATGGGGTTACATATATAGATAAGACTTGGTAAATATACAATCGATAAGTATTAAAGCAATTAACCAAACAATGTTTATACATTACTTTAGTGTGCGAATAATCCATCTGAATTATCATCGTATTCATCATCATAATCATCATAGCTGTAGTCACTTCCCGATTCATCATCAGAGTCAGATTCATCGGTATCAACTGCAAACTCTTCTTCATCATCTTCAACAATACCTTCCAAAGAGAGACACAACAAAGTGTCACCCTTTGAATGGGTACCCTTTGCAACTTCAAGGCTCGATTCAACGTTACAATTGGTCAATCTCAGCTTACTACGTATGATAACACCATTTCCTAATATACAATTTTCAAGCTGAACGTCATCTTCGATTGTAGTATTATTTAAAATGAGACAGCCTGTTAATTTAACTCTCTTTCCAATATTGCAAGAAGAACCAACAATAGTTCTCTTGACATTAGTCTTTTCATCAACAGAAGTATTTTCGCCAATCAAACAATCTATACCAATATTAGCAGAAGCCTTATCCTTAGGATGAGAAGCCTGTTGCTGGTGTTGACCCTTGGTAAGAGCTTGTAATTTCATAAAATGTCTATTAGCTTCCATCAACACTGGTGTATTGTTAACTCTAAGAAATGTAGCTTGATCAGGTAAAATGCAAAATCCCACAGTATCTTTAGGTTCTGAGTGCTTCCAAGATCTACGGGATAAATCACGAATAATCTTGGTAATCGATCGGTTGTGGAAATATGATTCTGTACATTTTTCTTCTTGATCAAAGACCGAAAATATCTGATCCACTGATCCAAAGAAAATCGAACTGTTCAATAACTTGGTACTAATTGTCGAATTAGGATACTTCCAGCACATTTGTGTTCTTATTTGTAACGTCTTGTGAAAATCAATATCTTCTTTAGAATAGATATCCAAGAGTTGACATTGGCCACTTGCCAAATCAGAATAGACGGTATAATTTTTAGGAAAAATTTTTGACTTTTTATCTTCTATGTCAAGCTGATTTCTATAATAAACCAACAATCCAAGGTCCGACTCCTGTCTATTCCTGTATTCTTCGATCAACACTTGTGGAGGTAAATTGGTGATGAAATCACACGGCAAGATCACAAAGTGTGGACTCGATTTCAATGCCGCCGTCTTATACAAATGGTACAATACTTCACCACTGGAACTGCTGTTGAGTGCTAAGATTTCTACTGACCGCGAGAAAGACCCACCATCATCATCGCCGTCCGCATCCTCTTTTGCTTTCTCTCTCTTACTTTTCTCGCTCTTGTATTCATCCAATACCCTTTGAACTTGTTCACTAGAATCAGCATCACATACCACTGTCACTTTTGGAAAGAATGCCTTTTCACACCATTCCAATACATAATCAATCATAGGTCTGTTCGCAATCGGTAATAATGCCTTGGGCATCCCCGTTGATCTCACTTGAGAAAATGGAGACAAGGCTTTTCCCGATCCACACAAGATAACTGCATGAAATTCCATCCTTTATAATCCTTGACTAAGATATACAGCTCCCAATCGTCCTTTCGTCTTGAATACTATAGCAGTCCTTTATAAATTTTTCTTCAAACTTTTCACGTGAGGAAGATCTGGTAGTGCGACGAAATATAAAAACCTTCAGCTATGTTTGCCACTGCTTAGAGGGTAGAGGAAATAGAAACTGGCTATTAGAGTATAATAAAGGTTAAAACAGACCAATTAATATCACATCATATACCATTGAATAAAAAGTCAATAATATCGTCTAAAAATACCGATAATAATGAGTGCTGAAGAGAATGATCCACTTTTGACCGCATTAAATGCTGATGGACAACAAAATGATACAGCAGCAGAATCAGCAGATCCTGAAAGAGAAAGGGCATTGTCCAAGTTCAAGGATAAGTTGATTGAGCATAGAAAGTGGGATGCAAGATTAAAAGAGTTAAGATTGAGTATACGAGACTTAGATGCAGATTATGATAAGACAGAAAATGATATAAAAGCGTTGCAGTCAGTCGGGCAAATCATTGGGGAAGTTTTGAAACAATTGGACGATGAAAGATTTATTGTGAAGGCTTCTAGTGGACCTCGTTATATTGTTGGTTGCCGTAACACAATTAAAAAGGATGCCTTGAAAAACGGGGTGAGAGTATCGTTGGATATGACCACATTAACGATTATGAGAATCTTGCCTAGAGAAGTTGATCCTTTGGTCTATAATATGACTACCTTTGAGCCTGGAGAAATTTCATTCAACGGAATTGGTGGTTTAACCGATCAGATCAGAGAATTACGTGAGGTTATTGAATTGCCATTGAAAAATCCGGAATTGTTTACAAGAGTGGGTATTAAATCACCAAAGGGTGTATTATTATATGGGCCACCGGGTACAGGTAAAACATTGTTGGCTAAAGCAGTTGCTGCTACAATCGGTGCCAACTTCATATTTTCGCCTGCATCGGCAATTGTCGATAAGTACATTGGTGAATCTGCGAGATTGATTAGAGAAATGTTTGCATACGCTAAGGAGCACGAACCTTGTATTATTTTTATGGATGAAGTTGATGCCATTGGTGGCCGTAGATTCAGTGAGGGTACCTCTGCTGATCGTGAAATTCAAAGAACTTTGATGGAATTATTAAATCAAATGGATGGGTTTGACACGCTTGGACAAACAAAGGTTATTATGGCTACTAATAGGCCAGATACATTAGATCCTGCATTGTTGAGAGCTGGAAGACTTGATAGAAAGATTGAAATTGGTTTACCTAATGAAGCTGGTAGATTGGAAATTTTCAAGATTCACACCTCGAAAGTCGCTAAACAAGGTGAATTTGATTTTGAAGCTGTGGTTAAGATGAGTGATGGATTTAATGGTGCAGATATTAGAAATGTCATTACTGAAGCTGGATTCTTCGCTATCAGAGAAGAAAGAGATTATATTCTTCAAAACGATTTAATGAAGGCAACTAGAAAGGTTGCAGATGTGAAGAAGTTAGAAGGTAAAATAGATTACGAAAAGTTATAGTTTAGTATGTCATGTATCTATTTAAGCAGTTTCTGACAATCATAATACATAATGATCAAACAATGGTCACTTTACGAAATTTTCAAACTTATAGTAGTTGTTTCTTTAGATGAGTATATACATGAAATCTTATGTTATATAGTTAGATACAATCAATTTGTATTGAATTGGAAATTAGTGGATAAAACTTTTAAGGTGCTTGATTGTGAAGTTTTTTCTGCTCTTCAAGTTCGGCTTCTTCAATGTTCTTCATAGTTTTGGCAAAGTCTGGAATCTTGGATTCAGATAAAGCGTCCAAATGAGCAAGCAAGGCAGGGTTATTAATATTGTTGATGTGATCAGCCATTCTAGAACCAATGAATTCTTGTATTTCCTCAGATAATTTCTTGTACACTTTCTTAGGTTCAGTCGCTTTCTTAGCCAAGTAGATCTTTTGTTCATCTGATAATGGCATGTCTGGAGCATTAACCTTTCTAGCTTGAGCCTCACTAAGCACACGCTTTTTGTGTTTCGAGTATGGGTTTCTTAATTGTAATAATGCGTCAGTTGGCACTGGTGGTTTAGCAATGGATTGCAACTCATAGGTTCTTTCTAAAGCTGTTTGTTGACTTGTAGACAAGTAATCATCCTTAGGCTCTTGTGGAGGGTTTGGCCAAGGTATTTCTATAGAATCATGGTGTTTTACAAATCTCTTCGGTAACCATTTCTTGTATCTTTCGTCGTAGTATTTTTCTTTGTAAACAACTTCATCAGCGACAACGTAATAAACTTTTCCATTCTCGTCCTTGTCTTTGGCAGCAAGCTTTATGTGCTCACGCTTGACATATTCGGGGTAGTCAATAAGATGACTAGATTGGTGTTCAACCCAATTCTGTTTCGGGAGAAGCTTTTTGGAAGTGACATCCGCCAATAAGAATGAGTTCATTTCTGGAGAATATTGGAAAATAGTAGATACAGTTCCTTTCTTTTCTCCTCCAGTGATATAAGCAAGGTCACCATTAGCAAACCCGATCTGTTCAATCTTATTTTTCCTTTCCCATTTAGCAAGAGGCCATTCCTTGGTCTCAAAGGTTGGTAAGGTATATTTGTTGGTTTTTGCTAAATAAACATCACGAAGAGCCTTAGGGTACTTTTCAACGTCCCTTTGAAATCTCTTTTTAGCCGTATTCCAAGACATATCTAATCGTTATTGAATGTTGAACAACTATTTATCTTTCTTAATACACTGGTGAAAAAGTGAAAATTTAACGAAATTTTGAAAAATTCCGTTCGCGACTGTATACAGGAATATGAATTACTTCCTAACAAATGCTTTAAACTACCCAGTATCTATGTCATGATCTACAGTTCCACCTTACACTTAAGAGCATATCTGTAAACAAATTAATATATTAATATACAAAATCGAAGGCTATCCATTTCAACCTCAAGATTCGACGCAAATCTTTAATATACTATTTATACTATTCGGTACAAATATTAATGAATTCCTGTTCATTGACTAGAAAACTGTTAGTATTTCACTGATGATGCCATATTTTAGTACTTTAATAGTTTTATAATACATACTCTCTCCATCTTCATCTAGATCGAATTCGTCTATCATAGCTCTCAATTCATCGTCAGTCAAGTTTTCTCCCAATTCTTTGGCCACTCTTCTTAAGTTTCTTAAACTAATCTTCCCTGTGTTATCATCATCGAACAACTTGAAGGCTCTACGTATTTCGTCTAATGGGTCCCTATTCACAATTTTTTCGCCAACTATAATATTATGTTAGTAACTTTCCAAAATATAAGTCAAAAACTACCAAGTAGCCTCCTGATTATAACTTCAGCATTTTCTTCCTCAATTATACGTACCAGCTTGGAAAAAGTTTTCGTAAGTAATGAGATTCCTGTCGTCTGTATCGTATTCGTGGATTATATCCAACACTTCTCTTTTAGACAATTCAAAACCTAAGGCTCTGAACGCTACTTTTAACTCATGATAATCTAAACAACCGTCATTGTTCATGTCAAAGAGAGAAAAGGCTTCCCTTATTTCTTGTTTTTGTTCATTTAATAACTCAAGTTTAAGATTACCCAATGCTCGCTTTTGATTGTTGGATGCGTTTCCGGGAGTTGATATTGATGTATTGCTTTGATGTGACATTCCTGAATTGTTCGGGTATTGATCGTTGCCTTGTTTCCTATTAATAAAGGACATATGGTATCACTTTGACGATAAGTTTATAAGTATATACTTCTTGTTTATCACAGTTGATTCTCGCGTAGATCGTAGATCGCGTAGAAAATCCACAAAGAATTTATTAGGTACATATAATAAACAGTGTTCGTTAATTCTTGTATCTCATGGAAGAATTGTCAATAAACCAGAGAGTTTTTGTTAAAGATGAACCAGGGATTATAAGGTTTATTGGGAAGACTCAGTTTGCTTCAGGAACATGGATTGGAGTTGAGCTTCAAAATGCTCATGGGAAGAATGATGGGTCAGTAAATGATATAAGATATTTTGAATGTGATAAAAAGGATGCAAACTACGGAGTTTTTGTTAGACATTCATTAATACGTACGAATTCGATTCAATCACCCAAAACTATTGATACTCTGAGTCTTGAAAATATTATCAATAAGTTGCAAGATAAGCTTCGAAATGCTAATGAAGAGACCAAAGAGCTCAAAAAGAAAATTGAACGGCTCAAAGAAGACGTAACTCGACACCAGAGTGCTAATCTGTCTATAGAATCCAAGTTAGAAATGGTAACAACTGACAAGGAGTTTCTTGAGGATTCAAACCGTAAGGTGAATCAAGCATTGGAAGAGTTGCAGCAGAAGTATGAGGATTTAAAAACGGATTTTCAAATTATGCTGGAAGAAGTGGAACTAAACAAACAAATAGAACAGGAAATAATGTCTCAAATGAAAGAATCGGATGTTAATGATATAGACTTTCAAGTTATTCTTCTGCGAAATAGACTGTTGGAGATTGCCCTAACGAGTCTTCAGAAATTGTCGGCTGAAAATGAGTTAAAACTTAAAAAGGAAATTCAGTATCTAAATCAAAGACTAATTGTAAAAGAAAAAGAAATCGGATCGCACGACGAGCTTCTTCGAAACCTATCAGCTGCTCAAGAAACAATTGACTCGTTACAAGGTCAGTTAGATTCAGCATTACAACTGGAAAAGATGATTGAGCATTTAAATTTAGAAAACGATAGTCTCAACTCGAAAGTTTCAAGTCTCACCAAGACCATTGACGAGTTGACTGAATTGCATGAGTTAGATAAGAGCCTTGAGGAAAACCAAGCATTAGTTGAGAAAGAATTGAGGAAGGATATCTATAACTTGTCTTCTAAAATAAAGGCAAATGAAGCAGTCATTGAGGAGCTTAATAGAAAAAATAAGTATATGGAATCAAAGATTTCCGAATTCAAAAAAGAAGCTAGTAGTAAGGTTGGAGGTGATCAGAATCTAGAAGAATTACAGATGCAATTAGAATCATTACGGCTTGAATTCAGGAAAACTCAATCTTCGAATGAATATTATAGAATAACGCATGATTTGCTCAATGCAAAGCTAGAGATATTGCAAGAAAACTTGCATTTTCCAAATACTAAGTATAAGGTAGTTCTTAAAATTCTTTTATCAATAAAGATAACTATATCTGCAATAACTATTATAAATAATATTATTACCATGGCTATTGAAAAAGATTCATCATCAAATAAAGGTACATTATTTAATGTCACTAATCGTTTTCATTCTTTGAAAAGCTTCTTACAAAATATTTCTGTTTTATGGGAGTTTAATTATAACCTTGAAGCATACCGACCTGTTGAAGATAAATTTTATAAGATGATTTCTGATTTACAACTGAGGATAGATAACTCTACGATATTTGTGAAAGAGGGAAATTATGTTAGCATTAATACTGATTACATTGACGAGTTCTTATTGGAAGCTACCGAGCTAATGGATTTAAAATTCATCAAGAATGAGGAGACAAGTGTATATTTTCAAAATGCTACTTGCTCCAAATTTTTACTAGAATCATATCGAAATGAAGCTAGTTTATGTATCAAAATGGTTGGCATACTTAAAGAGGTTTTTGATACATCTCATGAAATGGAATTTGTGACTTCAATAATGCAATTGGATAACATTCTATCTGCAAGTTTGAGCCAAGAAATAGAATTTCACCGACTCATACTAATATTAAAGGATAACTTCAATGATGGCAATAGTATAAATGTTTCAATGTCTTCAATGCCTCATTTTTACAGCTCATTAAAGGAACTTAATTCTCCTATAGAAATATTGCTGAAAATTTTGGAAGAAGTGGAAGTAGAAAGTCGTTTAAATAAGAAAACTGTTTCCATTGGTACACTGGTATTGAAAAATATCGTTGATATTAAGGATACTGATGGTAGCCCCAATTTCTCTTCGGTATTAAATATTTTGAAACAAAGAGATCATTTTATGAAATTACAGGTCATAAATAATCATCGCACTCTTCCAAAAGTATACTCTTTGCTTAATGATGGCCATGCTTCATTAGATGCTAATTCAACAAATAATGATGCAGAAGAAGAACTCAAAGCCTTAAAACTAAAATATGCTGGCGTATCTACTCAACTTTTCGAAAAGGAGAAATTTATTCAAGAATTACAACTAAATATAAAATTTCTACAAAACAGTATGGAAAAAACTTCTGTCAGGAATAAAGAGTATATCCAGAACATGAAAACTGAGCTTGACCATATAAAAGATAAATATGAAAAGTCAAATGAGAAATACAAAGAATTATTGAAAGCCAATGAAAAAATAGAATCAGAAATAAAAGAGCTAAGAGAGTATTCTCGGGTGGAGGGTGATAAGTATTACAATAAGTTTTCTAGTTTGGAAAGTGAAAATCAGTATAATGTTAATATGACTTTGCTAGATGAAATCGTGGTGCTAAGCAAATTATTAAAGTACAGCAATACTGAGCAAGATGGGCAAGAGGCCAGGGGCCTCGATTGGTTAAAGAAACCATTAATATCTAAGTATAGGATGGAAAATTCACTAGATATTGCATTAAAATTCAGACGCAATTCTTCAAATCTAAGAGACATATCAAAGAATACAAGGCTTGTGAACATTTCTAATAAATGCACAACGTGGAGGCCGAAGGCTAGCATACCAAAGTATATGGCTTTGATATTAGAAGAAAGCGCTACGAATTACTTTGAACAAAGGAACCTTATACTCTCTCGATTATCGTCATCGTAGTCATCATAGTCATCATAAGCATCGTCATCATTAATTAATATATATATATATATATATGTATTATTTACAAGAATCAACAGCTATAGTAGTATTAGCTTGTTTCATATTATGCGAAGATTCCCCTAGACCTTTTTTAGGCCACTTAGTTACTTTGTCAATATGATCAGCAGGATACAAGTATTCTAATAGTAAGTAAAATATAATATCCAAGACAACGCACAAGACAAACAACTTACCCACTATTAACCCGCAACAATGATATTTCTGTAATCTATGCACCAATGGCTGGTTCAATTTTTTTAAATCCAAGGAATTATAAACATTTTCGGTACGACATGCAATGTTCTTCCAACTGTACATTTTCGATACCTCATCAAAAAATTTCGATGTGTCAATATCCCCCGATTCTATCAAGTTCACCGCCTTTAATGTTGCCGCTACCAAAGAATCTTCCTCGGGATCAGCAAAACTAGTCATATGGCTAGGCAAAACTTCAGGAATTCCCCCAACTTTTGTAGTGACTACGAACAATCCACATGACGCAGCTTCCACAATGACAGTACCAAACGCTTCAGTAAGAGAGGGATGTAGATATATATCTCCCTGCACCATGACATCTCTAACCTCTTCATGTTTCACAGCTCCAATCAACGTAACTCTTTCTTGCAAGTAATACTTTTCACGCATTTGTTCTAAATCAAGGAATTTTGGCCCATCTCCTGCAATCAAGAAGTTCACATCTGGTTTTTCTGCACAGATAGTTGGAATGATTGCAGTCAAGAGATCAGCGCCCTTATTAGGAAACAATCTAGATATCACAACAATTGTTATGTTCTTTCGTGATCTTTTCTTCTCTGGCTCTAAAGGTGAAAAGTCTTTTGCTATGACCGCATTTGGTATTACTGAAACATTTAATGGGTCTATGGATGCTCGTAATACAGTGTTTTCCTTACATGTATGTGACACACAGATGACATGGCCTATATCACTTAGCGTAAATTTCAATAATTTATTCCCCACAATTGATGTGACGTTTGCAAATCCGTACAATGAATGGTCAGTGAATACAGTTCTTAATCCCATGGTACGTGCATGTAGAATTGATTCACCGCAAATCGTAGATAATGATCCATGTCCATGAACAATATCAATCTGCTCTCGAATAAAAATATTTCGAATTATTGGGAATGCCAGAAAGACAGTTGGAAGAGCTGAACTTCTGTAAACAACATAAAATGGAACATAATATACTTTTAATCCATTGGTTAAAGTTCGGATTCCATTTCTTGACCCATAGTCATGGGTAATGATTATGACTGAATGTCCCATTTCTATTAATTTTTGTGACAAATGGTACACATGGAACTCCACCCCACCAGGCTGGGGATAGAAGAAATCCGTCACCATTGCAATATTATACCCCATCATGTATTCTCTATTATTAGATGTCCCATTGATAAACTTTAGATCAAGAAAGAATTCTGTTACTCATTCATTTTCTTTTACGGCTCTGCGCGGTGAAGGTCTACAGAGCGAGCTGTGATCAAAATCTTAAATAACATGATGGCATAGAGCTATGCATAGAACTGAGATACAGAAATGTATTACGAATGGGTAAGAAGTTAAATAGGTTAAAAATTTGCCTTCTTCAAGACGTGAAACGGTAGAGTATAATATATTGATATACATTCTATTCAAGCTATATACGCCTCTCTTGGTAAAGATGCAACGGAGTTTTTGAAATTTATAGTACATTGTTGGTAATCCCAATTGCTTTGTTCACAAAGCATAATACCATATTGAAGGTTTAATTTGGTTTCCAACAATATCTTTACCAAAATGTCTTGTTGTACTGGGTTCAAATTTGCTTTCACCTCAGCAGGTAAATCTGCTGCTGTTGGTGTTGGGGTAGGCACTTGATTTGGAGGAACTACTGGTGGAATATTAGCTGGAGAATTTGTGACTTGTGGTTGAGGAGTTCCTTCTGCTGACCTTGTTATATCATTCCACGCTTGGGATCCACCAAATGATCTAATTGAGAGAAGATCGCTAGCAACAATAAAGCTCCCATTAGGTCCTGGGATGACGACAAATGTCCTATCGAAACTTTTTGTACTTAATGCAATTTTTTTGTGTTTTTGGGAGCCATAACGGTTTCTAGATTGGCCTTGATTTCCCAGAACTGCTTCATTATTATCTGGGACTGCTGTTTCCTCGAATGAACCATGCAAAGTAATTATTATACCATTCAATTGTGGGAATCTATGACTTTCCATACTAAAAAGCTGTGGTTGAGAAATTAAGTCATGGCGGGTTTTGGGTAATTGAGAAAACAACTTGAATATTTGCTCCTGGCCTTGAGCAACACGGCCAGCCCTTGATTTCACAGACGAAACTCTTGTCAAGTTACGAGATTGAGGTAAGTAGTAGCCAAAATCTGTAGAACTACCGTATCCACCTGTTGTATTTGTGTCCATTACATAAGGATGTGATGAATCAACCTGCATCGAAAATTGAGAGTTTTCTTGATATAGAACCAATAGCTCTTGTCTATTGCTATCCCACAATTTATAGAAATTCGTAATGAAGTTTGTTGACATATTTTGTACTTCTTCATCTTGGAAAAACATTGATTGAGAAGCTTCAAAAGGAAATGTAAGATTACTAAGTAACAATTGTTCATTCCTGATTACTTCACCGTTCAAAACAATGAGCCTTGGGAATGATTTCATTAACTCAATTTTTATATTTAAAATGTCATTTGGATTCGCTTGGTTGTTAAAGAGCGGATTACCTATAATAATTAATTCCCTCAAAAAATTTAATTTGTGCCTCCATGTCTCAAACAGCTTCAAGCGATTGAAGTTGTTGTTCAGTAAAGACAAGTTTTGTAATAATGGAAAAGTTTGTGCTAAAGTGGAGATGGTACCAATGTCAGTTAAATTATTACCAGATAAATCAACACTATTTACATCGAGGTTTAATTCTTTTGCAATCTTCATTAAAGCTGGGAAAAACTTGGATGTGGTTGATATAGAGGCGAAGAAACCCTTTGACACTAAATTAGCATCTTGCTGCACGCTACTTAAATTCAACATCTTAATTTCCGGTTGATACCTGGTTTTTAAGAATTGTGTAATGGTTTCTATAGTAGATCCACCAGTATTGTTTACTGACCCTCCCATCTGGGATGATATAGAGTTGGCAGCAGTAGCTTTTGTAATTTTCAATGACTGACCAGCGAATTTTACGCCCGACCAAGTACATAATTCGTCTGCTTCTTTGGGGCTCTTCACATAACCTTTTAATATTCCTGTAGTTGGATCAACGCTAGAGTTACTCACAACTATTCTACACTTCCTAGAAATAAACTTAATGCATTCATCTGGAGTTGCACCATTCCAACCTAAAATTTCAACTGGAATTGAGTTTGCTGACACAAATTGCTCAACATTTTGCTGATTGAAGTTACTTCTGTTATTATTGTTGTTATTATTATTATTGTGGAAGCCACCTCTACCTCTTCCCCGGTAACTCATTCTGGTGATATATAGAGGGATGAGTTTGTTTAACTTCAACTACATCTCTTTAATCAATCGACATTTTCACATCGAAATATTTGATTTTGTACACGACTTATATTATGCCATATATATTCACTATAAACTACTTATCGAATTCCATCTGCTGGAAAATACAGGAGCCAGCTCATAGTGTAAACCACTACACCCATGAAAGTGTATATTGTGTCCAAAAGAATTCGAAAACCAATTCATACTGTGTCATTTTCATGGAGTGAACCCACCACAGGGTATTTATTCTCAAAATGCTCTTCCCAACTATCCAAGGATTCTATTTCCTCGGGGGTCAAGTCATCCAAGGGATCAATTTGTTGGTCTATAGGCGTCAAACAATCTAACTCAAACGAATTTTTGGATAATCCACGAGAGGCATCCCTACCTGCAAAGTTCTCGTATGGTCCCCCAGGGCCGTAAAACGCTGCCCCCATCGTCACATTAAACACTCTCTTTCTCACAGCAATGAATATTTTAGGATCGTCGCTTCCGTTGTATTTTGCCAAACTTGCGGGTGTAAATTTGCCTTCAACAATAGTTTCTGCTGTCTCACCTTTATCTGGATTAGAAATCTCAATCCCCGAGAAAACATTTCTTAATAAATATGCCACAAACAAGATCACTATAATGGTAGCTATCATGGTGCTTTTAATTGATAATACCTCTGTTTTTATATACTATTTTTCTTACCGTTTAAGTTGACTTTTTGGTTTACCATACTTAATACCAGATCCACAAATACTTATCACGTGTTTTTGGGTCGTAATATGGTCCCCCTCTCAGTTTGGATTGACATATGAAGATATACTATCATTCCAAATAGTTATGAACATCTGGATTCCTTGACACATAAAAATCATTCAATTGTAACACGAGACTCTTGTAATGAAACAGTGTGTGTCTGTGATTACGAAATTGGTCGTTTCGTAATGTTCAATAAATCACATTTCCATTCATTGTAATATCCGTACAAGAATATACAGCATCAAAGTATCTCACAGTACCAAACACGGCAGGATAATCTGTTACGTAGAATTCTAACTGTCAAAATGGGCTGCAATGGCTAACTATATGGCCATTCATGGGTTAATGATTTGCAATCAGTAGTCATGTGACTACTTGATATAGTGAAAAATAGTGACATGAAGAAGAAACTGTTAACATACTGATACACCGTACACAGCCAAGAAACTACAATGCCTAGAGACATCATATCATTGGATGACTTGACACCAAACAATATTGGGGTGTTCAAAAAGATAAACGAAGTTAGTTTACCAACGACTTATCCCGAGCAATGGTATAAAGATTCGTTGAACAGCGATCAAATCGTAAAGTTAGCCTTTTATTCGGAATTACCAGTCGGAGCAGTTAAAGGTAAAGCCATTATTACCTCGCACAAGAGTGATAGTTACGAATCGAGCCAACAACTGCAATTACCTTCAGAATCTATTCCTAATGCAGTTTACTTAGAAAGCTTTGCTGTCTTAGAAGCTTACAGGAACTTGGGTATCGGTGCCAAACTCTTAGAATATGTGATTGCAGAAACCAAAAAGAGATTTATGCACGAAGTCATGTTGCATGTTCACATTGAGAATTCTAAAGCAATTGAATGGTACTTGAAACACGGATTTGTTAAAAGCGGTGAAGTAAAGGATTACTATAAAGAACAAGGGTTATCGAATCCTGATGCGGTCATATTGTCCATTAAAGTTTAAAAAGTATTAGACTTTGATTTATATTTAAAATTTATAAAAACTTATATATTAATATAGTACAAGCTTAATTATCACCTTCATCTTCAGTATCAGTGTTGATATCAGTGAAAACACTCTCAGCATCGCTTTCATCTGATACATCCTCCGAACCAGCTTCCTTTTCTTCTGATTTTTTGACATTACCACCTCTTAATGCTGCTAATGCCCCAGCAATGGTGTCTTCTTCTGGGTCAGAAATGTCACTTTCATCATCTGATTCAATATCGTCAGTCTTTCTGGTCAACACCATAGGGGCAGATTTGACTGTCATGACAACAGGAATATCTACATCGCATCCGAAATAAGCATTGTTCTTCATTATTAATCGGTAATGTGTCTTACCTTCATTCGCTGGAGCAGGGCCATTCATCGGAATCTTAAACGAACTAACCACCACATCATCCTTGCCATCAATCCATTTTTCTTGCGTAAGCTCAAGATTACTTAAATCAATATGAGTTAAAGTTGAAGCTTCGGTACCTTCAACTAACTTGTTGTCCTTTTGAGCAATTAAAAACCCTGTCCAAGAATTCGCTATGCTCTTTGGGAAATAAGGGGCATAAGAATATGGCAATGGTGGTTGTTCTTCATTTGACTTCAAAGGATTCTTAAGATATTCTAAAGTTTCCTCATCTTTTAATTTTTCTTCGGAAATTTCAGGACATGATTTGAGTCTAGGCGATTTCACTAAAAATTTCACATATAAATGGGCATTTGACATAGGTGGTACAACATCTTCACCTGGAACCTTGAATCCTGCGTCAATTACTCGAAGAAATGGAATATGCGCAGCAACATTCATAGCAGTCTTTAATTTTTCATCATCTTTAATACCTAAAGTTTTGGACAATTCTTCTTTTGACAATGTAAATAATTTTCCTAACTTCTTCACTGGTTGCTTTTCAACAACCTCATCATCAACATATGGTAATTGCAATAATTCCTGGTATTTGCCGACAGGTTTAACTGCTTGAATAACAGATTTACGTAAATCACAGGCAGTTATTAAAATATCTACCTGTCTGAATACGGTTGCAATATCAATTAAGCCATTGATCAAAGTAGGTAAAACTGCAACAATCTTCAATTTATCCATTTCGAAATTTGGGTTCTTTGATGTGAATTCAAAATTACGGAATAAATGCCATGCAATTAAGTCTCTAATTTGATTAATGTGTAAATGTTTGAAACTAGTTCTGATCTCATGGGATAAACATAACCAGTCTAAAATATCATATGGCGTAACGATCTTTGCTGGGTTTCTGTCGGTTAATTTTCTCGTGAATAACGCAGCCGTGTCTACATGTAAGCCTTTCTTAGTATGTGTCTTCACATTATTCCACCAGCTACCCACGATAAAAGGCAATAAAACTCCGACCAAAACAAAATATATAACGACCATAAATGGTGAATATTTCCCTTCAACCAAGAACTTTGGAAGCGCAATACCATGTGAAACATCTTGAGGACCATCAGGATGGCCGAATTTCAAAAAGTTATTTCTGGTAACTTCATCAGTTAATGCCTTATAAGCCAAGTTGATTCTGATGAATGCGGTCTCCATCTCTTCTTTCACTGCATCAGTTATATCCTTAGGTAATTTATCTGGATGGAATTTCAACGATAATTTTCTATAGCGACTTTTAATCTCTCTTTCTGAAGCAGACGACGAAATATCTAAGATGGTATATGGATCAAATGCCCCAGTTAAATCGGCCTCCTTTGTATAGTATAATGCAATATATATCACAGTTGCCCATCCTAAAATTAACACAAGTAATGTTCTGTTAATGAATCTGGACGACTTTTGTTTGAGTTGGTACTCTTTGATCTTTCTCAAATTCTCCACAGACACCGTACTGGAGTCTTCAAGTATAGAACCCTTAATCTTTGAATTATAAGTAATAGGATCATCAGCATTCAAAATTCTATACACCCACTTAACTGTGAGAGGTACCAAGATGAATGTGAGAATGGCGATTACGAAGAATGGCCATGTCTCTCCCTCTTCATCATAAGTATATTCTGATGCCATGTTTGACTTTTATACCTCAATCTGATAGATAGTTAGGTCAATTATAGATACAACGATTGATTTTCTAGAAAGTAGACAACTTGAGTTTGGAGTTTACGTGTTTATTTGAAATTTCCAACTGACAATTGAAAAGTACTTCGCACGACCTCACTACTATGAATGAACTATTGCAATCAATCCAAGGATTGAAGAGCTTAAAAACGATCAATAATATGATATGATATTGCTATATAATCTAAGTAATATGGAATGAATTAAACTACAAAAAAGCAAAAAATAATTAAGCGAGCTACTTATTTAATGGTGGAATAAACGAATTGGATTTTCGACATAGACAACGTCAAAAGAATCAGCAGCAGCAAAGACTGCCTTATCCATAACAGAGCCAGATGGAGCAGCGATAAACTTAACACCAGATCTGACGGCTCTGTAAACATTATCAGGGAATGGGAAGAAAGCATCAGAAGACAAAGCAACATCGGTTAACTTGCCTAACCATTCTTCTCTTTCCTTTTCGGTCAATGGTTCAGGTAACTCAGCAAACTTGCTTTCGTATTCAGTCTTTTCTGGTTCGGAGGTTGGGATTTGACCAGTGACAAATAAATCGATAGCGTTGGACTTTTCTGGTCTCTTAACACCCTTGGCCCATTTCATACCCAAAACCTTTGGATGTTGTCTGAACCACCAGTTATCTGCCTTGTCACCAGCTAATCTGGTACAGTGAATACGAGATTGCTGACCAGCACCTAAACCAATAACCATACCGTTCTTGGCATAACAAACTGAATTAGATTGAGTGTACTTCAAGACGATGGTTGCCACTGTTAAATCAATGGTACCTTGTTCGGTTAATTCCTTGTTCTTAGAAACAATTTCTTTGAAGGAGTTACCCTTGATGATGGCGTCGTTTCTCTTTTGTTGTAAAGTAATACCGTAAACTTGTCTAGATTCTAAGTTTTCTGGATTGTAGTTAGGATCGATTTGCAAAATACAGTACTTACCACCCTTCTTTTTCTTCAAGATTTCCAAAGCTTCGTCAGAATAACCTGGGGCAATGACACCATCTGAGACTTCCTTAGAAATAATTTGGGCAGTTGGTAAATCAACAATGTTGGATAAAGCGATCCAGTCACCGAAAGAGGACATTCTATCAGCACCTCTAGCTCTAGCATAAGCATTAGCTAATGGAGACAAGTTTTCAATGTCTTCAACAAAGTAAATTTTCTTTTCAACGTCCGATAATGGTAAACCGACGGCACAACCAGCTGGGGAAACGTGCTTGAAAGAAGCAGCGGCAGGTAAATTTAAAGAAGCAGATAATTCTTTAACTAATGGCCAGGAGTTCAAAGCATCCAATAAATTGATGTAACCTGGGGAACCAGACAAAACCTTGAATGGAAGTTCACCTTGAGTAACGAAAGCTTGAGCAGGCTTTTGGTGAGGGTTAGCACCGTATCTTAATGGCAATTGAGACACATTTTCAGCGTATTCCTTTCTGAAGAAGTCAGAAATAGCAACATCGTAGTCGGCGGTATGTTCGAAAGCCTTCAATGCGTATCTGTTTCTAGCATCCGTCGAAATTTCACCTGTCTTTAATTGTTCCAAAAAGCCAGCGTAATCCTTTGGATCAGACAAAATAGTGACTCTTGAATGGTTCTTAGCAGCAGCTCTTAATAAAGTAACACCCCCAATATCAACTTCTTCAACAGCTTCTTCAATGGTAACAGCGGCCTTGGAAACAGTTTCTTTGAATGGGTACAAGTTACAGACAACAATGTCAACCTTTTCAATACCTTGAGCTTCTAAGTCAGCTTCATCACTCTTCAAGTCTCTGGCTAAAATACCACCGTGGACAGCTGGGTGTAAGGTCTTAACTCTACCACCTAACATTTCCGGGGCATGGGTGATAGAAGAAACATCTTCAACTGGAAAACCAGCCTCACGAATCAACTTAGCAGTACCACCAGATGCCAAAATACGAACATCTTGGGCAACTAATCCTTTGGCTAAGTCTAATAATCCAGTTTTATCGTAAACCGATAAAATGGCAGTTTTAGTATGGTTTGGCATTTTCTCGAAATAATCAAATATTGAATTAAAATAATCAACAGAACTAAAAACCAGTTAAATTTGAACAATTGTTTATTCGAATTAAGGGTTTCTTTTTAATTGTTTGAATTGACCTTCAAGTATTTGTTAAGAAATTTAAATTGTGATGGGAGTAATTAATTGATTTATGAAAAATGAGATTAGGGCAAGAGTCAATCTCGCCAATTAATTTTTGTGTTCAAAAAAATTTATACTGTTGACTCCGAGATCACAATAAAGGAACCTAAATTACAGACATCGAACAAATGGATGAACGGAGAAATGGCCAAAAGCGAAGATAATGATTTAGCATCTGTAGTATGACAAAAAATGATATACTGAAAGCTAGAACATTACAAAGTATTACTACATGATAATTAATACAGGCAAAAAATACATTAAAAACTATACAATATGCATATTAATGATTAACCAAATCTTGCATGTTAAATGTAAAAAATCCAATTGATCGTAGCATAGGCCAAAAGCCGAGCACATATCGAAAGGTAATCACACTTAAGATCTGTATCTCCATAAGGATAAGGTGTTGTTTCTCTTCCAAGTGTGACGACGACCAGCCTTGGTGTTGTTGAACAAGTGACCCTTGTTGATACCTCTGGACTTCTTACCGGTGGAAGTAAGACCTCTGGCTTCTCTGTGCTTGTGAACTGGGTTAGCGATCCAGTTGTATCTAGCATCTCTTCTGATAGCCTTGTGGGATGGGTCAAGTAAGATAACTTCGAAGTACTTGTAGGTAGAATCTTGGTTAACCCAGTAAGAGTTTAAGACTCTCAAATTAGAAGCACGACGACCGACACGTTCTTCAGCAGTGGCTCTTAAAGCTCTTTGGTACTTCAAGTGGTTGACACCGTGGTTAGTTGGCTTACCGTAAGTAGCACCCTTTGGAACAGGTCTCTTTCTACCACCTCTTCTAACTCTAACACGGTAGATAACGAAACCTTGCTTGGCCTTGTATCCTAATCTTCTAGCCTTGTCTGGTCTAGATGGTCTAGAAGCTCTGTGGATAACAGTCTTTTGTCTGTATTCCCAACATCTGACACGATGTAAGAATCTCATAACATCAGATTGCTTCTTTCTTTGCAATTCTTCTAAATACTTGTAGGCACCCATTTTAATTTACTATTCCTTGGTAAAGAGTTATATTCTAAAATGAATAATATGTTGAAATTTTTTTTTTCACTGGACTGTTGATGGTGGTGAAAATTTTCTGGGATTGAGACGTAATGCGGGTAACCTTCAGAAAATTTGATTCGAGTAGGCTTGGAATCTCGGTCTATAATATACGCATCGTGTCTATATATACGCATTGGCCATTTTTTTAATCCGACCACCAAGGTTGTTCCGTTAATTTATTATATGCAGAATCAAAAAAGTCGGGGTCTAGCTCAATTGGTAAGGTGTGACTCAAGGGCAGTTACGACCTGACACTGACACAGCAGCTGACACTGAAAACAACAATTCAAACAGACACAAGACCGGATTAGACTTCCAAAAACGGTTTCACATATCCGAGAGATGGCAGTAATATCTATTTGCGGATAAGTTTGCTGTTTCTGGTTAGAATGAAGTGAATAACCCGCAGCCAGCAAGCAAATTATTATGATCGTTCGGATATCTCGTTGAATTATAATGCCTAAATATTGGAGATTTAACTCAATCATTCATTCTTTTTCAAGTCTAAAACTCGGCTATTATGTGGGAATCGGGTGCTATTAAATCTTCATTGTCTGATTGGAAATATCATTTGTCTGCGACAAGCTTTTATGAAAGGATGTTCGATGCGTTTAGCCAGTATAGAACCGAAGTATTTCCTCGCGAAATTCCACGGACCAAAAGTGTAAATTGCGCATATTATGGTATGATTTCCGTCTCTTGCTCTGCTGCAACTTCTGTGTTTTAGGTTTCATGTACAGTACCTAGGTGAGTCTGTGCACGGAAGCCTCTGATACATAATCATAAACACGAGCTTAATTGATCTTGCGGATATGAGAGGTAAACAGGCGGTCAAATGACTGGTTTTTTGACTGCGAAAAAACTTCTCGAGTATGGCAAAACGAAGCTTTCCAAATTTGTTCATGCACCCAAATAGAAGTAATTTCTAATGATATCACCATGCTCGCTGCTATCCTATTTACACCGCGGTCATCTCGTAGTTCAATTGCATTAATGTTTTAATAACTGAATCCTTCTTGTTCATTATGATTGTTTGAAATAGCTGTACTAGGACTTCATAATATTATTCGTATCATCCTCTGTTTAAATTGATTGCTGATAATGCTTTCAATTCTGACTCCACTATCGTATTCAACGACATCTTCAGAACTTTTGCCCTTTTTATTAATTTCATAATCTTCATTTCGTCTCGCTTCCATAACCTAAGAAGTAATATTTTCTAATAATCCCCTTTTTCCACCGTATTGTTGCAACCGAAATCGCTTATAGACGAGTTATATGATCACGTGTTGTTAAGCGAATCTGGAATTTTTCTTAGACGTCATAAATGATGCGCATTCTATGCATATACATGGGATTTACGCGAGGGCAATTACCGAAAAGAGCCTATTTATTTCACCAAGCTATCTCTTAATCTTAAGAAAAGCAAAAAATATCCCATAATGCAGGCTTTTTTGGCTGTATAAATTCAGATGATCATAGAGTGTCTGAAGGAGGACCACAGGTGACAAAGTAGGTTTAATGAAAAAATAAATATTATATATATATATATATATATATATGAAAAAGACCTTTGATCAGCATATAAATTTTTGGATAGTAATTTTTTATACATTATTATAGTTATAATTAAGGCAGTGGCTGATAGTTCACAATTGAATGGATACACAGTAAATTTTCGCCACCAGTAGACATAAGCGTTAGTGGTAATTCTTTTACAGAATCATAAACAACAGCAACAACTAACGGTTTTAACTGCTTCATATACATTTTTTCGCTTAGAGCAATTTTTTAGATTTATGGATTTATTCGTCGGTAGACCCAAGTCTCAGAACTTTCATAAATATATCCCAGAGGCTATGAAGAGGAATACTGAAGATCATCATTTCGAACAAGAACCGAATGAACCAAATTCAGATAGTGAATTGAAGATGGAAGATAGTGATAATTTCACCACGAGTTATTTCGCAGGTGCTCCTGTGGGCAACTTTTTTCCTACATATTTGCTTCCAAATATGTCTCAGGTTCCACCAAATAATTATATCCAACAACAAGCATATTTATCTTCGCAAACACCCCATGATATAATGCTGAATTCACCAACGATGAACTATCTGACGGGCAATCGACCCAATACTACAACATATCAGCAAAATCAAGTACGTCCGCAACGGGACTACTCGCTTCCAGATATGGTTCCCCTATATCCTCAGGAGGAAGCCCAAAAACCAATCGTAGAGCCTTCGATCACAAACCCCCAAAGATATCCGGACATGACAACACTAATCAACTCAAACACCAGCATCAAAGTACCCTTGGTTGAGAGTGCCTTTGTCGATCATAAAACATGCAGTGTTTGTGGAAAGAAAATAAGCCGTGATATGCTACGCCATATGAGAACTCATCAAACAGTGGCGAGATTTAGATGTAACTTTCCAAAGATTCGATGTAATCATAAGTCCAGGAGATTTAATAGACCGTATGATCATAAAAAGCACTTGTTGAATCGTCATTTTAAATTTGATGTTCCTGCGGTAAAGAAGTTACACAATCTAAACGATAAATTAGGTCATTCAGGTACATGTCCATGTGGTCAACGGTTTATAGCAAAAGAGTGGTTAGAGAAGCATATATTAACTAATGATTTAGACCATAAATGTCCCCTTGTTGAATAAAATAATATCATGTAATAATATTTGTATATAACATTTCAGTTAGATGGGTAATTTTCATTGTAATCAACAATCATTCGCAACTTAAGATCATCATTATAGTAGGCTTGAGTCTTACTCAAGGCTTTTAACTAAGTCATTAAGCTCATTTTTGCTAACAATTTTAACCACTTCACCATTACTTTGAGTGAATGGTTCAGAAGCTAAATGAACTGCGACCTTTCCGAGTTCCTCCCCAGTGATCGGATAGACAGTGAAATTCAATGGCGTTCCTTTGACCATAGTTCCAAACTTTTGAAACATATCGTTGGCAAAACTTTGCGATTTCTCACGCTTTCCTAATAAAGCACCTGGTCTGATAATTATAGTTCTTGGGAACTTCAAGGCTATAATATCATTTTCTAACTTACCCTTTGACTTCAAGTAAAAAAGCATCGAAGATTCATTTGCTCCAATCGTTGATACCAACACAAACGTTTCAACACCCGCCTCTTTCGCAGCTTTGGCACATTCATAATTAACACCATAATCGATCTTCTTGAAGTTTTCGACTCCTCCAGCATCAGCTCTGGTAGTTCCAAAAGCAGAGAAAAAAGTTCTTACACCTTTGCTGTTTTCCTTGATAACATCTGGCCATTTAGCGGAGTCTGTTTCAATAACACCTTTGACCTTGTCTCCGCCACCAGCAGAACGGCGACTGACAGTATAAACTGTTTCAAAGTTGTTGGAATTAGCTGCAACCTTCAATAATTGCGCTCCAACCAATCCAGTAGATCCAATAATAAAAGCACTCATCTCTGTACACGTTAAGTTTGTACCTCAGTTACCCTTCAAATAATCGTACTATTCCTTTATGTATCTTATCTCCAAATCATAGTCAGCCAATTATGAATCCATCATTCTATATGCAGGCTGTCCGATTATTCTGTTTCCTTCGGTAATCGTGGAAGATGATCAAGCAAGAAGGATAGTTCTATTGGAACCCGTTGGGGAAGCCGCTAGGCCCCTTAGAGCTCTGTATAGCCCTCGGGTATTGTTGAATAAGCGGCAGTGTTGCCCTTTAATAATTCGCAGTAATCGAGGTGTAGTTATAGCCAGAAAAATTTCGTAGTATAGAGAGAAGTATCGTATGAAGAGGATAGCAAATCAGAGACGGGTCTATTGGAGTAAATATATAGAGAATATCTACGAGTTGACAGGTTTAATAAAAGCATCAGTATCGTAGCAATTACCACCAGCAAAATAGGCTAAGCTGGTTTGAAGGTTTTGTGTCATCTAAACCCTACCCAAGCATTAATATTCACGAACTAACATAAATTCAGTTGCTTCACCAAGAGAAGTTTATTTCAATCAATACAGGGTTGGAGCATATAGAAAGCAAATAGAAAAGAGGTACGATCGACGATAAAGATTTGATTATCGTAGAAAATACAGTGTATTCTAAGATTTTATTGAAAGCAGTATATTATTTACATTTGGAGCACTTCGAAAGTGGAGCCAGTGAACGTCCGGATTATGGCCAATATACATCCGAATTATTATACACAACAACAGACTCTGACTAATCTAAATACTAGTTGTAATTATTGCGGAAAAACTAGTAGTAAGTGCTACTGTAACCAAATGGAACCAAGCAGGAATTCGGCAGATACCAGAAATGCCGATACGAAGCTTAATTATCACGGGAGTTTGGCAACGTCGTCATCGGGTTCGACAGATACTACGAGTACTAATGATAATAATCACAGCAATATAAATGTTCCAGTGCAGAGTTTGTTTGATCACCACTGGTCAAACCCATCCGTTAACTATCCAATGTACGTCAATAGCATGTCAGGAAACGATTCGGTGAATGCGACTATTGGTGGCGGATCAATTGAGAATGGTAGCAAACAGTATTACTCGTCGGATAACCAAGTGAATTATGTCCAAAAACCAAGTACTGGCAATCAGGAACTTTATTCTACATTCAAAGAATCACCTCCGGCATTGCAAGCAGAAATCCAAAGCGTACCTCCTTCGAGCATAAACTTACCCAAGCGGAAGCCTAGCGTTCAGACATCCGACAAAACCAAGTCTACAAAATATAACAGGATTCCGGTACGACAGGAGTTTTCTCATTTAAACAAAGCTTCCATTGATTCATCGCATTCTTCGGCTTATAATGATATGGGTACAGATATGAATAGTTTCTTTAATTTTTCAAATAATGACTTTTCTAGTAACGATCTTTCTACTAATGACTTTGCAAGTGAATTAGCTGTTGGTGCTTTCTCCACTGGTGACTTCAATAATGACTTCGCTAATATAAGCGATAACAATGATAACATATCGGGTGCCGAAAACCCAATAGCATATAATCTGGTGCCATTACCAACAAGCGACCACACTACGGGTAGTAGTGCCATCAAAACACTCAAGAAAAACAAAAAGCCAGAGTTTCATCTCCCTTTAGACAATTTGAATAATCGGAATGTCATGTTCCAGAAATTAACCGATTTAATTGCATCATCTCCATCTGATTCAAGTGTGGATAAATATGATCATCTAAGAATCATGGAGCCAGACTTAGGCCTTGGCTACGACCATGATTTGAGAAATAATTTTCAAGATAATATTACACCTTCAATGAAACCGCCAGGTACAAATACCCAAGAATATTTCGAGGCTTATAGCCTAAGTGATACTGGTGGTGAGGATAGTTATAAAAATTTTAAGATTGATAAGGATTATGCTGGTATTAATAGTGGCAGCAACACCGAAATTTCACAAACCGATACGCATAAGTTAGCTAATCCAAGTGCAAGCTATAACGACCGGAGTGGTTTAATACGTCCACGTCTTAATTATACCCAAAGTTTCAATAGTGCACTCGATTCCAAGCCCAACATGACACCCACGTTGAATGGATTCAATTTCGATACTGGCATCACAAAAAACATACCTGGAGCGTACCGCAGCACAAGTGGTGAACCTCCAGAAACGAACAATGACGAACCAGCACCTTTGAACAAGAAAAATTTACTATTGAAAACACAACAAAACTACTCGCATCTTGATGTTCAGAGACCTATATTTGAACGAGCAGATTCAAATCAAAGTCTCAACAGCGTGGGCTCCATTGGCTCCGCAACAAAGAAAAAAAGGATTCCTAAGGGTGCAGTATGTTCAATATGCGATAAGTACATCAGCCGTGACCTCACGAGACATATGAGGATTCATGATGATGTTGGCCGTTTCCAATGTGTTTATCCAAAATCGATGTGCAACCATAAAACCGGTTATTTTAACCGTCCCTACGACTACAAAAAGCATTTGCTACATATGCACTTCAAGTTTGATGATCCAAAAGGTAAAACGGCACATACATTAACCGATAAATTGCCTCTAATGGGATGTTGTCAAGCATGCGGTGCCAGATTTTCGGCAAATGATTGGCTTGATTCTCATATTTTAACGAATAACAAGAACCAAAAGTGTCTGTACCTTAGATACGAAACTAATTGACTCATGTATAGTATATATCATCAATTAGACGATCTTTATTTAATACTTTGCAACTAATCATAGTTTGAGTCGTTAGCGAATTCTATTGTAGGAATATAATTTGCGCATGAAATTGAAAAATCCTATACGAACAAGAAAATTGCTCATTAGAATATTGTTCGGGAAAGCATTTGTGTATAAATAAAACGGCTTATACCGTGTCTTAAATTGTAGAATCATGTATGCTAATTGTATTGAATTGTCTTTTCGTTTCTTTGAAACAATATATATCTGAAAATGAGTTTTATTAAACGTCACGATATGGCAATGGACATGGGGTCCATGTCAATGGCATCAGCAACTAGTAGTATGGATATGGGATCAGCAACCAGTAGTATGGATATGGGATCAATGTCTTCATCGGCAATGGATATGGGCGGTATGGATATGGAAAGTATGCACATGTACTTTGTAGGAGACTATTTGAATTATCCAGTCTTGTTCAAGAACCTCAAAGCTTCAAATGGGGGACAAGCATTCGGAATATTTCTTCTTTTATTGGTCGTGGGGATATTTGTTAGAGGACTTGATTTTGCAAACAAATATTTAGAGCAAGTTGTTTGGCAAAATCCAAATTATGTTGATGCTTGTCATACGCCTTCTCCCGTGAGTGCTCCAGCTGCTACAGGAGGAAATTGCTGTGGAGATAACATAAGAAATGATACGACAGGTGATTCTATCAGAAAGACCAACTCTTCCTCGCTGGCTGTAGGGCAGCAGGAACGCGAGGAACCATATGCGACATCTAAGACATCAAACTTACCAATGGCTTCGATATTGTTCAGAAATATAATTAGGTTAGCATTATGTATACTTCCAGAGCTCTTTGGATTCGCCTTGATGTTGGCCGCTATGTCCTTCTCGTTGTTATACTTTTTTGCAGTCGTTTTGGGTTTGGGTATCGGTAGATTTATCTTTGATAGATTATCTGACCGTATGCACATAAGACGAATACGTCTATCGGTTTGCATTGCTAGTTTAGAAGATAGTTTTACGATGCTACTATGAATTATACAATTATCCGTTTAATAAATATATACTTGTACAAATAATTTTTAATATATTAATATTTTAGTTTAGAATTTCAGTTATCTTCCTCTCAAGCTCAGTAAACTTAGACTTATGGAATGAGCTTCCACGTCCATCAACTAGTTTCTCACTATAGAGCAATCTGACTAAATTCTGTATTTCTTTCGAAGTGAATTTCAAATGATTTCTTTTAACTATTTCTAAAAATTCTTGTTCGTGCTTAGTGAACAACTCATAGTACAGTGATGGTTTGGTAAAATCAACACTTTCAGCATCGTTCATTATATTTCGCAACATTTGTTGTAACGTAAAAATGTTCAATAATATTTTCTTAATTCCATTAGTGTTAATCTTTGGAATGATATAAGATCCTCTTATCATTATTTCGCTCAAGAATTTGGGTAAACCAACAAAAACTCCATTCTTATCATTATCATTTAAGATATTGTTCAATTTATTCTCTACTGCAAAGGCTTCCTTATTATACAATCCAATGTATTGATCAGAATCACCTGGCTCAGAACTTGGAAGCCATTCACCTTCTTTGAAAGACCTTCCGATATAATAAATAGCTTTACACCTCAAATCATATCTAAGTGCAACTAAGGTACCGTCTCTTATTATCTCGAATGTCTTAATTATTTCATTAAATTGGTGAACCTTATCAGAATTCAACGCCAAATATACGTTTCTTTGCTTATTATCCAAGTTTGTAGGACTAGTGAGACCATTCTCAAGGAAACACCAGTCATGTTTCAACTTGTCCACTGTGGATAGCTTCACGGTATCAACATCGTCATTATAGACTGTATAGTTTGATTCTTTTTTCATTGATGGTAACCATGTCAAAATCCAAGATGATGTTAATAAAAGATAACATACTTGGTTAATGGAATCATTGTCTAGAAAGTCGTCCTTTGTAATATCAAACATGTGTTTAGACTTGTCATTATTATACGTCATAATTTCGATTTCCTTATCAAGGAGTGCCTCAAAATCTTTCGGAGTTGATTCTTGCTGTAATATAATGTTCGATATCTCAATTAAAGCTGGTATACGCATCCATGAATTGAGCTGCAGACTAGGCTTAGAAGTATTGTTCCCGTTCATTGAGATTTCAGCATTGTTTTGTACTCCATTTGGAAGCAATAATTCGTTATAAAACTGTGCATAAGTATTTGAAAATCTTCTCAAAAAATGCAAACATAAATCACTAAAATCCTTACGGTAAGTTAAAGATGTGTTCAAAACTGAACAAGCATTGGTGAATAAACGTTTGAAATCTAATGCATTTTGAAATATCATGGCAGAAGAATTACTTGTAGTGTTAATCAAAAGCGAATTAGAATCATTTTCAATCTGATCCAAGGGCGTAACCTCTGCTTTGAAGCCCGATAACACGGTGTTATTAATATCAGGGTTTTCATGCTCAGCAATAGAATTTTGTTCAAAATTAGATCTACCACTAACATACTCTTTGAATGCATTGTCGAGATTCTCCTTTAATCTTGGAAGGAAAGAACCTTTCATATATTCATTAAAGAATTTGAGCGCTGTATTATCTTTTATGTTGGACAGAGTCTCTTCCTTGGAGAAGTTAGCAAATAATCTTTGAGATCCAGCAATAAAAACCAATAAAAACTCTAGAATAATTCTCATGTTGAATATATTTTTAGGGACAAGGACTTCCACCATTGCATTGAATGTTTCATTTTTAATATACGGAGACTCGATCTCGAAGGAATTCGACTTGATATTACCCCCAACCTTGGACTCTGAATCAGATAAAACAAATCCAGGAAACATATCTTGCAATATAGTCTTCATATCTTCGGTGGTTCTTGCCGATTTATCATAGGTGACATCCTCAAATTTGAATAAATCATTTCTCTGTAACACTTCGTGCAATCCACTTTGCTTGTTTATCTCATTACCTCCATTAATTGGATTTAAGCCAAACGCCGGAACGTCATATGTATAGTTAATCATTAAAGCTCGTAATTCCTTTCTAATGGAACCCCAAATATTATCAATATTATGTGTTATGTTGTAGGAGTCCCTTACTTTGATCATCTCGACAATTTCTGTTACTACTTTATGTTTTTGTAAAACAGCTAAAGCTTTTATGAATACGGATCCAAATAAATCTTGTAGAATTACAACTGAGTAGTCATTAAAAGTACTTCCACTTATCATATCGGTAGCATAGGAATGATCTAAATTTTTCAATTTTGCTAATTTATTCAAATGCTGCATATTTCTCAGTTTAGCTTCTTCGGTTGTTCTATTAATTAATCCATGTAATTCTTGTTGATTTGAATTTGTAAGAATTTCCAATACTTGAGGTAAACGATTTAACTTCGATGCTGTATTTAATAACTTGTATATGTAATGGTAAGACTTTGAATTATCATTCAGAGCTGCATCAATCATTATTGAATAATCAATTTCAGAGTCATTAGTAGAATAATGGGTGTGAAGTTTGGGCAATTGGTTAACAATAAATTCTTCGACCGGTTCAGTAAAGCAATCAGCAATTTCTGATATATCCAAATTCGCTGAATTATAAATGTATTGCTCTAGATTATTCAGTTCTGTAATTAAAGCCTTGATAGAAGACAACTGGGGCTTCCCAGAAGTGCCCAATGCCAGCCACGAGAGGACACTGTTTCCGGAAGACCCATCATTCAGTAACGTAGAATTCTTTAAGTATATTTCGTTCTGTAATTCATCAACAATCATGTCAAACAAATTATTGGACTGCAGTTCCAAATAACTTTTGGTGGTACTCATTGCAGATAATGACCATAAATTATATTGCTCTGCAACTTTATAGCCATGCGATATCACATCATACACTTGGTGAATCTTTTTATCAATAATTAGCTGATCTATCTTATCAGGTATAGAAACCAATTCGTCCATTGCGTCCAAAATTTCAATCATTTCAGAATATCTTGCAGATGTTTGATTCAACTCGGTCAACACATCTGAACGACTATGTATTTCTGTAGTGGCAGATTCAAGCATTTCTTTTATCTTTATAGAATCATGCTGTGATTCCTGAAGGGTCGAAAGTAACACATGGTATGAGCCAATACTATTATTGAAAATATCATGATGCTCATTTACAACATGTCGTAAGGCAGTTTGGGTCTGTTTTGATAAGTCCTGGAATTCTGGTAGTTTATATGCCATTCCCACAGATGTATCATCAAGAAGCGACACTGCCATTTCAATAGGATTAGCGTTTTCTTGTAAACATTGAGGCCATTCATATCTGAGAGTAGTCTGGACTTCTTTCAATTCAAATATGGACTCTTTCATTTTTCGTTGTTCTTTTTCAGACTTATGTCCATTGAAATTCATACTTAATGACCGGTTACGATTCACCATCTTTTCATCGATTCTCTTAATGGATTTATACTTATACTCTTGTATTCATTCTATACAATAATAGAACCTGAGTCTAAACTAGATCGAGGATTTGTTGATGCGAGTTTTGTGTAAGTTATCAGATAAACAGTAGAAGGTAAACATTACTACAATAAACCCAAGATACAATAGATGATATGGATAGTATAGAAATAATAGATGTGCTAGAAAGCCCCACTCTATCAAAATCTAAAGGTGAAGTCATTGAAATGTAAGTTATTTGTATGATGCTTTTAACATAGATCCTCGCTAACATACTAGTCATTCCAGCTCAGATGATGCAAATATCCATTCACTTGTTGAATACACAAGAAATAAACAGGTAGAAAGCGATCAGCTTTGTTCTGATAAGCCTTATGATGATTTAATTCAGAATCCTAGCGATTCTGGAAACAGCGCTAAGAGACGAAAGAGAAATATAATAATTCTGGAGCAGCCTTCATCTCCAGACCGTTTGGCTAGCGCCTCGGTTCTTGATTCGTCATTTAACTTAATAGCGCCGGAAGAAAATCACAAACCAGCTGGTGGTAGCACTGCGATTCTTGATGTCGTTAACTGGCTTTCTGATAGTGGTGATGAGACAAGTCTGATTTTGAGATCTGCAACAGATACAACGGGAGCTACTCTGAAATCAATCATCAAATCAAGTCATCAATCTACACCTAAAGTGAATATAAACAAGGAAAGCGGTAGTATTAGAAAGTTTGGTATTTCCTCAAAGCATTTGTTGTCGATGGACCGGCAGGTCGCTGATATGTCAGATCCTATAGAATCCTCCTCGCCATTGCAATCGTCATCCAATAAATTCGTCCAAGCTAAAAGAAAAGTAGTTCAAAAGGCTAGGAAGCATAATAAGGTACCTGTTTCCACAGAGCCGTACTCCAAAAAAGAATTGAACGAAGCAAATAAGGTGACAAGAAAAAAGGAAGAACTCTTATCTGAAATGGTGATACAAATACCTTCATTTTTATACGACACTGATTTTGAAGACGAATATATGAAACAAATCTTTGTTGAAGCGCAAGTGGAAAAGACTAACTGCAAATTACCTATAATATCTTGGAAAAGAAAAGTGAAAGCTATGTATGATGCAGAGCGTGACATTTTCATACCTTGCAAGCCTACTGAGATCAACGAGAAGAATGTTGTTATATATTTCAAAGCAAAGGATTTCGTGAATTCCCTAATTGAAAGAGCGATACCGCTGTTGGTTTATGCATGTAGAGAAGAAGTCAAACATCATAACCAGTCCTCAGTTTCTCATATTATAATAATTGTGGAAGGATATGTTCAATTCTTGTCTAAAATAAGGAATATGGAAGACAAAAGATATAAAAAGGCAGTCCTAGATAAATTGAATCCTAATGATGATAAAACTGGAAACAAGAAGCTGAAGAAACAGGAAGAGAGCATATCATTGGCGGCAAAAGAAATTGATCAATTGGTCAATGAAACCCAAATAAGTTTAAATGTCAATATATTTCCTGTTAAGAATAACAAAGATGCCATAAGCTGGTTACAATCATTCACCTATACGATAGCATTTGCATTATATGATAAATTCGAAAGAAACATATCGTTAGCCAACCTTGGCACAGTAAAATCAGGTACTGATACTAAATCAACTTATTTTCAAACTGTTAAACAGTTTAGGTTGATGACAGAACCGAAAGTTGAAAAACTATACGGATTTTATAATTCCGTATTTGCATTATATTCAAGGTTTCAAACTAATGAATCCCTTGGAACGGATAATTTTGGTAAAAATATTGTCCCCCCATCTACAGAAAGTGCAATGAAGAAACTCTTCACATCAGACGATCCAAATGATGTGGTGCACGAGTAACATAATACAAAGTAAATAAATTTAATAAAATGGTATATTACATATTATATATTATATATTCGTTACAGTTTATTCATCAAGTTGTTGGATATACTCCTTAGTTATGAAAGTACTAAACGCCAGTTAGTAATGTACAAGAAACTAAAATGCTATAAAATAAGATACAAACTATCTCAAATTATATGTGTAATGCGATCAATTGACTACTTGCTTTACTGAATTATAATCATCCTCTGAAATTCTATCCTTCAATGTCTCAATCTCTCCTAATCCTTGTGCTATATCAGCAATTTCATTAGATGTGAATTCAAAATTTGAGGAAGCCAACTGCGAAATTATGTTCAATGCTTTATCAATACATCCGACATGTCCATCTTTTCTCAAGAGGGTGATTATATTTGCAACCAACTTTTCTTTGTGAACATGTTCTTCCTTATTTTTATCAAGAGGCGTGGACAAAATCGCAGACACCAATGACAAGATTCTTAATTTAACTTTGTGATCCTGGTTTCCGTCAAGCTTAACGACACTCCATCCGTCAAGCTCATCAAACTTGGCATAACCTTCTTCAAAGTTCCTGATCAATGACGAAATTGCAAACAAGGCCTTCAAGCGAAGCTCAGTTGTCACATCTTCCTCATTGCAAATCTTGATTAACTGGGCTAACCCGTCGTACTTTAAGAAAGCTTCTTGCGACTTAGGGTTATTTTGAACCGCTATACCAGCACATGATGCCGCGTATACCCTCAAAGAGGTTGGAGTTTCGGCTGACATCTTATTAATCACAGATGGCCACAACTTTATATTCTCAATATTATTGGCATTATCCATATTCTCGATCAACATCTCAAAATTATCGAACGCAATCTCCTTGTTCTCCAACGTTGCTTCCTCGTTGTCTATGACCATTATGGCTTGTTTCATCAAGGCCGGTTCGTCAGGGCCTCCGAACAATTGTTCTAACATTTTAGGATCTGGCTTCCCAATTTTTTCTATAGCCTCCTGATCTCCTGATTGCTGGGCAATCGACCATTGTAAAAGTTTATCCATCTTATCTATATCTGAATTTCTCTTGGAGGTCCTTTGAAATCACTTTACTGGTCTCTACTTACTGCTTTTCATCTTCTTATAAGGCCATCTCCAGAGGATTTCTCGAATATTCCGCGACATTTATCAGGATTCCACGACATTCTCCTGAAAAATCTGAAAAATCTGAAAACTTCTCGCGACATTTATTGTCGCAATCGTTCCTCTCGTAGTGTTCCATATAACCGGACGAGTGTCATACAGTCACTAACGTGGCCACGACTATATACGCTAGAAACTTACAAATTTCAAAGTCAAAATGATTAGAGTACTATATGTCTAGTGATTGACTTATTTATTGTAGTTATATTGTAGACTTGTTGGCTTCCCAGGAATTATTAGCACAGATGAAAGCAATTACCAGACGGGTGGAAGAAATCCGCCGGGGTCAAAAAAAAGTCCGAGGTAGTGGAACCATACCATAATCGTAGTATAAAAGAATTCGTTTATCCTAATAGTTTACACCAATTGAGAAGCAATATTCGTGATTAATTATTTATATCAATTAATTAAGAAACAATTTGTACTACGAAATATAATGTCATTATCTAACAAGTTATCTGTCAAGGACTTAGATGTCTCTGGTAAGAGAGTTTTCATCAGAGTTGATTTCAACGTCCCATTAGATGGTAAGACCATTACCAACAACCAAAGAATTGTTGCTGCTTTACCAACCATCAAGTATGTGTTAGATAACAAGCCTAAGGCTGTCATCTTAGCTTCCCATTTAGGAAGACCAAACGGTGAAAAGGTTGACAAATTCTCTTTAGCCCCAGTTGCCAGTGAATTGGAAAAGTTGTTGGGCAAGAAAGTTAACTTCTTAGATGATTGTGTCGGTGAAAAGGTCGAAAGTGCTGTCAATGCAGGTAGTGACGGTGAAGTTTTCTTATTAGAAAACTTGAGATTCCACATTGAAGAAGAAGGTTCGCAAAAGAAGGATGGTGAAAAGATCAAGGCTTCCAGCGAAGATGTCAAGAAATTTAGACAACAATTGACTAACTTGGCTGATGTGTACGTCAACGATGCCTTTGGTACTGCCCATAGAGCTCACTCTTCTATGGTTGGTTTGGAATTACCACAAAGAGCTGCCGGTTTCTTAATGGCTAAAGAATTAGAATACTTTGCCAAGGCCTTGGAAAACCCAGTCAGACCTTTCTTAGCCATCTTAGGTGGTGCTAAGGTTTCCGATAAGATTCAATTGATTGACAACTTGTTAGACAAGGTCGATTTATTAATCGTTGGTGGTGGTATGTCTTTCACCTTCAAGAAGGTCTTAGACAACATGCCTATTGGTGACTCCTTATTCGATGAAGCTGGTGCTAAGAACGTCGAAAACTTGGTTGCTAAGGCTAAGAAGAACAACGTCAAGATCGTCTTACCAGTTGATTTCGTTACTGCTGATAAATTTGACAAAGATGCTAAGACCTCTACTGCCACTCAAGAAGAAGGTATTCCAGATAACTGGATGGGTTTAGATGCTGGTCCAAAGTCCAACGAATTATTTGCTAAGACCGTTGCTGAAGCTAAGACTATTGTCTGGAACGGTCCACCAGGTGTTTTCGAATTCGACAACTTCGCCAAGGGTACTAAGTCTTTATTGGATGCTGCTGTGAAGTCTGCTGAATCCGGTAACACTGTCATCATTGGTGGTGGTGACACTGCCACTGTTGCCAAGAAATACGGTGTTGTTGACAAGTTATCCCATGTTTCTACTGGTGGTGGTGCTTCTTTAGAATTATTGGAAGGTAAGGAATTGCCAGGTGTTGTTGCTATTTCCGATAAAAAATAAATCAATGCATACGATTTCTTTAAAATGTATTTATGATTCAATATTATTTAATTACTTTATAGTGTGCAACTACATTAATAAGACGCTATTTTGATCTATTATAATTTGTATTTTACAATCTTAAATTCACAATAAATAAAGAAGAGACAAAATAGATAGTTCGATATACTTAGTGCTATATTCTCGAAAAGCCTATAATTTAGCTGCACCTCCCATAATCTTTGCCCAAGCATCTTCAGTTAATTCTTCGTATTTTTTCTTATTCAACCAGTAAATAACATCGTTACCAGTTTCTCCCTTTGGTAACTTTTGGTTCTTGAATTGATTCTTTGAAACCTTGTGGTTGTGACTTGCTTGAATTTCCCCACTAATCTTGATAAATTGTGGAATAGCATATCCTGGTAATGTTTTCGATACATGATCATATATTCTATTCAACACTTCTTGACTCTTAGACTCGTCGCTAAATTCATCCAAAGGATCAATGACTGCAAATCCCGCTCTACCTTCATGGTTAGGTACTTTGACACCAACAACAACGGATTGCTTAATAGCTTTAGAGCCCATTAATTCATTTTCTACTTCAGATGCTGAAACATTTTCTGATTTCCAACGGAATGTATCACCTAATCTATCAACGAAATACAAAAGACCATCTTGATCCATTTTTAACAAATCACCACTTCTAAACCAAGCATCTCCCTTCTTAAAGACATCTCTAATAACCTTAGACGAAGTAGCATTCTTATTTCCATAATAACCTTGAAAAGTACCTTCTGGATTTTTTGCATTCAAAATCTTCATTAACAATTCACCAGGTTCATTGTGGTTAGCACGTACAGCAAGTCCAGTCTTAGGATCTTTCCAAATTTCATTTTCATCCTCTGGATCCATTTTAACCAAGACTTGTTGAGTAGACAAAAGTAAGTTGATTAGACCACCATATTTACGGCACGCGCCTACACCAAAATCACCGTATTGTAAATTGGTGGTAGCAATTGGTGATTCTGTCGATGCATAGAACTCACCGATAGCCTTGATATGGAATCTCTTTTTGAAATCAAGCCAAATATCACGACGTAAACCATTACCATATGCAATTGAAACGTTATGTCTCTGTTGATCAGGATGTGGCTTTGAGTTCAACAAATAACGACAAACCTCTCCAACGTATTGAATATGGGTGGTTTGACACAATTTAGCTTGAGTCCAGAAAGAAGTAGCAGAAAACTTTTGAGAAATCGAGATACAACCGCCTGCTAATAACGTTGGACAAACACCTAACATAGCTGCTGTAGAGTGGTATAACGGCATGGCAGTCAAAACGTTTGATTTAGAATCAATTTTCATAATATACCCAAAAAATGAGGCAGCCATGAAAGCCTTTCTCCATGACATAATGGCAGGCTTTGGTAATCCTGAGGTTCCCGAAGTGTAGATCAATGCACAACAAGAAACATCGGTATCCTCTGGTCTTCTTGTGTGGTCCGGAGCTCTATACTTTGGTCTTGACTTGTCTGTTAAAACTCTTAATAACTCTGGTTCATTGATATAATGCAACTTAACGTTTGGAGATTCCTGGTTAATTCTAGCTTCTGTGTCTTTGATTGGATCAGCACAATCTGGATCAATGAAAACTTGGGTCACATGTGACGACTTCAAACAATGAATCAAGGGCTGATCTTTGGTGTTGAAATTCAAGAATGCTGGTGTTGCACCAATATTCCATAATGATAACCAAAGTATTATAAATAATGGCTTATTCATACAATCAACTGCAATAGTTTGATCTGCAGTCACACCATAGTCGTTCTTCAAGATATAACTAAATCTCAAAATAATATCATATAATTCCTTGTAGGTGTAAGTTTCCAAAGTGAAAAGATTGTCGTAATTCATGTATCCATCTTCACCTTTCGTTGGCTCGACATCCTTCTTAGGTCTCGGGAAAACAATTGCCTTATTTTTAGGGTATTTAAAAACCGATTTTTCAAAATAATACCAAAAACTGGCTCTTCCTCTGTAACAATTATATGCATATGGGATTGCTTCTCTCAACACTTTTTGAGCAAGAAAAAAGTCATCCTTAATATGGTATTTAGCATCGAGTAACTGTGATCCTAATACTGCTGCTGCTGCTAATTCAATAGTAGTCATAATTAATTCCTAATCTAGTCCTAATTTAGTACCTAATGATATTAGAATGTGGAGATAAGGGGACACGAAAATATATATACTCGAGGAAAGAAATCTAAGATACTCGGTCACAGTACTTAATTTTTTCAACTCCGCAACAGTTGCACAAATTCTACGATCATATGTCAATTACCATAAGGGCATTTTTCATGGAAAATTAATCGTTCAAACGTTATTTCTTGGTTTAGACTCCTTGTATAATGAAGGAGATTGTGTTAATGGGTTAATATCTACATTGGTTACGTCTTGCAATATAAAATTGAGTTCTGGTGTAATTTTACCACCTCGGATGAGAGAAAATGCAACTCGATTTTAAGCTTTTATTTCACATGCTTCGCACACATGAAGAGTTTTGAGCAACTCAAATACGAATCCACATGAAAACCAAGAAGTGCTGCGTAGATAACTATTGAAGACTATATATGCAGCATATGTCTTACTACGATAAGACGATACTCTTCGAATGCATTTCCAAGATTTTTTGTAGACGGATCAGTTGCAATGACGTCGCAAATTTCATAAGACCAGATTAAGTAGCGAATATATATTTTATGAAGATTAATTGATAGTCTCAGAATTGCAATTTGAATGCACTGCTAACGTTGCAATTCTAAGGCGTAGTTATAATTGGTGTGAAAAAAAGGAATGCATTTTTGATGATGTCTAGAGGAGAGGATGTAGAATTGAGAAATTGAATGGAACGTTTCAGTTTTTCTGGTGATCTAATGGAAAATCCTTGAACCAAATGATGAATAGTCGTATGCATGCGCAATCAGGACAATATTCCACGAAAGGGACTAAATATCGTTTTGTCTCAATATCTGCTGTTTTCGAATCCCTGCGCATTTCGCAGCTACGTTATTACGATAAGCTTTAAAATGTACGCTCTTATTTTGACTAAAGAGAACGAAAATATATATAGTAAAATCCTTTTATATTTTCTTTATCATCAGTAATTCTATTCAAGTGAGTTCTCGTTGTGTATAGCAGAAACTAATCTTCTATTGCAGTCTCACTATATATTTAAGAAAATGTTCTCAGACATATTTACAATTATCCGTAAAATGAACAGAAACTAAAAAAAACAATAAATATTTACATTATAATTTTAAACACCTTAGAAACCAATTTAAATACAGAAGCAATTACATTCTTAGTATTAAGTGAGCTTATTCTTATTTTTATATAGATTTGGTGTAAATCAAGTACTCCAAGTATTAAAAAAGGACCAATGAGACTCCCAAGCATTTTGCTTACTGCGCGAGAAAAATCATGCCATTCAAAATTATACGATACGAATTTAAATACTAAAAAATTAGTACCATATAAGTGAAATATCATCGATAATGCTTTCGAAGACTAGATTCTTTTTCACAAAAAACTCGTCAGTATTGCAAACTTTGTCTCAGACAAAGGTTAGCAGATTATCGATTGCTAATAGACCTCCAACTAAATTTTCTCAAATTTTCAACAGCTTGAAATTTCGAAGACAGTATAGTACTATACAGCTGAAATTAAATGTGGATAACACACCTTCCAATATATCTACACAATTGAAGAATGTTCAGGGGTTCAAGCGTAGTTCTGAAACCATAATTTCCAGTAAATCAATAGGGTATTGGTTGATTGGAACCTCGGGTCTAATCTTCGGTATTGTGGTTGTAGGAGGCTTGACAAGATTGACAGAATCAGGTTTATCGATCACTGAATGGAAGCCTGTTACTGGTACGCTTCCACCTTTGAGTGAGCAAGATTGGGAAGAGGAGTTTGCAAAATATCAGAATTCACCAGAATTTAAACAGCTCAACTCCCATATTACTTTAGATGAATTCAAGTTTATCTTCAGCATGGAATGGGGACATAGATTGATTGGAAGAGCTATTGGGATGCTCTTCATATTACCAGCGGTATACTTCTGGAGCTCCAAAAAGTTTGCCAACCATGTAAAGTGGAAAGTTGTTGGTTTAACTGGTTTATTAGGCTTACAAGGTGCTATCGGTTGGTGGATGGTGCAGTCTGGGTTAGATGAGAAACAATTGTTAGAAAGAAGGTCCAAACCTAGTGTCTCGCAATACAGATTAACGACACATCTTGGTGCTGCGTTTTTGATGTACTTGGGTGTCTTGTGGACCGGTTTTGAGATTTTGAACGAAAATAAATGGCTTCAACAGGCTAAGAAAGTACCTCAATCGGTTGATGCTCTTTTCAAAAAATTGAATAATCCAGCATTAAAGAAGATTAGAAATATCGGATCTGGATTACTTTTCTTGACCTTTTTGACTGCTATGTCAGGTGGTATGGTCGCAGGTTTAGATGCTGGTCTTATTTATAATACATTCCCACATATGGGAGATAATTACTTACCATCGTCTAATGAGTTAATGTCGCCTATTTTTTCCCGTAAAGAAGACCAATCTGATTTATGGTGGAGAAATTTATTAGAAAATCCAACTACAGTACAACTTGTCCACCGTACCCTTGCAACGACTACTTTCTTTTCGATTTTAGGGGCTCATTTATATGCCTCAAGGAATAAGAAGATAATTCCAAAAACCGCACAGAGAATGTTACACACAGTTATGGGGTTTGCAACTCTTCAAGTTGTATTAGGTATCTCCACCCTCATATATTTGGTCCCTATTCCACTAGCAGCTGCTCATCAAGCTGGTGCATTGGCATTGTTGACCACATGTTTAGCCTTCGCAGCCCAATTAAAAAGACCAAGACCACAAACCGCTTCTTATATTAATAAAATAATGAAGGAGCATTTATTAAAAAAATGAATGAAATTATTACATAGCTTGTAAATAGACCATATGTACATAGAGGAATATTATATGCCAAAACTAACTACCAGATACGTTTGCTAGACATTTCGTACCTCATCACCTTACCTAAACCTTCATCATCGTTAAAATCAAGATCATTCTGTTGTGATTCTTGATTCATTAATTGTTGATTTCTTTTTTCTTCTATAGTTGGTGGAACCTTTTCACCAAAATCGTACAAATACGAACGAGTGCTTGGATTAATAGACGAAGCTTCCGTATTTGGGACTCCTGGAATGTAAGATAACTCAATAGGCGATTTGGGAGATGGGAGATTATTTGGTATACCTTCTGATGCTTTAGGTGATGGAGTTTCAAGATCAAATAGTGGCAATGTTGGAGTCAGCGAATTAAGACCTGAATTTTCATTATTCAAACTAGGAGATAATATGTCACTCTCAATATTTGTAGAAGCAATATCTGTATCGACCGTCGAAGAAACAAATTGGGGCGATAATGAAAAAGACTCAACAGTAGCTGACTTCGGATGATTAGACGTATCAATTCTCGAGGATTCTTCACGTAACCAAGTCTGGTGCTCCCTATGTTCATTTCTAATTCTATTAGCCCATTTCAAAATCACTAACCCAAGCATTAATCTAATGAACATTAACGTGAAGAAAGTTATCATAATTAATATTAAGCTTATAAAGAGCGAATAAACAAATGTGTTTGTAGCCTGAAAAAAAAACAACTGCTTCAAATCCGGAAATGTCATACGAAGAAAGCAAACAATTGAAGCCAATAACGGTAGCCCAATACGTTTAGTCAAAACAATATAGTCTGTTAGTTCGGACAGGTCGTTAATATTGGAATTTGATGTGGATTTAAATACTTGGATGTAATCCAAACTTAGCACGTATAAAAAGTTGCGATAAATTCTTGGTCTAACCCTATTAAATTTAGTAATATAGCAATGTTTGAGCCAATCAACAAATATTTCACTTCCAATGACCACTACACTTGGGCCAAAAAGAGCACCAAACCAATTGTTCCAACTTTTCCAACTGTTTGGAATAATTCCCATGTGAATGCTGTTTAATTGTAATAAATTACGCAATGCAATAATACCTAACATGAGTGATAATTGGAATCTTTCCGTTAAGTCTGACATAGTTATCTGAAATAAGCCTTCTCTCTCGAATTTTTTGAAGACCGATCCTTTCAATTCTGCAAATTGATTAGACAATAAAAGTGTTAATAATGCGTTGGAATATGAATTTGCTGCAACATTTAATGATACAGTTTGATAAATAAGAATATACGAATGCAATGATAAGTATAATATGGAAAAAACAAAAAATATGGCAAATTTAATCCAGGCCTTGTTTCTAGTTGGCGAGATTGGTATTTTGTACAAAATGTTTAGTATATCTTGGCCTATGGACGAACAGAGCTTATCGGCCACTTCCAAGACCCCAAACATAACATATAATTTAATGTCAGCTTGTCCTCTCACATCATGATACATTCTAGATATGTCTAAGTTCGGCAAGGAAAGCATGGAAAAAGATAAAATTAAAATCGCAAGAGTAATAACATCTCTTTTGATCCAGCGAAATTTATTGTATACTATGTCCAAGCTCAATCTGTGGTGTACCTTAAAAATATATGTAGATTCAGACGCTGCTTTGTAGCTTAGAATTAAAATTTTAAGCGGTACCAATGTAAATAAGGTTAAGAATGAGTTCAAGCACACCAAAAGACCAAAAACCATGAAACGTTCCAATGCCAACGGCACCTTTACTAAATTTGATATTTCCTCATATGAGCTATCAATCTCATCTTTTGGAGGTATGTTGGACCGTGTTGATGTAGAATTACCTTCTTCTGGCAAATTTAATTCTAGCTTTAGTAGTCTATAAAGCGAGAAGATTTTATCTCTATTTCTCCCATTCGATGGCAGGGAATGCGACGTATGATTTCCATTTGAAATAAAGTTCAAGAACGATGTGGTTGTAGAAGACCTAGACCTGGGGCCGATAGAAAATGTTGATCTTGAAGTAGACCTAGACCTTGACTTTGGTTCCAGCGATGTGTTTAAGTGACTTGTGCCTGCAGCACTACGACCATCCAAAGATCGGTTTCGATTTATTCTATTCCTACCCATAAAAGAAGTAGATCTTGTACATTTATTACAGAATCAATCTAATAATTGTTAGTATGAATAGCTTCCAATATGGTACCTGATAAACTCAATTTGACCTCTTCCTTTGTTTATAAATCACGTGCTTATCAATACTGAAAACAAGAAGACCAACTAGGCAAAATCAATCTACTATATATGATACTTAATTGATGGGCTTATGATAAATTAGTATGGAGGTCCTTGGTGTACAGTCATTTATTGAATATTTAAAGCCTTTTTCGAATAAGGACTTGGTTAGTCCAGCTGAAGCGTCTCGTATTCTGCTCATAATTACTGAGCTCCTCATTGATCATACGGTCGACTTGGACTTATTAAAATTTCTAAGTAGATTCTTAACTCAACAAACATATGATGAAATAATAGAAGAAAAGAACATAGAACATCAATGTGGATATATATTATGTAACAATTCCCCAAAGCAGCAGGTTCGTCGCCTATCATCTAATAGTAACGGTACAACATCAGCTGGCATGGGCCAAATTCCGACATCCACTAAATTTCAGATTTATAATCGAAAACCATCGATGATATTGCCAAACACATATCTTTCTCAATATTGCTGCAAGGAGCACTACCAAGCTTCATTATTTTATCGTAATCAGTTATCGCAAGAGGCGATATTTGCGAGAAAGGATATTCTCAAAGTTGGCCCATTTCCTGCTGATTATCCATCGACGTGGTATGAAAACGGAATTACGTGCCTAGAAGAGGTATTGGCAAAGCATAAAGAATTGAAAGAACAAGGAAAGTCGTTGAGTGAAGTTATATCCATGATGAACGGTTTATCTGTTGTGGATGAATCTAGAAGTAATGAAACTAATGAATTGATTAAATTGATTGAAGACTTTGAAATTGTTGAAAAAGAGGGTGGTTTGGAAGGTGATGGTCTTCCAGATGAGAGTAAATACCTTGATAAGGAAGAAATGTCTACTGGTGTTGATGGTTACTATACTACTGATACAAGTTTTGGAGGTTACGTTGTATAGTAACTTGATAGTCATTTTACGAAAAGATTGAAACTAGTGCATCCAAAATCTCGACATATCTTGGATGTTTTCTCAACTTCATACATGCAAATATATATATACTGTATAATACTTCAATTACGACGCTAATGAAAAGGGAATTTATCTATATTACACTATGTACAATTATGATTCTAAAATTTTAGCTTTTTATCGAAATTCACACCAAGCTTGAAATTATGATAACCCACATCATCTAAATAATCTCCTAAATGCTTTCCCATACCAATTCTTTCTAGGATTGGCATCCCCTTCTGAGTTTTCTTAGTCTTTTTCGAGTCATTTTCTATTAAATATTCTTCATAGAACTTAGTTACTGTATCTGAATTAACAATTTCAGAGTGTTTAAACACTTTATTATCTTCTATTAATTTTAGTATATGCGAATACCTGTCCAATTGTTCATTGTAATGAACATTCATTTGATGCTGTAATATTTTTTGTTCGTATAATAACGGGGATTTCGAAGATTTCAATTTGTTGTATTTTTGATAATACGAGGTTAGTTCCTCATTGATACTATCAGTGGAATTTTCTAAGGCTTCGGACCATTCATTAATATATGAGGCCACATCTTTTGAAGTATCATTTTTTAAAGATGCATCTATTAAATACTCCCATAAACCTTCTCCTTGGGCTAACAGATTGTAGTATATTTTTGGATATAATCTCTCATCCTCTCCAAATCCCTTGCTACCCCGTACACTATAACTCCCATCCGCAAATTTTGGTTCGGTGATATTGGTATCATCTTCTAAAGCGTTCCAAACAGTTTTGAGTCTCACAAGCCGCATCATCTTCTTGATATCTAATGCTACTTCTTTTAGTTGCTTGAGTCTTGGGTATGGCATTCTTATATAGGGCACTGGGATAGGTCCTGCTTCGGTAATTTGTATTTGAACTTTGAAAGGACCTTTTTCATTCACTATTGATTGTAAATTTTCAAGGTAATGGTATTTATTAATATCAAATTCCATCTCAGGTTTTATTATTGCATCAATATATTCTTGGTCATATGCATATGCGATAGATGACTTACGAGTGGACCCAGGAATTAATATTGACGTAGAAACTGACTCATTGACGGGTAATAACGCACTCTCAGGTGTATAAGGTAGCAAATGGGGAATAGGTATTTCATGATTAGTCTGCAACTTTTTCAAATAACGACGAAGCAATTTTTTTGTATTTTCCTCACATCTTATTAATTCCATTTTAATTCGATTCTCTTTATCTTTCTGTTTAAGATTTTTAAATCCACGTAAGGGCATTTGGGGTTTCTTCGATCTTGATTCAATTTGTTTCAACAAGAGTGTGGGCTTGTCCTTGTTCCTACTCTTGTCTATTTCAACAGGGTCTTTTAAATATTCAGCCCTCCAAGTCTGTTCTAGACGTTTCTGCTGGCGATATTTCACCAATCTCTCTATCAATTTAAGTCCGGCTGTTCCATTGTCCTTTATATTTTCTAAGTTGTTTTGAAGCTCTAATCCTGCAATTATTCTTTCCCTCAATTTGTTAGGATTATTTATCTTTCCTCTATCCTTGTTTCTGAATTCGTCTTGTATGATATAAAACAACTCTGATTTTAAAAGCTTTACGTATAGCTTCTTATCTATGTTAGCTTTGAATAATTCTGTTTGAAAATCTTTGGAACATTCCTCATTAGTTTTTGCTATTTCTAGGGTAGATAATCTATTCGTGTGTCGTATAAGTGATCTGTACAATGTGATTATTGCATACCTATGAGCAAATGACTGCACCAAAGAAGCACTTTGCATATCGTTAGACTGTCTTTTGGGACGTAAATATGGTCTATAGGTAGAGGCCATTTTGCAAGTTTTTTTGAGCTATGATACATGTCGCACGTGAGGGAACCGATATCAAAAGATGGATAAGCTTGTATCAACAATTAACGTAAACAATAAAGAACTAGAAGATATGGTACGTGTATATCAATAGACATGAATTACGATAGTTTACATACTAATTTGGATATAGGCACCTAAACTTTCGAAAGCTTCGAAGACCAACCAAATCACCATCATAAAATTCAAACGGAATAAGAGTACATATGTATTGCCTTTAGACCTTAATACTAAAGCTTCTTTGTCGTTGAAGAATTTTAAGGATTCCTTGGCAAAATCAATAGAACAGTCAGGTGGAATTTCTCTTGTTGAAGAGGATGAGGAACCTAATAAGTTAGATGAAGATGATATTGAGGTTCCCAAGTCAGAATTCATAAATAATCTGGAGAATGAGGGAATGATGGAAGAGAATATAGAAGATACAAAGAATATCATTCAGGATTTAAAAGCGGATGATTTAGTTTTGGCTCTCCCAAAGGATAAAACTTCCCCGTATGATAACAATTGGATTGAAATTACAGACGACTCCAGCATATCAAGTCTTCAGTTTAATGATTATGATATAATAGCCTTTAAACATGTTGACGATGATACATTCTTCATTGCAGAGGCTGCATACGACGAATAAGATTAATCTGCTATCATTTTGAATATATAATGTATATAATACTTACTACAAAAATTCGACTTTCTCTTGCGATATGCTTATCTAATGTACAATAAAAATTAACACTTTCTTCCATTGGTGCCACTTACTTTTCTAATACCAGCAGAATGGACCCTATTATTGATGTTCTTAGACGGGATCATACCTGAATTAACTCTAGAATTAGACCTGGACTTGGGGATTTTAATATTTTGAGTTGGCGAGGAGTGCGGTGAAGAAGATAAAGTAGTGCTTACAGTCCTAGTAGTGGTGGTTGTAGTTGTCTTTGTTAACAGTACCGGCAGGTTACCTGCATTTACAGAGATAGAGCGTAATACTTTCCAATCATTGCCACTTTGATCTCTTTTATTGTTTGCTATAGTACCTTCAACATCTTGTATTTCGGCATCTTGAATTTGACTTTCGGGCTCATATGTTGGTTTTCTCACAGGACTTTGGATATCTTGCATTGACTCAGTTCCATTGTTAATATCATTTTCTTCATCGGAATTGTTAATAATTTCTACAACCCCTGAGCTATCATCTTCCTTGTACTTTCTCGGTTGGCCAGGAGATTCCATTGGTACTGCTGTCTGAATTTTGGCAGCCAAGGCGCCACTTATTTTTCTTCTTCTAATTGGGGTATGGAACGAAGAATCCATATGGCTTACTGAAGAGTTTATTTGTTGCTGTTGTTGTAACCTTCTCTGTTTAGCTTCTAATTTCATTCTCGCTTTAAAGTCTTCATATGGAACTAATGAATATAATCCACCGATCATTTCATCAGGTCTATTGTCTAGGCACATTGTATGTCTCCAATCCCTAAAATCATTTTGATGTAAGTATAACCAATGTTGTTGAGGTCCTACTACCATACCTGGTCGAATTAATCTCATATAACTGATACATTCATTAGCAGTAAAACCATGAGTATAGATTAAATGCGCACCAATTAGACACCCAGTTCTACCTAAACCGGCCTTACAGTGAACTGCAATTTTACCACCTTTATTTATAACACACTCCGCAGCGCCGATAAATTTTTGAACATACTCTAGTGTTGGGCATGTCCCATCATCAAATATCATATCGATATGTTGAATACCTCGTTTCGTAAATTCGCTCGCATCGTATAAGTGAGAGTTCAATCTAACCACTAGCTGAACATTATTAAGCATGAAATAATTTAGAACTTTCTTGAATGGTTCATTAAGCAGCCCCGTCTTTCCTCCTCTCATATTCTGTTGTGGAGATGCAAAAGCAATGAAGTCTTTGGTCACAACATTAAAGTCACCTTGGTCGACTCTTTCATATTGCTCGTACTCCTCTAAATTGAAGCTTGTCAAGTCTATCATTCCTCTCTCTTTGGCTCTCCACATACCGTATACAATATCCTGTACCGTTATTTCAAAGTCTGCTTTTGAGTATCCAGCATCACGGAAACCCTGCAATGGAGGCTCGATTTGTGATATTGGTTGCAATACCTGATGAGGTGACCACGATTGAACCAAAACCATATAACAACAAAGCAAACAAGCTGCATTAGCTCTTTCTTTAGGAGAGGTAGTACTGTAGAAAACAATGGCCTTTCCCTGGTTAGATTCTTCGTTCAAGATGTTATGCAACACCACTGCGAACCTATACAAGCTCCCGATATGCAAAGGACCAAAATCTAGATGGAACGCATTATATGGCAATGCATCTTCAACTGTAAAATATACCAAATCATTCGTATCTGGTGGAGTATAATCATAAGCTCCAAGATAAATTCGGTCTAAATATTGTTAGTTTATTCCTCCGACATTTCAACAAAATAAAATAAAATTAATAAACTACTTACTTCTTAAGAATTCAATAAGGGGAATATTCAGTTTATTTTTTGGCATATGAATGGTATTATCTGTTTGCTAGATCAAATTTTATCAATAATTAATACAAATGAAATAAAATAAAAATAATGCTAGTTACGTCCGAATGCAAATATAAGGCTGGCAATAAGAAACTAAGAACTCAGATCAAAACACAAGAACAGTTTTTCAATGAGAGTAGTTTTTTTTGTTAAATTTTCAACTATATTCAATAAAAGAATTACTGATCAACGAAGATATGATTACTAGAATATCTAGTTAATTATGTACTAGTGTTGTTGTTTTCATTTCGTCTTGTTCTGTGTTATTGTTTTGTGCTGGGACACACCACACTTCCCTGATTAAGTCGCAATATCAAAATCGATTATCTCCCATACTTAAGATTATTCGATAGATGAAATAGATTATTAATTCAAATATATCACATTATGGTATGTTAGCGATCATTCAATTTAGTAGTTAATTATTGTAAGATAGATATACTAACAACATCTACGTTAAAAGGCACCCTCGTTATATACTTTCTCATCGGAAACTTTATCTTCGCTACGCAAATTCAGATTTAGTAGCTCGAGAGTTGAGAAGATGCAAGCTATTATATGTATGTACATTGTTGTGAATGGGTTGAGTATCAAGAGCTTTTCATTATGAGAGAAGGGTACTAATTTTCTAGATACAATCGATAAAGGATCGTACGAAATCAAGAGGGAGGATGAGGAGCAAGTCATAGACAATATCGAAGAATTAACAGAAGAATTGCCAGATAACAGTCCTAGATTTGTCGTTTTATCGTATCCATTTAAATTGTCAGATGGGAGGTTGAAGACCCCATTGGTGTTATTATATTGGAGGCCTCCAACATGTGGCCAAGAGAGCAAGATGTTATACGCAGGGTCAGTTGAATTGATGAGAGAAAAGGCTGGAGTAGCAAAGTATGTATAATACAGCGAGCTTACTGGGTGATATACTAACGATGCAGGGTTATTGAAATAAGTGACGAAGAAGACTTCGAGGATCTCGAGGACCGTTTGAAATAGGAACACATATCTATATTATATCAAATATATTTTTTATAGTCAACATATCTGTATAAACATAAGGTCTGGGAATTGATGCCAGGTATTGATTGCAAGTTAGAAGAATTACAGGTCCGACATATGATCTACTATATATCTACTAAATACTGATTTTACAAATTCTATTACTGTCCTAGAATGCACTTATCTTATGGTCTAAGGAAAACCGATGAGCTCGAGTCAACATGTACGGAAAGACACTGGTATCCGTGCTCAGAATCCGATAATCTTGTAATAAATCGTATAGTATATCATTTTGTAATTGAATTGTGGTTGCATATAATTATGCCGATCAAACCAAAGTATCTCTAATACTTTACATCGCACTCTCTGTAAAACGATTCTCTTCGAATTAATAAACTATACTAGCAAGAGAAATGAATATGCACTGACCGTATGATTGTGTCTTATCAACTAGGAATAACTCGAGTTCATTTTTATCTAGGTTTTTGCATTCCATCGGCTCTTATCAGTAGCGAGTTCATACCACGCACAAGGTTGTATAGGCCCGACTGATCTTGATCGATAATAATTGAGGTTCGCACGCAAGTTTTGAGCTTAAATGGGACAAAATATGAAAGATATGGAGATATTCACATAATGGAGGGAATGTAAAGATTTTTGGGCTAAAACTATTCAGAAAAATTCACCTATGACAAAATTAAAGAAATATACAGATTTCAAAACATACCAACCCTTAAAACTTGCTACTGACAATTGTATTCCAATGAAAATATATTATTAGTTCCCATATATACACATGGTAAGTAATTTTCATACTTAATGTTTTTTGGTGGAATATTAGTCGTGTGAGATCAATCTTCGTGAGAAAGATTTTGTTCTTACCATCTAGTGAAAAAAAATTTTTCAGTTCAACATAATTATACTCTTTCTTCTTTTCTTTACTAAAAAAACAAGAAATAATCCGTCAAAATGGGTCGTATGCATTCATCTGTATGTGATTAAACCAAAAATCAACACTACTATTCCAATACTTGATAACTAGTGTGACTTTCAGGATCGATTCGGTTGCATGGGCAGTAAAAAAATAGTTAAGGTCTTATCAAGAGTAGAAAATTTTCTAGCAAATAATTTTCATCATAAGCTTTTGATACTTGATACTTGGCTATCGCTCATTGCGGTTACTGGTCGATACCACTTTTTATTGAAGTGTAAGGTTAATAGGGCAACCTCTGACCGAATTCTTGACTTGAATTTCCGTGATTGGAATGCACTCATAGTTAGGATTCTGTTCGGGATTGTTCTGATAGTATAGTTTTGTGCTTTTTTTCGAAAGTGCTGTTTACTAACATATTTTAGGGTAAAGGTATCTCCTCCTCCGCTACTCCATACTCTAGAAACGCTCCAGCTTGGTTCAAGTTAACCGAACAAGATGTCGTTGAACAAATCATCAAGTACGCTAGAAAGGGTTTAACTCCATCTCAAATTGGTGTTATCTTAAGAGATGCTCACGGTGTTTCTCAAGCTAAGGTCTGTACCGGTAACAAGATTTTAAGAATCTTAAAGTCTAACGGTTTAGCCCCAGAAATCCCAGAAGATTTATACTACTTGATTAAGAAGGCTGTCTCTGTCAGAAAGCACTTAGAAAGAAACAGAAAGGACAAGGACTCTAAGTTCAGATTAATTTTAATCGAATCTAGAATCCACAGATTAGCTAGATACTACAGAACTGTTGCTGTCTTACCACCAAACTGGAAGTACGAATCTGCTACTGCTTCTACTTTAGTTAACTAAGTTCTTTTACAAGTTATTAATTTATTGTTATATATATTTTTAAGTAATTTTGTAATTAAATTTAGTGATTAAATCCAATATTGTAATATAGTGTGTTATTTTTGCTGTGTAAAGTACAATTTAGCATGCTTCTTAAACCTGTCCGGAGTAAAAGATAGAGTATCTGGTGAAATACTTGAGAGATTGATATTTTTCACAGCCATATTCAACTGAAGTAAATCTATTTTTACTTTTGCTCAAAACGAGAGAAATATTTACAAATTTGACACCAAGAAGCATTGTTGAGTGAAATCTAAACTAACATTTAAACCATGGCTATTAAACAATCGACAAAGTTAATTATTTGTTCGTAGAATTAGTCGCTTTTAAAGAATCGCCAAAACTTCCTTTTAGCAAATTTCAAAGGGCTTTGAGAGAAAACGCTATCTAGCTCTTCTAAAGTTAATTGTTTGGTTTCTGGAACAAAAAAATAGGTAAAGAAGAATGCAAATAGGTTGAACGATGCATAAAAGAAAATGCCACCGCTTGCACTCATGGTTTGAGCCATCTTTGGCCAGGTCATACTTAAGACAAAATCTAAGATCCAATTGATAGCCATACCGATAGCTACTCCCAAGACTCTAACATTTAAAGGATACACCTCCGCATTATAAGTCCAACTGATTGGACCAATTCCAAGTCCAAAGAAAATGACGAACATGTACATTGCAGTTAATCCTGATCCCAAACGGGACGTACCGTCAATTATGTATAAGGAACCACCGAGCCAAAAAAGGCATCCTGAAAGAATAGGGAAAGTTGAGAGTAGCATTCTTCGCCTTCCAAAACGATCAATACACTGAGAAGAGAAGAAGGTCGCTAAGAAACATCCTCCACCAATTCCGATACTTCCAGCTATGGCAGTTTTTGAATCCACCCCAGCACCTACTAAAATTGTCGTAGTATAACCAACAAGGATGTTCACACCACAATATTGCTGCATAATCATGTTAAAAGCCGATACTAATAATGCATACTTCACTCTGCCATTGGTAAAGAAGAGATTAATTTGGGAGGTAACTGGGATTTTCTCTATTTCTTCTGACCGCTTCAACGAATTATATAAAATGAAAAAATCTCTTGACCCAGAAAGTTCACTATTACGCAATTTAATGAGGGATACCAATGCCTGCTCAATCTTATGAATTGAAAGCAAATAACGGGGTGATTCTGGTATAAGAAGGACAAGGACAGCGGTAAAAATAGGAGCGACGAAGGAAGCTCCTATCATTAATCTCCAACCAATATTTTCTACATCAACAAAGGCTCGATTAAATACACTTCCAAGCATAACGCCAAATGCAACAAATGTCTGCCATAACATTAAAAATGCTCCTCGAGACTTTGCTGGTGCAGCTTCCGCAATTAACAAAGGAACGGCTGAAGAATTTAAACCCATTCCAATCCCAAGAAACAATCGTGCAGCTAAGAGGGAACCCATAGACTGACTGAACGCTTGCCACAATGATCCTCCAACTCCAAATGTACATGAAATGAAAATAATCCATTTACGACCGATATATTTGTCTAGAATAATTGCAGAACCAATACCAATGGTCCCTGCAGCCAAATAAGGAGCTGCATTAACTGTACCTTGAATATTTGCATTAGTGATATCAAACAATTGAATATAATCCAATTGTGCTCCACTTACTGCTGATTCATCATGACCAAAGTTAATAGCGGAAAGACAAGCTGAAAGAGCCACTAAATACATGGTCCAAGATTGAGCTCTTATCGAGTGTTTTGATTCAAATATAAGCTGATCTATTTCAGCATCATTGTAATAGTGTCTGTGTTCTTCGAGTATGTTACCTTCATCATTGGCAAGTATTGCACCCCGGTAGATCAATTCTTTGTGAGGAAACAAAACTTGATTCTGTTCAATAATTATATCAACTCTTTTAGCTAATTCTTCATCTGTTAACCCTGCTTGGAAGATAGTATAATTGCTAGAACTGTCGGAAATATTATCTATCTCAGCACCAATTAAGTTTTTCTCACTTCCGTCAAGCATTTTACCTTACTTACTTTATAACCATTTAGTAGGCACATGGTAATTTTTATACGGGTATTTCAGTTGAGTAAAGCCATTTAATAAACGAGTCTGTTGACAAGCAGCTCATCTTGGCCACACTTTTCGCAATTTTACCTTTTCCTTTTTTAATCTTTTATTTAATTGTTATGTGTCTCGTAATAAGATTTATCCTCGTTTCCCCAGCGCAAGGCGAACAAGTATATGTAAGCAAGAAAAAAATTGCTAGAAACAAATGGTATAATTCGAGTATGTGGATTTTATCACCTTAATTCGTAGACCTTTTTTGGTTGCAAATAACATCCATACATCAAATCAGTACACTTGTATACCTTAAGAATCTTATGCTTATGAATTTTATCTGTAACTGTAAATACCCCGAATATGATATTGTTTGAAAGATATTTTTTGTTTATAAGGTCTTAGCTTTGCTTATAAAGTGAAACTATCAAGAGTATTGAAAATTATAACTCTAAACCTCAGAAACTTTAAGTTGACTGTCTGTATAATACAAAACTATTGCTTGAACTACACCTCTCAACGATTTCTGGTATTGTATCTACATCAGTACTACACCAGTAGCTATATCACGACTAACTATATATATATATATATATATATATTTAGATGTGTGTACAACAAAATATTTGGGTATAAGGCCTATTGTAGTACTGCGTATTAATGTTGTGTATAATAATAGTTATCGCGATTGTCACTTCTACTGATATAGTTGTAATTCTTTTTACTCTAACACTACATTAATTAAAGCGTATAATGGGCGCTAGGTTGTCATTGTTGGCACCTTCGGCACCGACAATAGCTATTTCTTCATATGTGGACATTCTAAATAATATTCAATACATTGAATTATTAAGCAATTCACGATTTCTTAAGACAATTAAAGCAGTTGATAATGCATCCGGAAACTTGATCGTTATTAAAATTCTAATAAAACCTTCCAACAACACTTCGAATTACAACATAGAATTACAGCAATTGATCGAATTATTGGCAAAAGAATCGTCATTACTCAATCGGTGTAATAATATCCTTCCATGGCACAAAATTATAGAAACGGACAGGGCGGGCTATTTAATTAGACAGCTGATTAAGACAAACCTATATGATAGAATATCTTTAAGGCCATTTTTGGAGCCTATCGAGAAAGCATTTCTTGCGTTCCAGATCTTGAGGATAATCGATGATTTGCATAATAAATTGAACATTCATCACGGTGATTTGAAACTAGAGAATTTTTTGATCACATCGTGGAATTGGGTAATGTTGACGGATTTTGCGAGCTACACTAAGCCTACGTTTCTTCCAGAAGACAATCCAAATGAATTTTCTTTCTATTTTGATACGTCAGATAGAAGACTTTGTTATATTGCCCCAGAAAGATTTTATAACTCGAAAAGTAACATTAAGCCAGTTCAAAACATTAATGATTTTGGAAAGTTTAATGGAAGAGACCAACTAACAAATGAAATGGATTTATTCAGTTTGGGCTGTGTTATAGCTGAGTTATATTTGGACGGAGAGCCCACTTTTACATTATCTCAGATATTCAAATACATGAAAAATGAGTATATTCCAGACTTGTCTACTATAGGTGATTCATCCATTAGAGAAATAATAACTAACTTGATTCTGCGTGATCCCAAGGATAGATCATCAGTTGATACTATACTCAAAAGCTATAAAGGTAAATGTTTTCCTAGTTTCTTTTACGATTTTCTTTATGATTTCATGTCACATTTAAATAATAATGATTTATTTGTTGTCCCCAATGATAACGATAATTTGACTCCTAGTGATTTGAAACTTGAACAGATTTATAAAAGTTACGACAAGATTTCCAATGCTTTGCAATTTAATTACTCTAATGAAAACAATTCAACCGCTTCACAAAACTCCAAATTCGTACCATTAATGCTCAACTTGAAAGGCATGCCAAGAAACTATACAATTAAGTCAACTGCAACTTTTATGGAAAATAATCACCTGCAACAAGGTTCTTTGATTATCCTTAATTTAATTTTCTCTTTGATGAAATCATTCAAGCAGCCTTTATCAAAAATAAAAGCGTGTGAACTAATAATTGCACTTTCGGAGAGAATAAATGATGACTGCAAATTGGATCGTTGTTTGCCGTACTTATGTAATTTGTTGGACGAATACATTGACAGCTCCAGTAATTATCAACCAAATAATCTTCAATCCAATTTGTCAGAAAACTTTACTTCATCTTCAGAAGTAGCGTGCATTGCATTAACGTCTATAACCACTTTACTTATGTCGTGTTCATATATTAACCCGATTAATGTATTAATGTTTTCAGAATATTTGTTACCAAAGTTACACACCTTGATAAGTATATTTCCAAAGAATGAGGATAAAAATTTAATCAAAATAACTTTAGCTGCATGTTTACCAAACCTTGCAAGTGTATCGAAGAGGTTCTGGATGATGTCCAAGACGTTTAAGAACGGTGTTCTAAATGATTTGAATAATCGTCTCCCTTCGATGCAACTTTTACATGATAATGAAAATGTGCATGACACTTATAATTCATTCAATATTCGAAAAGAACAGTTGGATTCTGATTTTGAGGATCTTGCCTCCAAATTACTAACGGACCTTAACCCGATGGTTAAAATAAGTCTAGTTAACAATATAATACCACTATGCCAATTTTTTGGTGTTGATAAAACTAACGATATAATCTTACCGCATTTGATTACGTACTTGAATGATTCGAATTATGAATTGAGGCTTGCATTCTTGTCTTCCATCTTGGAAATTGGCCCATTTGTTGGGGTTCTATCCTTTGAACAATATATTTTACCTTTATTAATTCAAACATTAGGTGATCTGGAACAATTTGTTATTTTAAAGGTTTTAGAGATTTTTCATTATTTTGTACAACATAGGTTGATTAATCCAAAATCTGAATTCAATGCATTATCTATCTACAAGGAGTTGTTAACAAGTTCAATTAAGTTACTTCTTCTTCCGAATGAATGGATTAGGCAGTCTGTAATCAGCTTAATTCTAGTAATTAGCGATAATTTACTGGATGCTGATAAGTATTGCTTCCTTTATCCTCTAGTGAAGTGTTTTTTGGTATATGATGTGAACACAATAAAGTGGAATACCTTATACCCATCTATTACAAAGCCATTATCGAAACAAATATATAATTTGGCGATTACTTGGTCATCAAATGCAACTAGCAAATCGTTGTTTTGGCAGGAAAAGAGTTTCTCGGTGTTTAATGATACTAAAGCACCCGCAAAGGTCTTGCCTTATTCGACAAATATGGGAAAATCTGTTTATATTCCTAAATCCAAGAATGGATTCCCTTTAGATAACAAAACCTCAAACATTCCATTATCCCCAGAAGATAAGCAATGGGTATTAAAATTAAAGTCCGTGGGACTCAATGATAGGGATTTATGGAAGATATTCATTTTAAGAGAATATATTTTTCATGCCAGCAAATCTAATTCTTCATCTACGTCTAAAGATGATTATGAACTTCCGAAGGACGTTAATATTACTCCACGTAATGTTTTCTTCGAAGTTTGTTATAAATCCGAACCTTTCACATCTGGTTCCAAGAATGCAGAAACAAATTTTGAATCTGTGCATACTATTCCTAGCTCCAAAATAGATGAAGAATCCTCACGAGGGTTAAATTCGCTTATCTTACCAAATTTTGGTAAGGTAAAGGTTTCATTGCAGACTGTCCAGGCAAATGTTTTTGGAGAATTAGAGACTAGCCATGATTCTTCTTTTAATGCTAGTACTAACCATCATCATCATATTCACTCTACCAATAATTCGAATTCTACTCATAAAGTTTTCAGTGTTAATAACCTAAAAATCATCACTGCAAATATGAAACATAGTTATACTGGTTATAACCCATATATGTTAAATTATTTGCACAATGTCGAGTTTCAGCCTACCTTGGATAATTTTTCAGAATTCGGGAATATTATAAAAATTTCTAAAACATCCACATCAGGTAATGATATTTGGAAACCACGGGGAATATGCGTAGCGCATATTAATACAAATAATAGTGATGGGGACATTATTGGAGTGAATTGCATCGCTGTTGGTCCGACTTCCGAGTTTTTCATAACTGGATCTGAGGATGGTACAATAAGAGTTTGGGATACTCTGAAACTAGAGAAGAACATCACAGTTAAACGTGAAAGTCTCTCTATGAAACTAGAATCGTCAATTGTTAATATTAAATTTATTCCGAATAGATTTGTGTTTCTGGTTATAACTACTGATGGAAAATTAAAGTTATTCAAAATTGATGTTTCAAGAGGTAAGAATAGAAGGATTACCAAGTATACAAGACTTTTATTGATAAGGAATTATAGCTTGGATATTATCCAGGATGGTTATTTGACAAGTATCGAGTATTGTATTTCTCTGCTGCATGCTTGGATTATTGGTACTACGTCTAATTCTAAAATTATAGGGTTTGAAATTATCAAGATGGAAGTCGAATTTAATTTGCAAAACCCTGTAAAGCTTGGAGTAATTACGTCATTCATAATAGACCACAAGAAAGCATGGCTACTAGTGAGTACAGATAAGGGTAACTTATGCTTATGGGACTTAAGATTTAAGACTTTAGTGAAGTCCTGGAAACTAAATACAAATAATAAATATGATAAAGTGTCTCCAATAAAAAAGTTGATTTTGATGCCAAATGATTTTACTTTAGACGTCAGACTGGAAAACACGTCTTATTTCGCAATGATAGGGGGTACCAATGAGTCAGATATATCTCTATGGGAAGTTCCGAGTTTTGAATGCCGTGAAACGTTCAGTTCAAACGCAATCAACCCCAAAGTCAAGTTATTTTCATTAAATGAGATCGAAGCTACTAAGGAGCCTGAAATTGATGCCATTTTATCCGATTTGGATATAGATTTCGACACCGATAATAATAAAGACAAGAGTATGACTGCATTACTGACGTTCAAGAGTGAGACAAACAACTACTTTGCCTGTGCAACTTGGGATAAGAGGATTATTCTTTGGAATATATTTGATACAGGGGAATCTGTTTCGCTTAATAGCAAGTATGAAACATCTTTTAATAAGTCGAGAGTTAATCTGACATTTCAGTTGAATTACGAAAGAATAAGCTTAGATAAGGGTCCTGCTCAAGCGAGTGATGCAATTACATTGAGTAGTATTGCTAGCCAGCAATTTGACTCAGTGAGAACACATCAGGATATTATAAACGATATAGGGGTAGCCACTAGACCATTTGAAATGATAATATCGGCAGATAGGAATGGTTTTCTTAACATATATAAATGATATTTGTCTGCAAATCGAGTACTTGAACTGCGCAGCCAAAATTTTCACGATGCGATCTGTTAAATATAAACTTAGTTAGTTAGACATAATAGTACTTTAATTAAATACTAAATAAATTGCAAAATGGTATTCGATGACAAAGAGGGAATGAGAATCGCTTTCGAGGAGGCTAAGAAGGGTATGTATGATATTTATCTTATTTAGCTGAATTCTAGATTGCATGTTCTAACAAGTTAAGGCTACGAAGAAGGTGGGGTTCCAATTGGGGGAGCTTTAATCCACGAAGATGGAACTGTTTTAGGGCGTGGTCACAACATGAGGTTCCAAAGCTCTTCAGCTACTTTGCACGGTGAAATTTCTACATTAGAAAATGCTGGTAGATTAAAAGGAAGTATTTACAAAAAATGTACAATGTACACCACGTTGTCGCCTTGTGATATGTGCACAGGTGCTTGTATTATGTATGGTATTAAAAGAGTGGTCCTTGGAGAAAACGATAATTTCTTTGGTGCTGAAGAGTTATTAAAGCAAAAGGGTATAGAGGTTGTGAATTTGAATGACAAAGATTGCAAAGATTTAATGAGTAAATTTATCAAAGAAAGACCAGAAGACTGGTATGAAGATATTGGGGAATAGATATTTATGTATCCATGATTTATAAATCCATATATTTCTGTATTAAATTTTGTAAATGTTCAGTATAATGCTATTCAAGTATTCGTATTAATGTGCGGTCTGAAATAAAAATTCAAAAATCTGATTCAGTATCAAAATAATTTTAGACGAACTGAGATAACTGCTCAATGGATGCGATAGCTGACTCGGTGTTTACCGACATAGGTTCCTCTGATACTCCTAGTGATGATCCATCTCTTTTGACAGTAGTGCTTGATGTTACACCGCAAAGTTGGTACAAGATTAGAGACCAGATTAGTATACAAGAAGTGGCAAAGTCATTGCTTGTATTTCTTAATGCCCACCTTTCATTAAACAATTCCAATCAAGTAGCCTTCATAGCTAGTACCCCACAAGGTTCAAAGTTTTTATATCCTAATCCAGAGAAAAATTATGATGAAGTTCGTTCAAAGAAGAATGATGAGGGTCCGAATATGGAAGCGACAGATTCTACCTCGAGTTTGGTAGGTGTTGGTATGTATAGACAGTTTAGAATTGTCGACGAGGCAGTATTGGAAAAACTAAATGAAGTATTTGCAGATATATCTCAAAACATTAATGAGAATCGTTGTAATTCGACATTATCTGGAGCCTTAAGTTTGGCTCTCACGTATACCAATAGAATGCTAAATTTGGATCTGTCTATTTCTACAACAACGGCATCAGCTATAAATACAACAACTAATACAAGCTCTAATAAAACCAATTCGTCGGGAACAAATTCAAATTCAATGTCCACGGGTGGAACGAATACTACAAGTCTCACAAGCATGAGATCTAGGATTTTAATAGTTTCATCTAACGATGACGATGACATCAAATATATTCCAATCATGAACACAACATTTGCTGCACAGAAAATGAAAGTCCCTATAGACGTAGCTAAATTAGGAGAAAAAGACTCTTCATATTTACAACAAGCATCAGATGCCACTAATGGTGTATACTTACATATTGCAAATCCAGAAGGATTAATTCAAACTTTATCCACAGCATTTTTTATCGAACCATCAATCAGGCTGTTAATAATACTTCCGACTAACTCCAATGTTAATTATAGAGCAAGTTGTTTCATTACGGGAAAATCAGTAAATCTAGGATTTGTTTGCTCGGTTTGTTTGTGCATAATGAGTATAATTCCTAAAGAAGGCAAGTGTCCAACTTGTGATTCTAAGTTTGACGAAAAGATACTAGCACAATTAAGAAGAGGAGTTGTTATCCCAGTCAAGAAAAAAAGAAAACTTGATTCAAACGCTAACGGACAGTCTGATAACGTAACACCCGAAGTATAAATAACGATTATGTATAATTTATTTTAATAGAGAAGGTTTTCTTGGATCTATTCCGCTATCAACAACGCCAAAGTTGAAGTTCCTTGGGTAAGCATGTTTATCGATCATATGTAATCTTCTTTTTCGTCTGTCAATACATACTTTTTTACACCCATCGCTTAACGAATAATTAAAGCATTTATACACTTTTTCTCCTTTTTCTTTTCTTATTTCAAAAAATGGATTATGGTTTTCATCAATATGTATGTTTAGAAAAGCTTCTGATGGAAACCTTTTCTGACATTCTAAACAAAGATAATTATGAGTATCAACTATATGTGCTTCATACGTTAAATAATCGTTAAAGCTGGTTGGATTTAAATGACATGGAGGTATAGAGCAATTTATGACAACTTCTTTTGGATTCAACTCCAGATTTTCACTATAATCAACATCACTGTCCCTTCTAGGTCGTTTACTCATTGAATAATTAGCCAATTGATAAATGAATATTAGGAAGCTGATGCTCATTTATATTTCACATTTTTTTCTATTTACACAAGGCTCTTTGCCATAAAAGACATTAGATTAATAATTATGAGTAAAAGGCCTGATTCCCAGGATGACGAATATTCTTATAGTAACAAACATGCTAAGATAGGTGATGTCAATGAAGAACACAATACAAGTACTGAAGATGTACGATCATTTACTCAAGGGCCGCTAGATGCAACATTTGGCCAACATGCAGCATTCCCTCTAATACAATCAGACGAAATGAAAGACCCGATAACGGATTCTGTCCAGTCCTACTTGGAATCTGTTAGAAGGGAAGCGGAAAAAGACCCGTGCATATACTTTGCCAGCAGGGATACTCATGAAAATACCAGAAACGAGAATGTTGGCGAAAGCGAAACTATAAAGGAAACCACAAGTCTAGAAAGCAATAAACAAGACCTTCAGGTTGCAAATACATCGGGTGAAAACAAATTATGGAAGAAAGAGCTTATGGAGGAATTTCTACAGTTGAAAGAAGCTGTTCAAGTGTACCTGCAGTCGTTAAAACTGCAACCAGGTCAATTTTCAGAAAATGAGACAGAAGTTGAAACAGATAATGAAATACCTTTTGATATTCCAGAAACTGCAACTAACTGGCGACAGTATATTATGAACAATCCTCCCCCATCAATCAAATTTTTTTTCATGCATTTAAACCGACCTACGATAATAAAGCTTCTTATATATGCAACTAAGTGGTTAAGTGCAAATAGCAATGAAAATCTATCTAAATGGATATTTCTTCTTTTCTTACGGCTTGATAACCTTTTGGATCATATTGATTGTTCAATTGTAAGAGACTTGGCTAAGAAGGCCATTAAAATTAAAGTCAATACAGTCCCTCAGGACATAAATGATGTTTCAAAATATACAATTGACATGGTTATAGTTATAGTGGGAGAGTATTATAGACAAAGAGACCTACTTATATATTAAAATATCATTATTTACTTCATTCAAGATAAGACATTCGTATAATATGTAGTTTTCGATTTGGCACTACCAACGAAAAAAGTGTTGATATCTCAGCAATGTATTAACATCTAATTAGATTTATCTTAGCATTGATTATCTATTAATATATATAATATCAGATATAATGGCACCAAAAGTTATCAGAGAAGATTTAGTCGTACCGTATGTATCAATTTGGTTTTGTAAAGAATTAATTCTATTTACGAACATTGGAATGAAATTAGGAATATAACGCTAACATAATCAATAGATATAGGCATGTACCAGCCAAGGCACGTTCAGAAGCCACTGGAATGGTAGCACAATCATTGCCAATGGCAGCTATGTTTATGAAAAACAAATTATTATCTTGGACTTCATTATTTTTGGCTATACAGTCATTCTTGAACGATCCTATCAATAAACAGGAAGATCCTGATAGTACTCAACAACCACCACTTTTAAAGATTGTTTTTGCTTTAATTGCTGTTTGTACTTGCTACATCGATTTGATTTTCCCAAAGGCTAATCCAACTTCAAAAGCAGGGAATTTAGCTCAAACTGCCAGTGCAACTATATCGTCCGTAATCTCTTCTGCTACTGGTAGTAACTAAGATTTGAATACATTTCTTATTTAAAAATGGGTTTAATATTACAAAATATAAATATCTATACATAACAATAATACACGTTTGAGAATAAAATTTGTGAAGTAATCGTAAGCTCTATTCCCAATTGAAAATAGCGCTCTCTAAGCCTTTGTATGATACAGAAAGCTTCAGTGATTTATTGTCCCATGACAAATCACAGATGCCAATATCTGCCTTAGTGTCCAACCTATCTGTAGGAATTTCAAGATCATGATACCCCATACATCTTAAAATATCTTTTCTTCTGCCGGAATAACGAGAGGGAGAAATATCCCATACCGATATTCTTCCGGCGTCATCCCCAACAGCTAGCCATTTATGGTCAGGAGAGACTGATGCATTGAAAATTAAATAATCTTTCTTATTTGCAAATGATGATGCAGGGTTTTCACTTGGAATATTAAAATTATCTTCGTTTTTAAATATATTGGCACTTATTATGGCATTACCATTGGTCATACTCCACATATTTACAATACCTTCCATGGATATACTTAACAAAACACTCTCATCCTCTGAAGATTTCAACCAGAATAATCCAATAATAGGTGATGAATGAAGTTTTGTGCCAACATTTTTTTTGTCGGCTGGAGTATTTAATTCAAGCGACTCCTGAGTTGAACTGCTTTTCCATATTTTAATCACGTAGTCATAATCAGAACTCGAGGCTAAAAGTTTAGAATTTGCACTGAATTTGAGAATAGAAATATTATTATTGTGTCCTGGAAGAAATCCAATAGGCTTGACTAATGATTCCAGATTTACTGACAGGGATATATTGAACTGACCTCCATTTGCTTGTGCTGTTGTAATTGAATACACCTTAATTGAGTTTTTGGAAGTTGAAAGAGCAAATTTAAATTCATCTATCCAACAGGCATCTATTGTTGATATTTGGGATGTGGAAACAGGTGATTTGATTATTTGAATTAAGCTCAAGTTATTACCATCCCACAAACATACCTGGTTATTTACCGCAATAGAGAGTAAATATTGCCCACTTTCGCTCCAAATTAAGCTTGAAATTAAAGCTGGTGTATGCTCGGCATCCGAAGTATCTGGGTATCCCGTTAAAGTATCTGCTTCGATACCGAACGATGCCGCAGTATTAGCAATATTCTTTAATTTACCATCTGGAGACCATGCCCTAAGCTCGCCATTTATGCCAGCAGTAACTATAATATTTCCCATAGGAGCCCACGAAACCGTTGTGATCTCGTTCTCAACCGAAGTGGAATTGGATCCTTTGAGAACATTCGGGTGGTTTAATGTAACCGATTCCGCTATCACATTGTCTTTTATTGCATTAATAACTGCAGTAGAATTATCTTTCCCATATGCAAAAACATCTGTACTTGGGTGCCAGTCGGTCGTCAAACATTCAGGGTACTTAATATCCGGTACTAAGCTCTTAGTTGTAAACTCAATAGGAATCTCTGGTGCCTCTACCTCTTCATCATTCTTCTCCACCTCATCATCCTCGCCGTCCTTCATTTCAATATCTCCGTCATCACCCTGCGCCTTTACTTCGGATTTTAATGCAAACCGTTCCTTGTTCTTTTCATCCAACTGCAGTTCATGCTTCACTTCTTCTTCTTCTTCTTGTTTCTGTTTATCCAACTCTTGTTGCAATAGAGCCCCCAACAAGGAGTAAGTGCTTTGGTCTGATTTATCTTTCCGCGTGTCTTCTTCAGCTAAGGAAAACAATATCCCCTTTTGAACTAAGTTCACAAGGCACCCTGGCTCAATTCGTGATATTATAGGCAAATTCTTGTTATGTTCATACGACAGACACTGCGAGTGCTTTTCTAATGCAAATGCCGCCAAATCAAATCCTGATTCTTGGAGGTATCTCCACACCAAATAATTTAGCTCCGTGCTAGTCAAAGACATAAGTTTCTTAACTAAATATTTGGACTGTGTATGTCTCTAGATGTCATATAGCTGGCTATTTCGAGTCTACAAATTTTTTTGGTTTAAGTAGTAAGTTACACAAAACTCGCAATCATCAGAATCTCAACAGACGTATAAATATACAGTTGTAGATCAGAAAAGAATCAAAACAGTTTAAGATATTAAAGCTAAATTGGTCTACAATGAACTTTGACATCAAAGCATCTAATCGTAAGAGCAGGGCGCCTTGGCAAAGCTCAACAAATAATACGAAAATAAGTAATCCATATGCTGATGCAAATACATCGGTAGTAACGAATAATGAGAATAATGATAGTTTACAGACGCCCAATCCGTATGGAGTCAATAATAAAAGTCATAGGAAGAATACAAGAAGATTGAGTATACATGCATCGGCAGCTGCCGCGGGTCATGGAAGAGGACCATTTGATTCAACAAACTTACCACCTGTTCCCCAATTATACAAGACAAACACACAATCGTCCGATGCAGTGCTGGCTATCAGCAAAGGACAGGATGAGGAAGAAGTGGATATAGAAACAAAGATTTTTGGAGAATTGTCAAATGGTACTGCTACGGAAATTGATGATTACTACAAAGTGTTGGTGAAGCAGAAAGCATTGATCACCAGAGATATGAAGAGCAATATCAATCAGAACCAAAAGAATATTTTAGAATTAACGAATGATTTGAAAGAAACACAAGAAGAACTTTTACAATTGCGTATCACTACCAAGGAATTATACGGCGTGTTAGACGAGTTTAAAGAAGCTGCTGAAAGAAGAATAGAGTTGGAACATGAGACCCAGCAGAATGATCAAAACCTTAACAATCTGTATTCGGCATTTAGTTCAAAGAAGCGTAAGGATAGGTCTTCGGTGATGGTTCTCGGAAAAATGTGGGCTAGTGAATTGCAGTCGTTGTGTAAACACGTCGATGGAGCCTCGAAATACGTTCAGCCATTACCGGGGAGACATGTACTTGCCGAGAGTGGAAGATGGTATGAAGTTAATGTGGGAACATGGAAGCCTACTAAAGCGACGCATTTATTTATGTTGAACGATTTGGTATTAATAGCAACGAAGAAAAATTCTATGAGCCAAGATACTGGTGATAAGAAGACTTCCAGGCTACAAGCTATCCATTGCTGGCCATTGCATGAAGTGAAGCTATCTGAAGTTCGTGTTCCTAGTAACTCTAATAAGACAGACAAAGATGGTAATAAGCTTTATGTGATAAACATAAAATCTAAATCGTTGAGTTATGTCTATCAAACAGATAGATACGACCATTTTTTGAAGATAACAGAAGCATATAATAAAGGAAGAAATGAAATATTAGCCAAAGAAAGGATCCTCAATTCAAAGGCTATCGGTCAGACTCCTGATCTCATTGAAACTGATGAAGAAAAAAGACAGTTGCGTGAATCATTAAGAAATTCGGGAATAAGTGATGGTGCATCAGATGAAACTAGTAAACGTAAAAGTGGAACCCAACGTAATAGTGCTGATATTTTGTTACAAGATATATCAGCACGCGTACATTCAAGGAATAGATCACACGATTTCGATCATGGTCCTCATGCCAAGATAAATGCTGCCGATAGAGGACAGTTTTTTAATGACTTGAAAAAAATTGAAGACAGACTTGACGAGGTTGACGTTGAGATATCTCGTAATAAATACACTGAGTCGGTTGGGCTTATTAGATATATTGAAAACAAGTTATCCAGCATAGAACTGGCAATTTCTAACAACTCATCAAACGCTGTAATTTCGGTTGATGAAATTAAATTACTTATTGATGTCATAAAATTGAAAATAGGTAACAGGAAGACAAAAATACAACAATGTTTAGGTTTCGATTTGCAACATAACATAGGAAAATTAACTACTTCTCAAATATCTACAATTATTGAGTTTTTTCATAATTTTGATCAATTGGACAAGGGTATATCGTTGTATTTACAAGCAGTTACTAATAATTTATCAGTCACAGTGTCCAGACTAGTTGTTGGAGTCCAAGGCTCGACTAAAATAGATGTTGTCAATTATTTATCAAATTTGGTTATTATTAATGTTTCTATCATTAAAAGAGCTATATCAGTATATAAAGAATGTATTGTTCCAGTATTAAAGAAGGATTTAAATGGAAATGTTGATTCTAGTGGATTGATTAATTGGTCTATTGATGAGGTTACAAAATTGGTAAAGACCATCAAAAAGCACCTTTATGGTAGCTTGGTTGTGTTAACTGGTAATAATGAGGAGACAGAAGAGCCAACATATAAAGTCAAAGATACTGCATTATTCCAAGAATTCATTGGAGTAGTTAAGCCCCAATTAAGTACGTTGAAAAATGTTGGTGTCAACGTAGAATTCTTATTTGACGATATTTTATCATTAAAATAATTAGAATATATATTACGTATTAAATATTAATATCATGAAGGGTCTATTAAAGCATTTCATAAAGTTTACTCAAATCAGAATGCTCTCTGTAATATGCACCATTCCTTTTTAAAACCACTAAAGTCAACGCTGCAAGTGTTATTATCCCCATTAAAATGGAAAATAAGATTCCTGGACCGATTGCTCTCAAAAGAGGTTCAACAACAAACGTAGCGATAGCAGCAATCGTTTGTCTAATTAAATTGTTCAATGCTACTCCCGTTGCACCCTTTCCTGGTAAAGTATCTACCAAATAAGTCACAGTCGCTCCAATCACCAACATTGATGCAAATCCAAATAAGGCTGTACCAATTAAAGGAGTCACCCAGTGCGTCCCAAAATCTAAACACCATCCGAATATAAGACAGGCTGGAGGAAATAATACAATGGCTGTCAAGACATTCCAGGAAATACGTGATTCAGGTACCATTTCTCCATTATGTTTCTTAGAATATTTTTTCAACAAATGATCATTCCATTTACCTCCAAGAATCGAAGCTATAATATATGTAATCGAGTTCGGTATATATAATAAACCCACAATGATTGTCAGAAATTCATAAGGCTCTTGTTTGAACTCATAAGCAATTGTCATATTGAAAAAATACAATACTCCAAAAACAATAGCCGAATATGAAATAACCCACGCTACTGGTGGATGTTTCAATAAAACTACCGAATGCATAGGTCTTATAGTATAATCATAAGCATTTATTTTAAATGTATCCCATTTAGTTGGTTGTTTGATGGGCGATTCCGTGTCTTGAACAGCACCTGACAAACTTCTGTTCAAATTATCAATCTGACTTTCACGGTATTCTTTCGCAATTCTTCTAGAGTATGAGGATTTGTCCGTATAAGATCTGGCCAATGTAGGCATTACAGGATCAAATACTGGTCGGTCTTGTTCCCAATCCAATGATTGCCTTGAGCCAGATCTCGACAAACTAGAAGCAATTCTTGCTAAATCAGCATCAGAATAGTGTTGATTTGTCTCCCTTGTAGGATCATTCAGTAGCACAGCCAGCTGGGCCAGCTCAGAATCATCTTGTTTCCCCTCGGTCTCATGTACTTCAAGAGGGTCCACCTGGTTATCCCCTTCATGTATATCATCCACGGCTATCGGTACACCAGTAGTAAGTTGCTGGTCATCTTTTTCAGTTTCCTCAACTTTATGATATTGACGCAACATCTCTTTTATTGCAGTATCTGAATCCTGTTTCCGAATGGTCTCAGGTAAAAGAAACATAATAGATAATACGTTACTGCCAGAAAAAATTACTAAAAGCCATTGGGTCGCTCTCCATCCCCAAGCTTCGGCAACAGCACCACCAACTATTGGAGCTAAAAATGGCCCCATCAAAGGCCCCAAGTAATACAAGCCCATTGCGGTCCCTCTTTCTTCATTTATGTACAAATCTCCAACAGTTCCTGCCCCGACTGCTTGAACAGAAGCAGAACACCCACCTGAAAGTATTCTGAATGCAATTAAGGCCCCTATATTTGGGGATAACGCTGCACCGATGGTGAACGCGCAAAATAATATAAACGAGATGAGATAAACACTCCGTCTACCGTGCTTTTCACTGAATGTAGACCACCACATTGGAAATATACCCAACGACAATAAATAAATACCCACAGATACATTAACAATTGTTCCTGTCGTATCCAAGTCATTCACTATATCATCTATTGCCGGTAACATAATCGACGTCCCCATTGGCCCAGTTATCGCTGCAAATGCAATCACAAACACAATGGTTAATTTGTACGACTTAGGATAGTCTCTAGCATCTTCGTACTCGGGAATAATGGCAGCTTTAGCAAAAAGCCCTCTCTTCTCACCAGCTGGAACCTTTTTCAGCTTATTGGAAGAAGCATTCGACTGTCGCCGGTCTAAATATTCATTTGGCTTTCCATTTTTCTCTTCCACTTCCTCGTCTTCTCTTGTCCTTTCTGGTTGAATAGGTTGTGGATGTTCTGAATGCAACCCATGTGAAATGTCTGAATCTAACGATGATGTAGATGAAAGTTGATCATCGGCCATAATTGTCGATAATTTATGCTTATTCTTATATTATGAACTTAATCATGTATATATGTATATATATAGTCAAACCTTCTTTATTGTGTCCTGCAAGTAGTGCCAAATGTCTATGTTACTAACAAGCAGTCATATACTTAAGAAGAGCCATGTACTACTTCAATACTAAGATATGTAAAATACATTTATTCCCGAACGCGCGACCCCCACTATATGTCCAACTATTCCCCCCTCCGATGCCCCAAAGGCCCTATGATAATGTGCTTTATTGCCGACATCCAATAGATTATCGGAATGTTCAGGTGCAGCATTATTCAAGGCATCTATTCAGTCATATAGACCCTTCTTGACATGTGTCAATGCGAACGTCATTATAAGCCCGTGCTATCCCGGTCGGTTCGAAAAGCTGTTAGCAATAGCCGGAAGAAGCAATAAGCACATTGGAATACGCCTCATATCACATGGCCGTTATTTTGTTGTTTCAGGAAGAACGTTAAACGGCCACGGCCAAAGGCAGAGGGAACATCGATGGAACGTGCGATACTCAAAAGCCTGCTCATATATTTGTAAGAAAAGTGATGCTAATCAGACGATCTGCTTTTTAACCATTGAGGCTATATCGGATTAAACGGTTTAATAGACGAGTTCCACAAAGGTAGATCAATACATTGGGACAAATTGAGTCTTCTTCTTAGAATTTCGATAATAAAATAAAGAATAAAACGAAGAAATAGGCAGGATGACATTAAGGCATGCATGGCCTATAGTGATTGTAAGGACGTTTTTGTTAGGTGTAATATTTGTGACAGGATGCTTCTCAATTATGATGAACCAGGTTATAGGGATGTTTGTGTTTGCTAATAATGCTGTACAGAAACAAGCTGTGATCAATGCCACCAAGAAACAATTCATTGCGGTGTTCGGAACGGTGACTCGATGGGCTAACCCTTGTAAGATCTCTATTACATACGATCCGTCAACCTTGCCGGAGGGCGACTTATTCAAAGTTGATCCTCTGGGGAACTTATCAAGCATACTCACACCCAATTCTGTGGTAATTTCGAATCACCAGATCTATACCGATTGGTTGTACTTGTGGTTTATCTTATACACGGCTAGGTTGGGTGACTCGGTCTATATCATGTTGAAAGATTTATCCAAGATCCCGGTGCTAGGGTATGGGATGAAGAACTACAATTTCCTCTTCTTATCTAGAAAATGGGAAAAGGATAAGATCGTGTTGACGAACCAGCTATTGACCATTGATGCGAATGCCAGGGGATTGGGTCCGGCCAATGGAGTCACACATGTTACTTCTACAAATGTTGGATCCTCGGAGCTTCATCACTGGCCAGAGGGTCATAAATCGGGCCAAATATGGCCTTATCTGGTTATCTTGTACCCGGAAGGTACAGTAACTTCCGCCCGTACAAGGGCAAAATCGGATAAATTTTGTCAAGAAAAAAATATGCCGGTATTGAGACACACTTTACTTCCAAGAGTAAGAGGTTTATTTTTAACGTTGAGGAAATTAAGAAATACTGTAGAGATTGTCTATGATTTTACATGTGGTTATTCTGGTTTAAAACCGGGAGAATATGGTGAAGATATCTATACTTTGAAAAGACATTACCTTAAAGGATACGGACCTCAGAAAATCAACTATCACCTTAGAGGGTGGAAATTATCCGAGATTCCTTTAGGGGAAGAAACAGAAGATATTGATGACGTCTCTCCTGAAGATTTAATTAAATTTGAGGAGTGGCTTTTCAAAGTATGGTATGAAAAAGATAGAATGTTAGATCAATTTTATAAGCACGGATCCTTTGTAGATCCAAAAAGTGAGGTTAATTATACCCCAGGAAGGGCTGCCGAAAATACTGTTGTAGCCGACTTTAGAATCAACGGTGTTTCCGATATAATCGGGGCTTTTGCATCTGTAACGATTATTTTATTAATACTTAGAATTATTTGGATATTAGTTCTGAAATTACTTTAATATCCCTAAATTACTACTACGATATGTTAGTTTGGCTCTCAAATACTTCTGCAAGATGAATATTGCTGTCAAATATGTTTAGTTGAAATATTCTCTTTAAATTATGATATTTCTATTTGTAAGAGCCTATCTACCTTAGTTTAATAATAAAGTGATTATCGATTTATACAAATAGAATTGGTCTAGATTATCATGACAATTACTGCGAAAACAATGTAAGTGCATTCATTAAATGAGATAAGTAAGGGCCAAGCGTATTTTTTACGCCATGATTGTAGACTTCTCAACTTTGCTACAACTTCATAAGTTCTCCTATCTAACTTGAATCAGTCAAAGCTCGATAATAAATAACATGCTATAATCTTTGCAGTAAAAATAATAAAAAGTTATTTGCAAGGCTTGATAAAGCGTATTTAAAGCGTATTGTTTTTAAGCCAATTAGTGAACATGATAGTTTTCAAACTAGACTAATATGATACACAATATTCTCAGTTCTCCTCTTCAAACCTATATAGTTTTATGCTTTCCGAATCGTGCGAAGTGTCTTATTGACGAGTAATATACTCATTATAACGTTTAGGAAGTGTTTCGAACTAAAAATTCGTCATGCCACATTATTGTCCAAAATGGAATAGAATTAAGAACTGCCTTACTTCGAGTCATAATTGGGAATGTTTAGCGGACCATACTTAAGCTAGTATCAGACCTGTATCATCAATTTTGCCTCTGGATGCAAGTCGCAGATTGCAAAAAATCAGAAGTGTTTCAAGATAATTTCCAATGATCAACTATATAAAGCATGTTCAAACCCCTACTAAATAGATATTTTACAATAATAGCTACAAACAAACATGATCTTCTTCTTAATTAAAAAACTTATGAAATTTTTTTTGTTGGTGTTGCTTTTCATAACAGTGTTTTTATTAAGTTTCCTTTTAATTGGTTCCACAGACACTTCAGGTACATATTCTAGTGTTTATTTAACAAAATTTGAGTTTAATAAAACATCTGACTTATATAGCAATATCCAAGCAGCCTATAAAAGCTCTAACATTTCTACCAAATTAGCAGAATTGACATTATCAGTGGGTTATCTAGGTGTATGCATTAATATTGATAACTCCCTTCAATGCACGTCTTACAATGACTTAGACTCCATTTCGAACTACACAGGAATTTCCATTATACCTACAACTAAAAATAGTACCGATCAGCTCAATTTGGTCGACTTGGCGAAAACATTCAGAAAAGTGTGCTATGCCAATGTTTTACTTGCTGCTATCGTGTTGACTCTACTTTCGCTTGCGGTGGTGTTTTGGAACGTTATCCCTTTGGTTCCAGGAAAATCCATGGCTAAAAAGATAGCGTGCGTTATATCGGCCGCAAACGTCCTACTTTGGGGCCTTGGTTCTATGCTTCAGCACGAGGCCACAAAAGCAGCTCGACATATCGTGGGCCCTGCTTCAATGAATACTATCTCTGCTACCATAGGCCAGAGAGCGGAGGCCATGACTTGGACTGCTTTCTCTTTCCTCCTAATAGTGTGCATGGGAAGCGTGTTTGTATACATTAGAGACTTGAAAGAGCAAGTGAATGAAATAGAACCAAAATTTTAACCTTCCACAACAAACCTGAAAATTAAGCAACAACAAAGAATCTCTCCATTCCCATTGACAATCCTTTGTCATATCAAAACAAAATTTTGTAATCGTGTTAATTATTTTTGTTTCTTCTACTGAAATTGCGAAGTATTCAAAATCTCTGTGATCTTCCTACATTTTTTTATACGAACTAAAGAATTTATATCCTTTTCCATATTTAGTGTCAAATAAATATTCTATATTCACTCACATCCTATTTTTCAAACCAAAACTACATGAATACCAACCATAGCTTAACTTATATCAGTTATACTATTTACTATGTTGGGCCTTTTGCAGCAATAAGCGAGGCTCTTAATGCAGGTTTTTGGTGACAAGCACGCTACTTTCACGTGAAAAGTTTGAAAAAGTGCCAGAACGAATTTCCTCTAAATTTTCAACGCGATTTCATAGTGGTTTTTATCATAAACAAGACAATCATATCGGTAGTTTAGGAGTAGTAAACCTATTGAAAGCCGTTAGTCAGTGATTGGTTAGGTATAATATTTGAATTGAATTTTATATTTAACAAAAAAACAGATAAACAATGGCATATAAAGTACAGCTTGACACATTTGTGTCTAGGCTTAACGATAATGCTGACTACAAGACAGCACATTCAGTTTTGTCAGAGCTCTTGGATATGATTGAAACATTTAATGGAGCGGCTGAATATGAGTACTTTTTGTCGAACTTGGTGCCTATTTTCATCAAGAGCTTGAAGGAGGTTCCAATTTCGTTTACCAGCCAGTCACCAGAACACAAGTTAAGGAATTCTATATTGGAGATCATACATCGGTCGATTATGAATGAGACGTTCCAGCCGTACTCGGAACAGATATTGGATGCATTGACCGCTATATTGGTGGATGAGAACGAGGACAATGGTGTATTGTGTATGAAAATTATCACTAGTTTGCACAAGGCATACAAGAATAAATTAGGAGAAAAAGTACAACCGTTCGTGGAAATCATCAATAATATTTACGATAATATGGATCTGACAGTTCAAGAGACGTTTGGGGCCAACCAACAAAAGGAATCACTCGAAGAATCTGCTAAGGAAATGTCCCCACCTTCATTCAACGAAGATAATTCGTCGAAGACATTGAGCAAAGCAATGTTTTCATTCAAAACCTTGGCAGAGTGTCCAATAACGATGGTTTCATTATACTCTTCGTATAAGAATCTTGTTCAATCGTCTTTACCCACATTTTTGCCGAAAATTATGAATATCTTGACTTTGCAAGTGGAACAGCAAAAATCTTATCGTGAAGAATCTGCGAAAGAAAATAAGACCACTACCTCAATATCGCCAGAAATTACAAACAGACAAGCATATAGTGACTTTATTTTAGGCCAGGTCAAGGCTGCATCTTTTTTGGCTTATGTATTCATCAGAGGTTACGCCAATCAACATTTAAACGAAGACCAATCTAAAATTGTCCCAGATGTGATCTTAAGACTTTTACAGGATTGTCCAGCTGAATTATCGGTAGCACGTAAGGAATTATTACACGCAACAAGACACATCTTATCAACTCCATTCCGCACGCAGTTCATACCTACTATTGAAATGTTATTTGACGAAAAGATATTGATTGGTGATGGATTGACATCATTTGAAACTTTAAGACCCTTGGCATATTCAACAGTAGCAGACTTTATTCATAATGTGAGAAACGAATTAACACCTAAACAAATTTGGTCGACTGTAAGAATATATTGCAATTTATTAAAAGATGATTCTCTAGCACTAACAGTTCAAATTATGAGTGCAAAATTGTTGCTTAATTTAGTGGAACGCATAATGAAATTGCCAAATAAGTTAGAAGGTAGACAATTATTCATGATTATAATTGACGCTTACGCGAAGAGGTTTCAAAGTTTAAACCGAAAATATTCTTACATTATTCATAAGCACGGCGAGTTTGAGAAGAAGAGAAAACTAAAAGAAAAAGAATCTAAAAGAGCTATTAGCAAATATTCCTCGAAGAACGTAGACATTTTGGAAATAAAGAAAATAGAGCTAATTCAAGAATCCAGGAAAGAAGACAATGATAACGACAAACAAATTGAAATGGAGGATATCGAGATGGAAGATGCTGAAAGTGAGGACAAAGAACAACCAAGCGAAGATGAAGCTAAATCTGAATTGGATGTCTTTTTAGATGTTTTCAGTATTGACGAACATTCACCAATTTCTTCATCGCCTCTTAATACCAACTCTGATTTATTAAAAGATGCGCGTTACTTATTCCGTACATTGATGACCTTTTTAAAGTCGGTGATTTTTGGATTGAAGAATTGTAATCCACCTGTTCCACCTCAACCTTCTCAGACGGACCCTAAAAATTCTGGTCAGGTTATCAACTACGATAAATGGAATGACTCGGCCAAACTTACATCTTATGAGGAAGTGAACATTTTGCGCAATTTGTTTAGAGGTGGAATAAGTTGTTTAAGATTTTTTTCGGTTGCTAAACCTAAACCAAACGTGCCTCAAGCTAAAGCCTTTGATTGGTCAACTGGTGGCCCAAATTTACCTATCACATCATCTAAAGAAGAAAAAGATTTAATGGAAATCTTCGCAACTATATTCATTCACATAGATCCAGCATCATTTAATGAAATAGTCAATTTTGAATTACCTTTTATGTTTGATTCTATGCTTGAAAATGCAGCTTTACTTCATTTACCCCAGTTCTTCTTAGCCAGTGAAATAACTTCTGCAAATTTCTCGGGTATATTAATATCATTCTTGAAATCAAAATTGGACCAATTAGACAAAGTTGAATTGGCTAAATCTAACATATTGATTAGATTATTTAAACTATGCTTCATGTCTGTGAATCTATTTCCTACCGCCAATGAAGGTGTTATATTACCACATTTAAACTATTTAATTTTAGAATCTTTGAAATTGGCGACGAAAGCTGAAGAGCCAATTGTATATTCTTATTTGGTTAGAATATTATTCAGAAGTATCAGTGGTGGTAGATTTGAAAACTTATACAAGGAGATAATGCCTATATTACCGGTTTTACTAGAAAGCTTGAATAAGATGATTGCCAACTCTCGTCGACCTTACGAGCGTGATATATATGTTGAATTGTGTTTGACTGTTCCAGTACGTCTATCAGTTTTAGTTCCACATTTAAATTATTTAACAAGGCCATTAGTTTATGCGCTTAATGGATCACAGGAATTAGTTAGCCAAGGTTTACGTACTTTTGAATTATGTGTTGATAACTTGACAGCTGAATATTTTGATCCTATAATCGAGCCAGTTATTGATGAGATCATGACAGCATTGTGGAAACATTTGGAGCCAGTACCATATCATCATCAACATTCTCATACTGCTATCAGAATTTTGGGTAAGTTAGGAGGAAGAAATCACAAGAATTTTAAACCATGTAATAGTTTGATTACTCAATCGGAGTTGGATCAAGAAATAAAGGCACTCTTCAAAATCTACGGATTAAAGGGTGAAGTACCAGTTTCAATAACACCTGGCGTGGAATCTGCGATAAAATTATTGGAGGATCCAAGGTTAAAAGTTCATTATCGCATAAGTGCATTTAAGTATTTATCTGGAATCTTGAAGTTATTCATTGATACAACACCAATACCAGAAGACTATTCAACGTATGTATCTGAATGTGTCGAGCATCTAAAGCTGGAAAAAATAGAACAAACTATGCAATTAGAAGAGTCAGGTATAAAGGATGGTGCTAAATTGGATCGTCAACAAAAATTATTTTCCAGATTGTTAGAAATCCTTTTCTTTTCGGTATCAATTCCAGACCTTAAGGAAGAAGCTAGCGAGTTAATAGATGGTCTCACTACTCATTTTACTTTAATTTATTTAGGCACATCGGTGATAGATAAAGTGAAGAAAGAACGTGCATTCAGCGTCAATGATAATGAAGGAAAGGCATATATTAATGAGACAGCGTTCCTTAATGCTTTAAATTATGCTTTAAGCTTTTGGGATAAGGATGTTAGAGATAAGGGTATAGAAGCCATTAAAAATATTTATGTGACGACTGTCACAATATTTGGTTCTGATGAAAATGCATTATGTTCACCAATATTTCGTTCAATGTTTTATAGATTCACTCATTGCTGTTATAATGAATTTTATCATGCCAAACTAGGGGGAATTTTGGGTCTTAAAACCATGTTTGAGGACTTGGGAATTCCTGCAAAATGGTTCTTTAAACGTCAATTTGAACTAGTGCGTTCAATTTTCTTCATTTTGAGGGATACTCCAGAGACGGCATCCTATGAAGTACACGATTTAGCAAAGGGTTTAGTCTTGAAGCTTTTACATGATTGCAATGTCGATGTCCCTAAGGAGACTATTCTAGAGAAACCATTCCAAACTCTAGTTGGGGCTTTAGTATATGATTTGGCTAGTGCAAATCCGCTTGTCAGAGAAGTATCTCAATCTTCATTAAAAGTATTATCTGAAACTACATCTGTATCAATTGCTTCTATCATGGGGCCTTGCAAGCAATTATTATTAACACCTATTTTTGGTAAGCCATTAAGAGCTTTGCCATTTCCAATGCAAATTGGTAACATAGATGCAATAACTTTCTGCTTGGGCCTTGATGATACTTTTTTGACTTTCAACGATGAGTTGAATAGACTTCTTCTCGAAGCCTTAGCTTTGGTTGATGCAGAAGATGAATCACTTGCCAATGTACATCGTCTTTATGAATACAGAACTTCAAAACAACTTATAGAATTACGTGTTGTGTCTATAAAATTACTTTCTTTAGCTTTAACTAAGCCCGATTTTTCATTGGGCTCTTTAGCTGAAGCAAGGATTCGTATATTGGGCGTCTTTTTTAAAGCTCTTTGCAACAAATCAACTGAAATTATTAATGCTGCACACTTAGGATTGAAATCGAGTCTTCAAGAAAATGCTAAGTTACCAAAAGAGTTATTACAAAATGGCCTTCGTCCTATGCTTATGAATTTGTCGGATCATAAAAAATTAACCGTATCTGGGCTTGAGGCACTTGCTCGTTTGTTGGAACTATTAATTTCATACTTCAGGGTTGAAATTGGCCGGAAATTGTTAGATCACTTAATGGCATGGGCTCAAATAAATACATTAAGACAGCTAGCTGGCCAAGATTTAGAAAACAACCATACTGTTCAGATTGTAATAGCCATTTTAAACATTTTTCATTTATTACCTGCCAAAGCATATACTTTTATGGAAGAAATTATAAGTACTTTACAGTATTTAGAGGGACATCTAGACCGTCATCAAATTTCGCCTTTTAGAATCCCAGTTTCCAAGTTTTTGAACAGGTTTTCTGAAAACTGTTTAGAATATTATATGCAAAATTACAAGAATAGAAAATTAGGTAACATGTTAGCTTATTTTGCTGGATTGGAAGACTGTAAAAAAATTAGAGAGACGGCAAAAGAAAAATTTAATGATATTATCAAGGATCTTGAAGAAGAACCGTCGGAAGAAATAAAGGTTATAAAATTTGCAAATACTGTTGATCTTCTTAAAGCTCTTTCAGATTTTGAGCTTGAATGGTTTGATGAACAAAAGGATCTTTTGCTTACTGTATCTTCTATGGTAGAAAGAATTGTGGAAATTAAGAACCAATCTCCATTAATTTCTTCTACCCATTTCCAAGGTGACCAAGCCATTTCGAAACTTCAGGGTATCGTGGTTCATTACTTGAAAAGAAATGCGAAAGAAGTTGATATGACATTCACTGTTGTTGACCGTTTATCATCCTTAAAGGTTAGGGTACCTCCACAGTTAGAAGAGTTTATTTTTGATACTATTGTTTGCTCCAAAGATGTTGAGCACAGAGAAACTTACTTAAACAAGTGTATCGAGTTTGTCAATGATGCAGATCACAGCTTGAAGAGCAAAATATTTTTCTTGAAGAAAGTCTTCAACGCGATTATAATATATGAAGCTGAGAAAGAAGGCAAAGTAGATGCCTTTTTCGAAAATAATAAGACACCCCAATGGTTAGAAGATATTTGTAACAAAATTTGGAGATCAACGAACGACATAATTACTGATCACACGTCAGGTAGTATGGATAGTTATAGGTTTGAATTACTTGAAATGACTTCGATTCTTCTCAAATGGGCACCTAGTTTTATTGGTGAGTACCGGAAAGATATCATTAAATTCAGTTGGAACTACATTAAATTGGAAGATAATATTACCAAGCAGGTTGCCTATGTCACGACATCTTACTTTATAGCAGCTTATGAGACGCCATCGAAATTGGCTACTCAAGTATTCGTTGCTCTTCTCCGTACGCATCAGACAGACTCAAGACATCTCGTGAGACAGGCGCTTGATATACTTGCACCAGTAATGCCAGATCGTATGGATGCTGTTGAGTCACCGATTAGCTGGCTCAAATGGCCTCGTCGTGTCATTTCAGAGGATGGTTTTAATGTCACACAGGTACTCAATGTTTACCAATTTATTGTACAACATCCAGACTTATTTTTCATAGCCCGTGAACATTTCATTTCTAATATAATTACAGCTATGGGTAAGTTAACTATCTTGGCAAATCCTGCAATAGAAAATCAAGTTCTTGCTATTGATTTGGCGGAATTAATTTTGAAATGGGAATCAAAGGCAAAGGAACAAAAAACGGAAGCTCAGAATGATGGTCCGGAAAGTGCTAAACAAAACTCAGAAAATGCGACCGATTTTACTACATCGGCCAACTATAGTATTCCATTTGGCCAAAGAGAAGCATGTGTTACTTTCTTGATTCGATACGTCTGTATCAGTCCTCAAAGAGCTTCGGAAAGTGAACTAGGCCAAAAAGCATTGGGGATTTTATATGATCTATTAAGCCCTGACCATTGGCCAGAAGTGTCTGTAAAATTAACATTCTTCGAAAAGTTTTTATTATCCAATGACTTGAATTCTTCTAACTTATTCGGATATTGCTTGAACGCGTTGGAAGTTTTGAGCGTGGTATTAGAATGGAAGAAACCAGAATGGATAGTATCGAATCTTGCATATATTCATAAACTACTTGAAAAGTGTATTAAGTCTGATAATCACGATATTCAAGAAGTTTTGCAATGTGTTCTAAGAATCATCCTTCAAGCTATTAACAGTCAAAAGAAGACTGATTCAGAAGAAGATGAGGAGGATGAAATCAAGGAATTTATCTCTTTATTGACTACTACTGTTTCTGAAGATTTGGGTGATATGCCATCAGTTGCTGCTGGTGTCACATTGTCTTGGACATTGGCAAACTACAGACCGTCTACCTTGGATTCGCTTTTGCCTCTGATTATGAGAACTTTTAGTAAACTTTGCAAGGATCACATTACAATTACCCATCAAGGATCACAAGCATCAAGCAAGGATGGCTCAAATTCAGAATATGAAGCGAAGATGACTACTAGATTGTTAGAAAAGATTCTTAATTTATCATCAATGAGGATTTCTAACCTTGGAGATCAGAGACGGATTTTCTTGTCTTTGCTAGCACAGTTGATTGAGCGTTCTCTAGATAAGGATACTCTTGAAAAAATCATTAAGATTGTCAAAAACTGGGTCTTTTCTAGAACTGATCTTTTTCCTACTACGAAAGAAAAAGCAGCAATTTTAGCGAAGATGATGGTTTTCGAGATTAGAGGTGAGCCATCTTTATCAAAGGAATTCTACCAAATTATTGTAGATATATTTGAAGATGATACTTTTAGTTGTACGGAATTGACGGTTCGTATGGAACAACCATTTTTGGTTGGAACTCGCTCAGCAGATGTCTCTATACGTCGTAAGCTAATGTCAATTTTAAACAATAGCTTGGAAAAAGATATCAGTAAAAGATTGTATTATGTTATCCGTGAACAAAACTGGGAATACTTGGCTGATTACCCTTGGTTAAATCAAGCATTGCAATTATTATACGGCTCTTTCGATTTTGAGAAGAATATTACTCTCATTGAAGATGAAAATAAGCTTCCTCCTTTGACATCCTTCCCTTATGCACACAATGACAATATGGAAGTTGAACCTGAAAAAGATTCATTATTAGAGAAACTATTTAAGAAGCATAATGAATTCTTATATAAAATTTCGGATGTTAGAGCGGGCACTATCCTTGAGCCATTAATTGATATGTTTTACCAAAGCAGTGATACAATTCATCGTACTTGGTCAAGTATTTTCCCAATTGCACTCAAGTCTATACCACCTTCTGAACACTTGGACTTTACTCGTTTTATGGTCATCTTATTATCAAAGGATTACCATACTCGTCAAATTGATAGCAGACCAAATGTCGTTCAATCATTATTGGAGGGGGTTGCAAGAAGTGAGAAACTCCAATTACCACCTTTCGCTGTTGAGTGTCTTGCCTCGAACTTTGATGCTTGGTCTCAAGGTATTCATATACTTGAAAATATTGAGCAACAATCAATCAATGGTAATGCTGATGTGCGTGAAGTTACTCAGGATGCACTTTCAAAATTATATGCGACTTTGAAGGAAGATGATATGTTCTATGGTTTATGGAGAAGGAGAGCGAAATATTCGGAGACAATAAGCGCATTATCGTTCGAACAGATTGGTCTTTGGGATAAAGCCCAGCAATTGTATGAGACTGCTCAAATTAAAGCTCGGAGCGGTGCATTGCCATATGGTGAATCAGAATATTCTCTTTGGGAAGATCATTGGATATTATGCGCTGAAAAGTTGCAACATTGGGATATTCTTACTGAACTTGCAAAACATGAAGGGTTCTCTGATCTTCTCCTTGAATGTGGTTGGAGAGTAGCTGACTGGAATACAGATAGGGAAACTCTTGATCAAACAGTGAAAAGTGTGATGGATGTTCCAACTCCTCGTCGTCAAGTATTTGAAACATTCCTTTGTTTACAAGGCTTTGGACAGGAAAAGGAAACATTGCAAGATTTGTCTAGGTTGTGTGATGAAGGTATTCAATTGGCATTAAGGAAATGGCATGGCTTACCTCAAAGGTTTAATAATGCGCATATACCATTGTTGCATACGTTTCAACAGTATGTTGAGTTTATGGAGGCAAGCCAAGTTTATGCTAGTCTTGTTTCGACTAATGCACAAAACCTAGATGTTAAATCACAAGAACTTAAGCGAGTTTTACAAGTTTGGCGTGAAAGATTACCTAACACATGGGACGATATTAATATATGGAATGACCTTGTTACATGGCGTCAACATGCTTTCCAAGTAATCAATAAAGTCTATATGCCATTTATTCCAATTTTGCAGCAATCAAATTCTGGAGGAAATGCAAATTCTTATGCTTATCGTGGATTCCATGAAATTGCGTGGGTCATAAACAGGTTTGCACATGTTGCAAGGAAACATGGTATGTCTGATGTTTGTATTAATCAGCTTACTAAGATTTATCAATTACCAAATATTGAAATTCAAGAAGCATTTTTGAAGCTTAAAGAGCAAGTAAAATGTCATTATCAAAATCCTAATGAATTGAATACTGGTTTAGATGTGATCAGTAATACCAACCTAGTATACTTTGCTACTCAACAGAAGGCCGAATTTTTCACATTAAAGGGTATGTTCTTGAATAAATTAAATCAAAAAGATGAAGCCAATAAGGCATTTGCAACTTCTGTTCAGATCGACCTCAATTTGCCTAAGGCATGGGCCGAATGGGGTATGTTTAATGATCGTCGTTTCAAAGAGAATCCAAATGATATGGTTTATGCAAACAATGCAATAAGTTGTTACTTGCAGGCTGCTGGTCTTTACAAGAACGGCAAGACCAGGAAGCTACTCGCGCGTATTCTTTGGCTTATCAGTTTGGATGATTCGTCAGGTACTCTTGCACAGGCATTTGATAATTTCCGTGGCGAAGTTCCTGTTTGGTATTGGATAACCTTTATCCCTCAATTACTTACATCATTGTCTCATAAAGAAGCCAGACTAGTAAGACAAATTCTTATTAGGATTGCTAAGAGTTATCCACAGGCTTTGCATTTCCAACTTCGGACAACTAAGGAGGATTTTGCTGCCAAACAACGTCAATTTATGGAGCTCTCTCGTCAAAACGCCAATAGTAATTCGAGCGAAGCTAATAATTCGACTAAAGAAAGTCCGAAGGAAGAGAAGCAAACTACCGAGGAGAATACCAAGTCTTCTGATGCTCTAAACGACGAAAACAAAGCTTCTGCAGGTGATGGTTCTCCTACTCCATCAGGTGCACAACCAAAGAGCACTACTTCTGTACCTCCTGCGACCGGTTCATCTGGTGCTCGTCAATCATGGGAGCATGTTGAAGAGATAATGGGTATTTTAAAAACAGCTTATCCACTATTAGCTCTTTCATTAGAGTCTTTAGTTGATCAAATTAATCAAAGATTCAAATGTACCGCAGATGAAGATGCATACAGACTTGGTGTTGCATTGCTTAATGACGGTGTCCAATATCTTAACCGACTCGGAAACCCAAGGGATGATGCTAAATTGCCCCCAGTTACGGAAGCAAATATCACTAGATTCGCAGAAACTGTTCTACCAAAGCAGATTAGAGCGGAATTTGAAAAAGATCTCGTAATTGGAAAGCCTAATTTGGAAACGTATATCATTAAATTGCGTAAATGGCGTGATCGTTTGGAAGATAAGCTTGATAGAAGATTTTCGGAAGTTAACCTCGAAAACCTTTGCCCTCACTTGAGTGAATTCCATCATCAAAAATTTGAAGATATTGAGGTGCCAGGCCAATACTTGTTAAATAAGGATAATAATACTCACTTTGTAAAGATTGAGAGATTCCTTCCTACTATTGATTTAGCTCGTGGAACTAATGCCTGTCATAAGAGATTAAAAATACGTGGATATGACGGTAGTTTGCATACATTTGCGGTACAATTTCCTGCTGCTCGTCATTGTCGTCGTGAGGAATGTATATTCCAGTTGTTCCGTCTTTTTGGCGATACGCTTTCAAGAAAAGTTGAGACACGCCGCAGGAATATACAATTTACTTTACCTGTTGCTGTTCCATTATCTCCTCATATTCGTATAATTAATGACGATTCTAGGGATATTACCATGCAAAAGATATATGAGGATTTCTGTTCTCGTAATGGAAAGAGCCGTGATGAGCCATTTGTTTACACAATTGAAAAATTACGTGCAGCCTTTGATCCTCGCTTACCAAAGCCTGATATTATGAGTATTAGAGTAGAAATCTTAAGTGCAATTCAATCATTATTGGTTCCATCTACCGTTTTGAAGAATTATTTTGTTGATCTTTACCCTCAATTCGAGGACTTCTGGTTATTCCGCAAGCAATTTACATCTCAATATGCTTCGTTTATTTTCACTACTTATATGATGTGTGTTAATACTAGACAGCCTCAAAAGATACATGTCAACAAGGGCTCGGGTAATGTGTGGACTTCTGATATGTTACCTTGTAAAATTGCTAGTAAAAATGCATCATTAGATGGTTCTCAAGGTGGTAGACCTGCTCCATTATTTTATAATGCAGAAATGGTACCTTTCCGTTTAACTCCTAACATCCAAAAATTGATTGGTGAAACTGGATTAGAAGGTATATTATCTGTATACTTATTGGCAATAGCTAGGGCTATTACTGAACCTGAATCAGATTTGGAACAATACTTAACGTTATTTGTTAGAGATGAAGTAATCTCTTGGTGCACTCAACAAGACCCACCTCGTCCAATTCCTCAAGATAGTCAATTACGAGAAATTGTCCGTGTTAATGTGGAACTTGTTATTAAACGCGTTTTATCAATGGGTCACATTTCCTCTGGACCAACCATTAGTACCCAAAATGTCTTGGAACTAATTTCCCAGGCTGTCAATCCTCGTAATTTGGCTGCTGCAGATACTTTATGGATGGCTTACTTCTGAAAAGGACGATACGCTATTTTAGATTCTCGGTATATTAAATTTGTTTTATATTTAAAATTACAGTATAGACTATTAATTTGTTTTTTATTATTTATTTGAATAAAAAGTATATCTATATTATAATGCAGTAGTTCATGGTATGTAGGATCTTATTTGTTCCCTTACGAGGTTTCTAGGCAAATCATTGTCCATCGTTCTCACATGTTTGCCTAAAGTTCTTCTATTAATTTTGTTATTTAAATTCTTCAATGACTTTGAAGCCAAGATGGCATTAAGTAACGAGAAAAATAAACCCAAGGAGTTTATAGTTAGAGTTATACACGCCATTACCTGAATATATGTCGTTACGTCTGTTTTGACGGTAGCTCCTACGGTACTATCATAATCGTACAGGAACATTCTGCCAACACTCAAGCACTTTAAGGTTGAAACAAGCGAAAGCATGCAACCCACAAATTGTAGAACAGCTGAAATTATAAGATACTTATAAGATGCAATATTTGGAATCGTCAAAGATGCAAAAGGCAAAAGGCATGCACATATGGAAAACTAGTTTATAAAAGTTAGAAATTCTGGATGATGAAACATTCAATAGCGAAACATACCATAAAGAGTGAATAAATACTAGACAAAACAGATATAGATGGTCTGTTTTCCACTGAATCAAATGGAGCTGATGAAAAGCATGCAATATACTGGAAAATCAACACTACCATATATGATTGTAGAAACGTCCGAATTATTTTAGGATTGTAAATGACATTAATATTCTCAATCATATTACCCTGGCCCAAATAAATTGGATTATTTCCAACAGGAGCGTCAAATAGGATACTATGTCCTTGTAAGTTACTCATTATATATATTATTTACTTGTATTATGTATCAAAGATAATGAATTATCAGGCTTTAGTACGAATTTCATTGCTGCAAAATATACACAAACATGATTGAGCACAAAATGCCAATCCAATCAGGAAAACATTAAGATCTAGTTCTATTCTCAAAATAGAAGCTTGGTCATTTCAAAGATGGTGTTGGAGGCTTGGCTGGATTCTCCTTCAGAGTGACTAACCTGTTATATAAATTTCTCTCGAATTTTGGAAAAACCTTTTGGGACAACTCTACACCGTCACTTAGCCAGATACCCCATGAGCCCATCATATTAGCCATAAGCATATCAGTGAATAATCTATCTCCAATAACTACAATTTCATTAGCTTTTGTGATGCCTTGTTTGTTGAAGTAGGTTCGTATTTCATTGTGACACCCTGGTTTCTTCGTGGGATGCCTCAATACTGTGACTCCAGTATCTTTTTCTAGCTTAGAAGCTTCCTTATAGTTAGTATCATCATTGGTCCCTGCAGAATTACTTACGATAAGCAAATGCTCCGCTGGATATGTTTCTGTTAATCTTTTCCACGTTTCCTATATTTGTTAGAATTTTAAGGACTTCAACTATGAATTATTGTTTCTTTTTTTTTAATACATACAGAATAAGCTGGCCAGACCTTATCATCACGGTCTTTAGCAAAACAATTGTCTTTGTCTATAACAACACCTCTAATCTGCACACCATCATATCCAGGAATTTCTAATGGAATTGGTAGATTATCAAAAGATTTGACAGAAAGATGGGGTAAACAAAGTTTAGGATTAGAAAGTAACCTCGATACGTTCAAAGTGGCACTGACATTAAGCATATTGGTATTTTTTGTTTTGTTATTGAATTGTTGATACTGAAGGTATTTATGTCCTTATTTGGCCAATAATTTTTTTAACGAATGAAATATCAATTTTTTTATTTAAGAAATAAATAATTTGAATTAAAGAATGTTTAAACTCTAAGTTTTTTAGATTCCTGAACCTACTTAATAGTTTTATCTTCTGATCTAGTTCTTATCACGTAAATAGCTGTGAAATTGACGTTGAAATTTCATATTCCGGGTAAGTTAATCTCTAAGTGAGTGTGCTGCTGACAGTGAAAATTGGTTGGTATTTGTCTATTTAGTCAATATTTGTAGTTGAAATATTGTGGAACGCAACCATTCAAATGGCAGAAATTCCGAAGAAGTCTCGAGTCAATAGGGGTGATAGACCCCAACAAAGGAATCGAAAAGGGTGGAAAAAAAATCCTAAAAATCCTGACGGAACAGAGACTAAAGAAGAAGAAGAAGAACTTGAAGAATACGAACAATGTATAATTTGTGCTAATAAGATACAATATGCATCCATACCTCCATGTAACCATACCACTTGTCATATGTGTACTTTCAGACAGAGGGCATTATACGGTAAAACATTATGTTTAGTGTGTAGGTCAGATAACGAAAGAGTGATATTTTCGGAACAAATAGAGAGGGTATATACAGATTTTGGATCCTCGGACATCGTGAAGTCAGATTCGAAACATAATGTTGATTTCACTGCAGAGTATGTTTATAATGATACGATGGGATTGTTGGACTATAAGTGCAACGTGGGCGGATGTCATGAGAAGTTTCTGGGATTCAAGGCTCTTTCTGAGCACGTCAAAACCGAGCACAACAAATACTATTGTTTAATATGCTCGAAGAATAAGAAAGCATTTGTGTGTGAATTGACGTTATACACTTATAAACAGTTACAGAGGCATCAGTCTGAAGGAGACGAAGAAGGATTCGACGGACATCCCGAATGTAAGCATTGTCGAGGTTTAAGATTTTACTCAGAAGATGAGTTGAATATCCATATTAGAGATAAGCATGAAAGATGTCATATTTGTGACCAAGTATCCCCTAAAACAGCAGATTATTATAAAAATTATGAGGATTTGTATACCCATTTCAAGATGGATCATTATGTATGTACAGTACCAAGTTGTCTCGATAAGAAGTTTGTCGTGTTTAGAGAGGACTTAGAGTTAACTTCGCATATGTTAAAGGAGCATGGAGGACTTACAGGATCTAACGGAAAAGTTATTGTGGGAAGTAGTGGTAATCAATTTCAATCAGTTTTATCTACTTTCAATGGATCGATGAGTGTACCATCATCATCATCAGGACAATCCAGAAGAAGAAACAAAAATAATAACGATTCAAATGATGAAGTTGATTCGTATGATACCAAGAAGATGAGGTTAGAAGAGAGAGCTAAACATTATTTGCATTATAATTCATCCAGTATAAATGAGTTTTTAAAAATTAATACTGCTTATAAATCAGGTAACATTACCGCTAAAGATGTATTAAAGGAATATCAAGTGTTGTTTGATAAAAGAGATAAATCTGAACTCAGTATGCTAATCTACGAATTATCGGAAATTTTTCCAAAAAACTCTGAACAACACAAGAACTTGAAGAGCATTTCAAATGAACTACAAATTGCCTCTGATGCAGAACAATTTCCAGTTTTGGGTGGCTATTCTTCTCCAAGTTCTACTGCAAACATTCATTCATGGGGCAATGGTAACAGAAAGGTGGGTGCTGACAATTTTCCCACCCTTTCAAAGCCAAAGAAGTCCACAACGCCCCAAGTGAATGTAAATCAACCTATCAGATATACGAAGGTTGTGAGAAAGGTAGGTAACAAAATCACCCCTGTCACTATTAACCTGGGGGCAGACCCAAATTACAAACCCAATTATCTTAGCAATTTGAAGGATAAAAACTTATCAGCCTCGTCATTGCCATCATTGGGCCAATCGAGGTCTAATCTGCCTAATCCAATTCTTGCAAAGGGAAGTGCTCACTCTGCTAGCTCCCTGAGCTTATCAGATTCGAAGTTCCCAGCTTTGGAAAAGAAGTCAACCAAGAAGGTCTTCCCTAGAGTGAAGCTGGTAAATGTCGACCCAAGCCAATGGGGCTCTTCTTCTACTCCACAAAGTCCTGAATCCGACAATGTGTTTGAAGAGCTAATTACTGATAAGAGAAAGCAAAAGTTAAAGAAAAAACAAGAAAAGGTTTTGTTTAAGACATAAATATAAATATTGAACTTTATACATCTGTATAGAAAATAGTCAATCATCCATTTTAACATGGATGAATACGAATACATAGTACATTGTGCATTATTGCCTATCGATTGCAAAATGGTTATATGTTTACAGTTTACAATTAAATGCAGGTTGAGTATATGGATTAGAAATAGTGAAGAGGAACTTCTATACTAAGGCATAAAAGATTAAGATACATTAAACATGATAAACAGAGGCTTAAGAGTATTCGCAGCGAGGGTAGGACCAATATCCAGGTCTGCTATTACTCATAGAGTAATTACTTCTAACAGAATGATTATTTCATCACAAATTAATGGTATACGTTTTTCATCATCGGATCTGAAAAATGGCAATTCTAATACAGCATCAATCAAAGTTGATGATCCTCAACTTATGATTGCATTCACATGTAAAAAATGCGATACTCGTTCGTCTCATACCTTTTCAAAGCAATCATACCAAAAAGGTACTGTGTTAATTCAATGTCCAGGTTGCAAAAACCGTCATTTGATAGCTGATAACTTGAAAATATTTAAGGACAATAAGTTCAGCTTGGAAGAAGTACTCAGGGCTAAAGGAGAGTCCGTGGCTACAGGAACTGAAGATTTAGCATTTAATGATATTCCAGAAAGCTTAAAAGATACGATTGGCCACCATGCCAAAGATGCACCAGAAGAATACAAAAAGAAAATTTATGGAACAGACGAGAATAACGAAATACAAGGTATTTCTGATAAAAAATAAAAGATATAATTAGTTCTTCTTTGAATATGATATTTGATAGATATCCAAATTGTCAACTTTTTTTTGTTAGTTTCTTGAGATAAGTCTGTATTTTTCTTGAAAAATTAGAACCTATTATAAGATATGTTAAAGCAGTAAATAAATAGTACATAGGACTGGCATATACTTTTTATTAATAAATTGGTAGTAGTATTCACGTTGCATTTAAAACATTATGCTGTAGCACTAATGGTTCTCGATTTTGGTGAACTTTGAAATGAGGCCGAAAAGCGAATGAGTTTGAAAATTCAAGAAAGATTTTGAGTAAATTACAACAATGATAGTTAATAAAATAGCAAGTAGAATCTTCTTTAGTTCTCGAGTATTTGTTAAGAATAACAGGCTTATCAGATTCAATTCTTCAAGTACAAAAGATATCGTTCTTCAAAGATACAAGGACAAATTAAATGAAAGGGCCAATGCTTTAGGATTAAAAGATGTTGACGAATTAAAGGATAAATTAAAGGATGATATTGAAAAGAAAAAGAAAGAATTTTCTGCCGTTGATCCGTTGAAGGATTTAGAAGAATATGAAAGAAGACAGGCATTAGAAATTCAGAAGAATAATGATAAAACTATTAAGGTGAGATCTCCAATTGACAAGAATACTCCACAAGCACCATATAAAGTTTTAAATTCTTACGTGGATGTTGAAAAAGTAAAGGATTTACCCTTAAAGGAATTAGAGTTTATTTGGAGAGCCAGATTTCAAAATACCGAACGTACAATGGTGGCAGTCTTGAATAACTTGCAATTCGCTTCCATGTATGCCAACGCATTTAAAAATCCTAGTTTTATATTACCATTACCTAAGAATGAAGACGGGTATGAAATGCATTTTGTTCAGTGGTCCTTTGTTGGTCCTCGGACTACACATTGTATGTTGACCACTGTTGCTGAATACAAGCTTCACAAGGAGTATGCCAAACCTCATACTACTTTAATGTTCCATCAGGATTTGAGCGAAACGAAGGATGTTGTTCTCATGAATGGTCAAGTCGAAAAAGAATCGTCTTTAACCATGGATGAAGCTCAATTATTAGTTTTGAATGTCCAACGTTTCTACGGTGGAATCACTAGTGCCAAAGGAAATGGCAAGAAGCTAGAATTATTGAGAGATTTCACAAGTGGTAATGCTGACTTCAACATGGATGAATTGATCGCAGAAGCAGCTTCCATAGATTAGACTAGAAAATTGTACATACATTAATCTATTAATAAATACTTTTGCAATATCAGCTCCCCATGCTCATAATGTCATCCAACAAAGATCTGGATCCATTATTTTGATTGGATGCTTTCGTTCCATTTGAAGCCTTTCTCCTAGGCTGGCTTTTTTTTGTTCTCCCGCGTGTTGATCTAGTCCCTCTTTGTGAAGCTGAATTGGTAGGTTTTAGAGTTGAGCGTTTAGTTTCAACGAAGCTCTCATCGCTAGCTACCTCATCATCACTAGACTTGATTATATGGTCAAGATCATTCTCACTGTCATTATCATCACTAACTATAACTTCATTCTTTGTATGACGAGCACTCAATTTTCGTTTGGGACCTTTTTTCTTAGTTTCTGATGAAGTTATTCCAGGATCAGATTCGCTATCGGAAATTATTATAGCCTCACTGATATGCTTCTTAGCTGGTGGTGTGCCTTTTAAGGTAACGTTATCCTTATCTGGCCACGTATTCATTTCGGTCAGTGGTGTATTTTCTCTCTTTATCTGTGCTAAAAGAGATTTGAAGACCTTCTTTGAGTCTTGTTCGTCATTGTGAAATGTTTCATCGTCTATATCCATGTCTAAGAACATCTTTGTTTCTTGAGATATTTCATTTTTGATATATTGATTCATAATATTCTTATCTTCATTTTCTAAGAATTTTTTAACAGCATTATTGATTCCATCTTCAGGAATAAGATTTAATTCTGCTTGCTGAAGAAATTCATTCATAATATCCTGCAATCGTAGTTCTGTAGTCTTAGAATTATCGCGTCCGTTCTTAGTAATATCTTTATCAGAAAACTTGCTTTTATTAACCAAGTCATTATTCTCAGAGGACTTCTTCTTATAAAAGTGAACCACGTCATTGATATTTGCTATCTTACCAACAAATTTATTGGAAAATCTTCGAGGATTTTCAACTTCATAATCACCCGAGTACTCAACACGTAATCGAACTAATGGTAAAGGAATTTTATTATCATGACGATCCAAATCGTTCGAAGAGAACATTTCTAAATTTGATTCAATAAAATTTTGCTTAGCCTTCTTGATTAATTCTTCAATTTTGAACGTCAAGAATTTTGAAATGTCATCTTTCGAAGCAGGACCAGAAACAAATTTCTCCTTCAGTAACGACACTTCATCCATAATGAAAGGTCTGACAGTTTTGAGCTTTATAGTTTCTATGGAATACTTTGACTTGTTTATGTTTAATATGAAAATGTGTTTTTCAGCTGCTTCCGCTTCACATAATGATGTTGCTACTGAAGACCCTGGTTGCAAAGTATCAAAACCTGTATCAGGGTTAAATACAGGTGTTGGAATGCATTCATGTTCATGACCCCAGACGACAAAATTCAAAAAATTAGGTAAGAACTGCTCGGGTAAATAAGATGTTCTTGTATGTGGAACATGATTTTGATGAACACAAAGTATATTAAACCATTCATCATTTTGACCATTTGGACGCAAAAATTTTACATTTCCATCTCTGAATAGTCTATGTAACCTTTCATCCCTCACATTAGCTAAACCATACAATGCTAACTTACTGGTTCCCTTTTGAAATATCAATGGCGAAACGGTAATTTCTTCGTTATTAGGAACCGTTCCAAAATGGTTTATTAATCCAGATGCAGATAGCAAGTCTAGCGGCAGCAAGAATCCTTCACCTGTTGCATCATCATGATTACCACTGATTGCGAACACAGGAACTGATATATTTATATTAGGATCTTCGTAATTTACAGTATCAACATCCTTGCCCAACGCAATAGATGGGTCACCTAACAATTCCAATTCACAAGGTCGGTCCCCTAAACAGTTAGCCCTCAAGGACCGTATCACATTGTACATAGACTTCTTAGAAGGTTTATTAATGTGAAATAAATCACCACCTTGCAATATCATGTCAACATCTTTTTCTTTAGCTATAGATGTTATCTCTTCAAATGTCTTCCATGAATCATCTCCTCGTATCGGATCGTTTTCATTGTATCCCACATGATTGTCTGTAGTTATTAATAATCGTATAGTATCAGGGCCTGGGCTGACGTTATCAATTGCTGGCATTTCGAACGAATTGCAATCACTGTGTAAATTGATGTGACTGAGATATTAGACTTATCGAAATAAAATACGCAGTCATTTCAGATCGAAATTTTGATACTAATCTATATATGAATTAAATTGTACAATCTAAGACATAAGACTTAATTTCAGTCGGAAATGAAAGAAGAGTCTATATCTCTGTCGTTGGAACGCCGGCAGCAGGATGAAGTAAATAGCATTGCATCCATTTACGGGGATATCTTTGAAGATATTACTCCGTCTGGGTTGGTATGGAATAAAAAACCTAGCCCACATTTTAAGATTCTGTTACTGTCGTCAGAATGTACTGACAGACCCACTATATCATTAATATTGGACATTGAGTTCACCAGTACATACCCATTATCTCCACCAAAGATTAAAATTTTAGAACCTAAAAACATTCTAAAAACTAGATTACAAGCCATAGAAAAAAGAATTAAAGATTTGATTAAGGAATATTCCGAGGAAGAAGTGTCATTTACCATTATATGTGACGTAAAGGATATGTTGGATGAATTTCAACAAACAACAGAAAAAGTGCTATCTTTGGAAGAGGAGAGGGAGTTGCGACTAAAGAATGAAAGACTTCAACTTGAGAAACTCGAAGATATGAAACAAAAAGAACAAGAGCAAGAGAAGAAAAAGCAAATCGAAGAATTAAGTGAACAAATACTAATGATACAGGGAGAATATGATGAGGATGAACAAAGGGCAACGGAGAGCGATGATGCAATCACGAAAGATATGTTGGATGAGAAAAACCTTATACCAACAGATACCAGCCTTCATTTCGTTTTTGAAAATCCAATTGTGGGCCAGTTTCCTGGAAGTAAATCAAAATTCAAGTTCAGGGCGGTTCTGGGCTTTGTTAAATATCGAAAAAAAGACCTATTATCTCCAATAAGTTCACAATTTATTGTCAAACCTTATATACCGCCAGAGGTACAAGAGAAAATAGACAAAAAAAACATTGAATTGTCATATTTACTCACTGAGATAGACTTGAAACATAAATATTGGTTGACTGATCTTGGAAAGAAGGAGATTCAAGACCTTGAGAGCGAATTGCAGTTAATCATGAATTTAAACCATGATAATATAGTCAAATTATATGGGTTTCAAATAGATAAAAGTCTAAATACAGATCATGGATGGAAAATTAGATTGTTAACTGAGTTTTCATCCGCCTCAGATTCACTCCAAGATATTTTGCCTACAGCAGAATTTATAAACTGGTCGTTAGCAAGAACATGGCTTATACAATTACTTCCAGGTATAGAATATTTGCATAATTTAGGGTTTATTCATAAATTAATATGTCCTTTAACAGTATCCGTTTTCGAACTTGAAATTGACTATTATTACCAAAACTCAACCAATGAGCACTTTAATAGTTCAGCATATGATGATAACAGCAGTCGATTTGGGGGCCTAGACTCCATGAAGATTCTCAAATTGTGTCATCCTTCTTACGGTTTTAGACTATTGAGCATGTTTGAATCACATCCAAATGAATTGAATAAATCTCAGAATAAAGCTAGTTTTATGGATTCACTTATTCCGGAAAAATGGATAGCTCCAGAGTTGAAAAAGTCTCCTAAAAACCACCAGCTGAAAACAGATATTTGGGACTTGGGTGTTCTCTTTTTAAGAGTGATGTTAAACTATTATATATTGATTACTACCTACCGTACACCTGGAGAATTCCATGAGAATTTTAATGCTGATGATTATTTTGGGGCAGAGAATTATGCTCGCCTTGTATATGATTTGTTATCTAAAATGTTGCAGCCAAAGATTTCAAAAAGACCCAGTCCTTTGGAACTAAATGCAGTCAAATTCTTACGTGATGGTCCCATAATGATGAATATGAGATCTACTGCTTATGCAAACCCATATAAAGATGTCGAAGAAGACCACGAAAATAATGTAATGGGTGCAATAGAGGATTTTCATATTGATACTAAACCACTCAAAAACACTCCTAAGGATATACAAGTTTCTCAATACAATCATCTATCTACAATGGGAAATACAACTAGACGGTATTCAAATCAGAACCAGCACCCGTATATTTTGAATGATAACACTATGAGCAGTAATCAAAGAGATATGGGAAGATATGAAAGAGATTTCGAGGAAGTAGGTAAATTGGGAAAAGGTGGATTTGGAGAGGTTGTCAAGGCACGGAATCGTATTGAGGGCACATTTTATGCGATAAAAAAGATAAAGCATCGTGCTAATAAGCTAGATTCTTTATTAAGTGAAGTCCTTTCTTTAGCTAGACTCAATCATCAGTATATCGTTAGATACTATGGTACATGGGTAGAAGAGATTCAAGAAACTCCAAGTGTCTTCACCTCTGACGATGAAAGTGATACAGAGAGTGAAGATGATTTCGAGAGTCCGTTTAATACGAGATCTTCATCTTTCTTGATGAATCATGACAATTCATTCCAAGTCGATTTTATATCTAATTCATTTGACCCTAAGATAGAATTTGATGATTACTCTGATGAAGACAACGACGATGATTTTGATGATAGAATTGAATTTGCAAGATCAACTGGTCATTCAGACAAATACGATGAACTGCTTGATACTGAAAGCGGGACTTCAATAGCAGAATCAAGTACGCACCAAACCAGGGCCAATTTAGCTAAGCCAGATAATGGCAAAAATAGTGTCCATGGTCAACAGAAATCAATATTATATATTCAAATGGAGTTTTGCGAAAATAACACATTACTTAACTTGATAGAACAAGGCTTACCTGGAAATCCAAATGAATATTGGAGACTATTTAGGCAACTATTGGAAGCTGTATCATACATTCATAGGGAAGGGTTTATACATAGAGACTTAAAACCCATGAATATATTTATTGATAAGTCAAATAATGTTAAAGTAGGGGACTTTGGTTTGGCAAAGAATTCACAATTCTCTTCTGTTGTTCTGACTAATAACCAAGTGGAGTCTTCAAATAAAGACTTGAGTACCATTGTTGGCACTGTATTTTATACTGCAAATGAAGTTGCAACAGGAGATTATGATGAAAAAGTTGATATGTATTCTCTTGGTATCATATTTTTTGAGATGTGCTATCCTTTGGCTACTGGTATGGAAAGAGCTAGGATATTAAACAACTTGAGATTAGTGACAGTCGATTTTCCACAAAATTTTATTGACAGTAAATACCGGACAGAAAAGAAGATAATAAAGTTATTATTAGATCATAATCCAAAAAATAGGCCTAGTGCTATAGAATTGCTACAAAGTGGGTGGCTTCCAGTGGAACATCAAGATCACATAATTAAAGAGGCACTTAAATCTTTAGCTGATCCTGCATCCCCTTGGCAGCAACAAGTAAGAGAAACATTATTCAATCAGCCTTACCTGTTGGCTAAGGATTTAATGTTCGATAACTATAGCAAAGGTTCTCATATTCATCATTTAGATCATTCTATTAGTGATTATTTACTTTTTAGTAAAATGATCGAAGAATTATTCAGGATATTTAAGAATCACGGTGCGATTGAAGACTTTAACTCAAATATACTTTTACCAAAATCTCCTGCCCAGTCACGGGAATTAGTTTATGAAGTGTTGGATAGAAGCGGATCTGTTTTAAGTTTACCCTTTGATTTAATATTGCCTACAGCCAGATTTTTAAGTAGATGCAATGTGACAATACCCAAAATGTTCCGGCACGAATTTGTTTATAGACCTAATTTGCGTGGAGCTGGGGTTCCAGATAAATATAGTGCTGTCAATTTTGACATAACCACACATGATGCTGCGAATAGAAAGGTTAATGATGCGGAATGTCTAAAGGTTGTTGATGAAATATTGCAATCTTTTCCGTGTTTTAAAGCTAAAAATTCTAGTAGTATAATTATGATAAACCACTCTGACATCATCACATCTGTTATAAATTTTTCATTTGGTAATATTGGTATTGAAGATAAGAGACGTCATGAAGTAATTGGAGTTTTATCTCAACTCGGAATTGATAAGAGTCCAGAAGAGATAAAAAGATACTTACGGGAAGATTTTAATGTGCCGCATACTGTCACTAAGGATTTAATTGATGTGTTCAATTTTACTACCGATCCTGAAAAGGCAAAACAGAAATTGGAGAAGGCTATGCTTGATTCACCTCTCTTTCTCAGAGTAGAAAGAGCTTTGTTGTACATTAAAGAAGTTTTATCAATATTGAAGCAATTCGGGGTTAAATCACCTGTTTATTTAAATCCTTTAAGTAATTATAACAATAAGTATTATTCACATGGGATAATGTTTCAGGTTATTCACCAAGTTGATAAAAACCGTAGGTTTTCAAGAGTGATTACTGGAGGTAGATATGATGGCTTGATATCATCATTAACAAATAAAGATGTAACAAAATCGTCTACTCCATTTGTTGTTGGCTTTTCTCTTACATCTACTTTCATGTTTTTATTGATGAAAAATTTGGATCGAAGATCAAAAACATCGTCCAAGAATTCAGAGTTAAATAAGGTAAAATGGAAAAAAAGTAGATGTGATGTTTTGGTCACTAGCTCAAATGAAAGCTATATTCGAATGTCGGGATATGAGATAGTAAAATCTTTATGGGCTAATGATATCAGTTCTGATATCTTCACTTCAACATCTTTAGAGGATATTGCTCATAAAGCAGATATGGACGGGGCAAACTGGGTCGTATTGATTAAACAACCTAATGCCATACAAAAAAATAAACAGAAACGATCTGCTGGTAAGTTTAAACCTTTGAGAGTCAAAAATGTTAGCACAAATAAGGTATCAGATATAGAATATGAAGAATTAGTACAACTTCTTCAGAGTGAAATTGAGGAGAGGAATAATGATGATGAATCAGATAGTTTGACAAGTACTTCTACAGACTCTACAAGAGAGGGCTTAAAAAGTGAACATAATGAAGACTCAGACTCGGATAAATTACTGATTAGGAGCGGACCAATTTTCACAGTAGATATTGACCAAAAAGTTGTTGTAGTACCCAATGCCGCTCCTAGAGGACGAAAGAATAATAAAAAAGAAAAGTGGGAAATAGAGAATGACTCGAAACTTGCATCAGCATCGTTAATAAAGAGTGTTGCTAACTCACCTATTATTACTATCGATGCAAGAGATGAAGTTTTAGATATGATACTGATAACCTCGCTTAATCAACCAGATGAATGGGTTAGAAAGGTTATTTTCTCGAACAATAACTTGCCCAAGAGCTTCGCCACAAATATATATAATACTTTAAAGAAAGAAGCTCTGAAAGGTACAAAGTGGGCTATTTTACATTCATCTAAAACAGATAAAACGTGTATTGTTGATCTACAAAAATAGTGACGATAAATAGCGCTCTATTAATATACTGCAAATGGCATTCAATATATGACGATTCTATAATAATTTTTTGACTTCTAATGTCTATTTTTTCGAAAAACTATATGTTTTTCAAATAATTGAGCTTCCAATCCCAATATTCTTGTAATCTTGATTTGCCATATTCAGCGTAATTAAAGTCGATATCAGAAATTTCACTTTGAATCATGGCCCAAACACCCCAATAAAATCCTGGCATACCATAAAACCCAGCTATTTCGTCAATCAAACTACTTACTTCATCTTGAGAAGCATTTTCATTATTAAGATACCCCTTGACCCATCTTACCATGGTTGGGTTTGATAATGATGCTTTCGGGATAGCTTCTCTGTTACAATCAAATCCCTGCCACTCACAAAAATGATTTGCGATGTCAAATGCTCTGGGTGCTGGCAACATATATTCATAGTCAATGAATTTTATAGGATTTTTATCAAGCAGGGGTAATTTGAATGAGGTATTATCAGTTGAAAAATCACTTTGGATGATTACATTCCCAGAAAGAAGATCACAATGTGACGTGACAATAGGGGATTTCGTAGATACAGTGACTGATTTTAACCATGTGAATTCTTGTTGTATAATCTCTCTCATGTTTTCCTCTGTGGCTTTATTATCAGAATTTTCATTGAATGAAGCAATTAAATCTGGAGTTATAGGCACAATGTTGATCCAATCTTCGATTAATTCCCATACATTGGAAATAAAACGCTTTTTAGGTTTTTTACTCTTCTTTTTAACAGACTCATAATCAGTTCCATGCTCTTTTGCTTTTCTTTTCATTTCTACACTAAAATTTCGTAATCTTTCAACCCCATTTTGAATAGCCTTACTATCCACTTTATTATGCCAATTACCCAACTGTTGAGCAATCGAAGGATATAATCCCTCAGATTGTAGTTCTTCTGTTTCTAAAGACCGTCCAGGTAAGAAACCATAAACTAAACCATTTCTGAATCGTGCGTGGACTGCTGGGGCCAAGTCCAAAGAATTCAATACTAAATGCAGCACAAATTCTCTATGTCTATCTATTATAAGGTTTGTCCCATTTCCATATACCCTCATAAGGACCGTCTCATCTGTTCCTGAATATGTGCATGATAAAAGCATATTGGTTATACCACCAGTCACTCTCTTGATTTGAATTTGAGTTTCATCCACCCATGTCTGAGAAAATATTTTCGAAAGAAGGCCCTTAACCTCACAATATCCATTTCCTTCACTGCTTTCCAAGTCAATATAATAATCAGGTAAATACATAGCGTGTGTGGAGTATTTCTTTATGCCACTTGTGTCATTTGAATTTTTTCCTGGAGGTGGGCTTGGTGATGTACCAGGGGATGAATCTACCTGCAAAGATGGAGTGTTGGAACCTTCGTGGTGTGAATCTGAATCTAAATCTGAAAAAGAAGCATTATTTAGCTTGTACAAGAGATTCTTATTTCTTATCTTCATTTTAATTTCTCGAGTAACGGAATTAGCTTCGCCATTTTTATGGTTGATCTGTTCATTTTCTGGTTCACCAATGGAATGTAAATTTTCCTCACTTGCATTTATAGGAACAAAGCTCACTTCTCCGCCGGATACGAAGCAATATACAGACGGCTTCATGTCTAATTAGTCAACAGAAACATTTATATATTTACGTTTTGATACTTGGAACTTTTTTTCTAACAAAAGCGAATTTTCACATGCTCACCGAACAGAGTACTGATACGTTTACCAGTCATGTGAGGATAGGCTAAAAGTGTATTTAACGCTATACAATAATTACTCTAAACACTAAGAGATTCATCCTGGTTAATTCTATTATATTGTGTATCTGTATTGTCATTTTCTTCATCTTCAGAAATGATAATATATGGTTCATATGATTTTGGATGGGTGATTCGCGGAAACAATCTGCGATAAGCCCAACAAGCAATACCAAAACCAAGAGCACTTCCTATGATAACATCGACGAAATGATGTCTGTAGTCTTCTGTACGACTTAAAGCAATGTATGTACATTGCAATGTAGGAATCCAAGCAACAATGGATCTCCAAAAGCCCAGGTTTTCGTTCATGATAACCAATTGACCACTTAACCACAACGACAAGTACACGAGGCCAGAAAAGCTGATACTGGAATGGCCAGAAGGAGTAGTACGAAACCCATCCTTTAATAACTCGAGATTGTTGGTGGTACAGACGTCCTTGGCATATACCATGACATTGAGAGGTGCATCGCTCTTGGGAACGCAACGAGCAAGGAAATCAGGACGATGTCTGCCGATGGCATTCTTAAGAATGTCAGTTATCACGCTAGTAGTGAAGCAGGATATACAAAGCCCAAGGATCGACACGTATGTCACGTAGATTTTGTTTTCGGGCTTCGTCATTATTAGTCCTATCACCCCAATAATCATTATTGGCTCCCATACCGAATAGAAGAATAGTGCTCCATTTGATACTCTCTCGGACTCTGCAAATGGATGTGAGATCGTAAGATCGTTGATGTAAAATTGCCTCTGGAATGGCTCTATCGTATACGTGATAATATACAAAACAAACAAGACTCCCAATAACACCAAGTCTGCAAACCTCCATCTAACAAAACGTGCCGATAAGGCATTTCTTTTCAATCCGAATGTAACTCTATTGAAGTCATCATCCGTATGGAAGTAGTTCAACACGTTATACACTTTTTTCCTAACGTCCTCCATGTCTAATATTGGTTATATCGATATATCCAAATACTAAGGTTTGGGACATAATTAAGGACAAGCCAGAATATATCATCCATCACGTGACAAGAAAATCATTATGTCTCTATTATCATTGAGTACTTGGTGAAGTGGTTATAACTAGTCATGAATCACTCTAGGCAGAGTCTCACCATAGGCACCATTGTACAAATACCTACAATAAACAAACAGAGTCACGGGGTAAACTTGTTCCTAAAACCTGAAATTTGGTTGAATATAACCTTTCAATCACCTAGTTTAAAACGCCGAATTTTCTCGGAAAACTATTTATCCGAAAAGATGATAAGCTTATATCCAAAGCAAAAATAAAGGTATCTAATAGAAATAAATATTTATCCTGGGACAATAAAATAGTATGTCCGGGTGTTAAGTTAAATAGGTAGAATAATCCTGTTTTAAATCATCAGAAATATTATTTGAGCTATAATTATTTTGCAATATGACTGATTATATTGGAATCCAACAAATACCCACACCTAGAACGAGTAAACCATCTACTCCTACAGAGATAAAAACAAGCTTAAGTCTAGAGCAACTTGATACACAGATAATTAGTGCAACTGTCCAGGATGAATTATCTATCGATGGAACAAACAATTTACAGGCTTTAAAGAGAGCTGTTCCATATAAAACATCCATGGCTACCATAACGTTCAGCGGAACAATTCGGGAAAAAATTGATGCAGTTGCTAGTGCAGGTTTTGATGGCATTGAAATCATGACTCCAGATTTGGATGAGATAACTCCTCAAGAGTTATATCAATACTGTCAATCTAAAAACCTTGAAATCACCGTATTACAACCATTCAGGGATTTAGAGGGGTACAATGACGAAAGTAAATTCCAGAAGAAACTTGAAGAATTAGAGCGTACTTTCGAAGTGATGAAGGAACTCCATACGGATCTCTTGATGTGTTGTGCTAATTGTTTACCTGAATCTGAAATTTCGCTGGATGAAACTACAATCATTCAACAATTGGCAGCAGCAGCGGACTTAGCTGCGAAATATAACATCCGTATTGCGTACGAAAACTTGAGTTGGGCAACTCATATTTTCACATTGGATAGGTTGTGTCACATTGTGAGAAAGGTCAACAGACCAAACTTTGGGTTGTGCTTGGATACCTTCCACATTAATATTCACGACTCATCACTTGATTTAATTGATAACATGGGTGATAAAATTTTCTTTGTTCAATACTGTGATGCTCCAATTCTCAAGCTAAACACGATCATTGAATATGCTAGAAACTATAGAGTTTTCCCAGGTCAAGGTGAGTATTCCAACATAGTTGAAATGCTTGCAAAGATTTACAATAATGGATACAAAGGATACTTATCTCTAGAGGTTTTCAATGCCTCATTCAGAGAAAACTCAGAGTATTGCAAGCCTGTTGCAGACGATGCCTTAAGAGGATTATTGTACTTGCAAGCGGTTTTCTGCGACCAATACTTAGGTAAACAGATACTTCCAAGCTTGAGAGTCGACTATGCTTCTTTAAATACCTCCATTACTTCTGAATCGACCGCTCGTCCTTTCTCTTGGTCCGATTTGACGTTTCATATGGACCAATCGTCTCAAGAAAGCTTCAAACATAATTGCGAAACCCTAGGCTACTCAAACTACTACAAAACCCAACCATTATCTTCCGACATCTCCGCATCTATGTTATCACCATCACAATCACCATCTATTTCCAGAATCATATTAAAAGTCAATAATAGGCTAGAATTCAATAGACAATGCTTATTCATAAGGTCAGTATTTGGAATGTCGCATATACAAAACGATCCCTACAATGCTGCTACTGATTTTGGTCTCCCTATCGTAACTACTTTTGGCTACACATCGGGCGGGTTAGTCATTACATTGAGCCTCAACCAAGAATAATTGCATTGTACTACGGGAATTACAATATACTTAGATAGAATCCATTTTTACCCCCCACTAATACATAAATTTTAATAATAAATATTTTAGAATAAAATCTATGAATAGAAGAAGTTGCTCATAGTAGATAGCACTCCGTAATGCCCCTTTTCATTTGATCGGCTTAACTTTTCTACGTTCTTTGCAGAATGTTTTTCCTAGCACTTCCGATGAAGCTGGATAAACCATTAACCAAAAACAAGGAGGGGAAATGGGCACACACGACACTCCATAATGCTCTATCAACGGCTAAGATCTCTATTCAATACAAGGAGTAATGTACATCTAATACAATAAAAATGGCAGAATCTGGTCAATTGGATCTCAAAGAAGTTTATGAATTTGCTATTGATGTGGCGGAAAGGGCTGGTAAGATTTTGGTGGATGCATCAAAAAATAGAACTGCAGATGAAAATATAAGATTGAAGAAGAATACTGTGGATATAGTCACAGAGACCGATGAAAGGGTAGAGAAGTTTATCAAAACTGAAATTAATACTAGGTATCCACAGCATAAGTTCATTGGAGAAGAGACATATTCCGCAGGGCAATCAAAGAAATATCTTGTCGACAATGATCCAACATGGATTGTAGATCCTTTAGACGGAACAGTGAATTACGTTCATTTATTTCCTATGATTTGTGTGTCGATTGGTTTTGCTGTGGAAGGGAAAGCGGTTGTAGGTGTTGTGCATGCTCCATTTTTGAACCAGACGTATTCTGCATACCCAGGAGGAGGTGCTTGGCTCAACAAGGAAATCAAGCTCCCATTGCAGAATCAGCCATTGCCTGAAAACGCCCCAAAGGGGTGTATATTTCTGTGTGAATGGGGAAAGGATAGAAGATATGCCCCAGGACTGAATCTTCAACGTAAGGTTGATTCATTCATCAATATGGCCACCGATTATTGTCACGGAGTCAGAAGTCTAGGAAGCGCTAGTTTGGATTTATGCTTTGTTGCAACCGGAGCATTCGACATTTGGTGGGAAGGTGGCTGCTGGGAATGGGACGTGGCCGGCGCAGTGGCCATCTTAAATGAAGCAAAGGGTTTAATTACTACTGGAAATCCACCCGAAAATCCTGATGTAATTCCTGAAGTTGCATTGGGTTCCAGATTGTACTTGGCTGTAAGGCCATGTCAAGGCACTGATACTGAAACTCCTAGAGAAAGTCAGGAAAGAGTTATTCGTCAAGTGTGGAAAAGAGTAAATGCCTTGGATTACGTTCGCCCATAATAATATTTTCAATCATGCATACGTAGATATCATATATAATATATAACACATATACCAACTAATTCACCACTTGATAGTATGAATTGCATTATTGTATATGATTTTGTTTGTAGAACAATTTTTAATTTTGGCAGATTGATCGAGAATAATTTAGAGCGAAACTAGAGCGAAATCAAATACGTATCCCTTTATTTTGATAATATACCTGATAAAGCATACTGAAGTAGAATACTCGTATATAGTAGCATGAGTGGGAATATATTCAGTTCAGGAGACCCATGGGAAAATGGATGGGCATCTAATGATAGTGATAATATAAGGTCATCCACCATTCCAGTTTTTGATTCCGGAAGTACATATTTAACATCATCACAATTGCTCAGTCATGAACATAAAGAAGATTCAGAAACCCCTGGAGGAATTCCAGTATCGTACCAAAAAGTGTATTCTGAATTATCAGAAGAGTTATCTACAGTGACTGATTTGGAAAGATTAGTGTTCAATAAACTAGTGGATGCTGGCTATTTAACAAATTATCAAAGCTCCAAAATATTAGATACATTATATGATCATGCCATCTTACCACCGTCTGAAAAGGGCAATTTTGAAAGAACTTTAGGACTCATTGCATTGGAATTGGATGCAGCCGGAACCGGAGAATACGTAACCTTACAAATGAGACTCAATAATTTGCCTGAATTATCTGACAAAGTAGTTCAATTGCTTATAAATAAAGGCGACAAGGTAGGGAGTAATGATATTACAGATCCATTGGGTGCTCAATTAGCAAACACTGGATTAAATGAAAATAATGAGAATGAATGGCACACAGATGCATCAGAGCAAAAGGCAGGCGGTCCAGCAAGTATTTTATCGGATCCTATACTTACCGATCATACTTCAGTACAGAAAAGTCATCTAGAAGGAGGTGGAGACCAACAGCCTGTTGACCATTCGCATATTACCAAATACATCAACGATATAAGAGATACCTTTAGGCCATTAGTTGATTCCAAAGAAACTATCAAAATAAAAGAAGTACCTGAAAAGGAAGGGTTGGTTTTCAAGCACATAAATTACATTATATCCCATGACTTAAATTTAGGAATGCATGGGCCAGCGGGAACGAAGAAAGTTATCAGAAGATATTCTGACTTTGTATGGTATGTACTTAATTTTAATTTTCGTCAGCACATTATACTAACTTTATTAGGTTATTGGAATACTTATTGAAAAAATATCCATTTAGGGTGATTCCTGGATTACCCCCTAAGAAATTTTCTGGTATGTAATTTTAATTTCTTATTTTGTTTTCAAGACATCATTTACTAATCATTTACAATTAGTAGGATCTTCCCCGGATTCTCAATTTCTACAAAGACGTCGTCGGGGTCTTTACAGGTTTTTAAACCAGATTGTCAAGCATCCCGTCTTAAGACAAGATGCTTTGGTGGTTACATTCTTGAGTGTTCCAACTGATTTAACCACATGGAAAAAGCAAGCCAAAATTGACTATTCTTTAGAATTTAAAGGCCGTAAGATTCTGACTGAGTTTATTAATTCTATTTGGCCAACTATTGGTGAAGAATTTCTCAATAATTGGAAAAATGCTGAGAATAATGTTACAAAACTAATCGAATTGTGGACCAAAATTGTTATGTTGGTCGAAAGATATGAAAAAAGACAACAACAGGTTGCATATGATAATGGAAAATTCGTAGAAATGATCAAGGGTTTTCTGCTTTTAAATGGATCTCTCTATCCTCATTCGGAAGAGCATAGCAGTATAATTGGTAATAATAATAAAGATGATATGAATTCTATTAATGATTCCTTGGATCGCGTGTCAGGGTTTTTTAATAAGTCCAGTCAAGTACTTATAGATGAAAGTTACTCCATCAATACATCAGTGCTAGAAAAGTTTAAAAATTACCTTGATTACTTATATTCATTACAAGAATTATTTGAAAGATCCAGAAAATTACTGGCTAATAATATTGCACAATTGCAAATAAGAATTCATGACAATGAGCAAAAGTACAATAAATTAAGTAGCGATGACGCTGACATTAAAGGAAGTGAGCTAGCTAAATTAAGACAAGTTATAATTAATGACAAGCAAGAAATATTTCAGCAGCTAAACAAAGACTGGCTAATCAAGGATTGTGTCTTGGAGGAATACTTAATGTTTCAAGAGACGCAATATTTGATTAGTGAGATGTGGGTCGAATGGTGCAAAGGTAGATACAAATTCCAAGATAAAATATTTGAATTGCATGATAACTTGAATAATCAAGTTGTCAATGATATGCCTCTATCGAGGTAACATTATATATTAAGTAAATGATCTTGACGTTTCTCTATAATATATCATTTATATGAAATGCATGTTAGGATAGCTTTACTTATTTTGCAAATTCTGTACCACATTTTGCCACTTGGCAATCACTTCATGCTCAGAGTTGCTCTTCAACTCCAACTCTTCGTCGAAATATTTCTTGTGCAACACCTGCGAAATATTAAGTTCCGATTTAGCCTTTTCGAATAGTTCTTGGTCGTTCGAAGAAATTAGTGACCCCAATATGTTGCCCACGATAATGCCTAATTCGGCACCTTTGGGGAACAGATTGTCAAATCCATCTTGAAGACTTGACTCTTTGGCGTTAGTTATACCATCTAAGTACCCCTGCTTCGTGTGCATTCTTTTGATATCTGCAGTCGTATTATCTAGCTCTTCTAGGTCATCATCTCCCCATACATCATCGATGCCATCGGTTTGATTCTCAGCTTCTCTTTTATCAGAACCTTCCATATCTATCTTGCCGGCACAAGAACAGTCTCCATTGCATTTAGAAGACATATATAACTAGTTTGGACTATTATATTGCAACTTTAATCGTCTTACAGTACACTTTAAACAAATGTCGCATGTCGTTCGGAGTAAATTTTTCAAATGCACAAACGTTTGGTTAGTCACTTCGGTTAGCAAGTATATATACTATTCATCAGTATAAAGTAAGTACTATAAACCATCATTAAATAATAATAGTTTTAATAGTATAAGGTGCTGGTAACCTGAAAAACGAGATTTACTTTTGAATTGTTACAATTCTTATTTTTTAAACAGTCCTTCATTCAATACAAGCATTACAGAAAGGAAACACAATGACAGAAAATATAATCACTCAGGTGTCCCAAGATCCGTATCCGCCTGTTCCACAACAGGCATATGAGGAAGGAGATAACATCGATTACGATTCTACTATACATTTGAATATCAGAGGTACAAGTTTCACGATAACCAGAGATGAGTTAATGAGCTTACCGGAGAGCATATTATTATGTTTATTCCCTAATGGTGTATTTTTGGATGAATATGGCCAAGTAATTACAAATTTGACAGAGGAAGATATTGTGTATGTTAATTTTGAGCCCGATTGCTTTCAATATATCATCGACACTTTTGGCCAGGCTCAGCGGGATTTACAGGAAATGCCCCCTGTATCGCCTCAAGTTAGTGGGTTCGGCCGGTTTTCACAGCAGGATACGGGAGCCAATGTGCTACAAAATAAACCTGCCATTATAGTCTTGAGAGAAGACTTGGACTACTATGTTATTCCTCCAATTGCAGGGCTTAACGCAGAACAAATAAGACACATCAAAGTGCAAGTATCGGCAATCTTGACAAAAAATAAGATGATATTTAGTGGCTTAGGCTACGACCCATCGCTTTCTCCTTCTGTAGAGCAAAGCTTGGGTCCTGCTGAACAGCATTTGTTCGATATGTTATGTTCTAGTGGATTCGAACCTACAGGAAAATGGGGCAGTAGGTCGCCAGAACCTAGTAAATGTGTTATCCTGTCGTTGCTGTTGGTTCGCTTGAGACCAGATGAGCCGGAAACTCCGGAATCCCCATCCTTGGATCCAATACCATCTGAAGCCTCTCTTGCTTCCAGAAAGTCAAGGTCTCGTATTGCTAACTTAGCTTCCAGCGCATCGCGGGCTGCTTCAAGATCATTATCCAGGACTAGAAAAAATACAAACTCGAATCAAACTAAGCTTTTATTGTTTTGGAGAAAACCAGCTAGAAAATGCTGGTGGTCAAACGAAACTATAGATGTTGATGTGTCAAACATTTTGCCTAACCAAAAGATCATGACAGTTAAAGCACACATTAGAAGAGTCTGGACTTTGGAATTATCGGTTATTGGTGTTCAATAATCATCTTTTTAATCTACTTATATATATATATATATGCTATTTGACATCATTCCATATCGCTAGCTCTAATATTAATAATACATAATTCGATAAATTCATTACCTTCAGTATCAATTATTTTTACGTGTATCTGTATACGCGTTTAAGTAATTTTAAAAACTCAGATTGTTGAAAATACTAGACACATTAATACCCAATTAATCTAATAAACTGTAACAATGACGTCTATATTAATGAGTAAGACTCAGAGAACTGAAATGTACGAACAAGAAAGGTTGCATCATACTCCTTGGGTTGAAAAGTATCGTCCAAAAAATTTAGATGATGTTGCATCGCAGGACCATGCTGTTAAGATTTTGAAGAAAACACTTCAATCAGCCAATTTACCACATATGTTGTTTTACGGTCCACCAGGTACAGGTAAAACATCTACTATATTAGCTCTTGCTAAGCAATTGTATGGGCCTCACTTATATAAATCGAGAGTGTTAGAATTGAATGCATCTGACGAGAGAGGTATTTCAATTGTAAGACAGAAGATAAAGAATTTTGCTAGATTAACAATATCTAATCCTTCTAAAGAAGATTTGGAAAACTACCCATGTCCACCTTATAAAATCATTATCCTAGACGAAGCAGATTCAATGACAAATGATGCACAGTCAGCATTAAGAAGAACTATGGAGAATTATTCTGGAGTGACCAGATTCTGTCTTATTTGTAACTATATTACACGTATAATTGATCCTCTTGCGTCTAGGTGCTCTAAATTCAGATTCAGATTGTTGAATAACAGCAATGCCTTGAACCGTTTAAAATATATAGTAGATCAGGAGGATATTGCCTTGGATAACGAAGATGTTCTTGAAGAAGTGTTGAAAATTTCTAATGGTGATTTAAGAAAAGCCATTACTTACTTGCAATCGGCAGCTAGACTACATGCATCATTTAATAATAGAGTTGATGAAAATGGAGACGTTGAAATGGTTGATGCAGAAGCGAAAAGTAAAATTACTAAAGATTCTATACAAGAAATCGCTGGTGTGTTGCCAGAAGCTTCATTGGACCAAGTTCTAAGTGCCATAAAGTCTTTAGATACAAAGGCTATATTGCAAAAGGTTGAGGAGATAGTTTTACAAGGTTGGAGTGCCCAGCAAATCGTAGATCAATTGCATGACAAATTTATATTGGACGATTCGATGAATTCATCAACTAAAAATAAAATTGCAAAGATACTATTCGAAACTGATAGAAAATTAAATAATGGTACCGATGAACATATTCAATTTTTGAACTTGTGTTTACAAATAAAGAAAGTTTTATAATTACACTTATATTATATAGTAGAAACTAAATACTGATATTTATGAGTATACTGTAGAATAAAAAGTGCAACATTTTAGTTTTACCTACCTGCGGGGTGAAGGTTGATTTCTTTGGTCAAATCCACCCGATTGCTGTAAAGGTGGCATACCCATTCCTGGTGGTGGTGGTGGTGGCATTCCTGGAGGGAACCCCATGTAATGGGGATTTCCAGGTGGTGGTGGCATTGGCCCATTACGCACATTCGAAAATTGGGATGGCATTGGCATTCCTGGTGGAGGCATAAACCCAGGTGGAAACATTTTAGGAGGAGGTACCATATTTGGAGGGTACTGAAGATGAGGTGGTGGAGCGTTAGAGCCATTAGCACCAGTTGGTGGTGCTCCACGTGAATCATTAGGCCCATTGACACCAGGAGGAACGGTTGGACCCCCATGAAACTGTCTCATCCATGGAGGCATTTGTTGTGGAGGCATCTGTTGTTGATTCATATGTTGACCTGGAGGTAAGTTCATGTTTTGTTGTTTTGGACCGGGAATTTGTTGTGGTTGCATCTGAGGTTGAACATTCGAGGTTAATGGTGATTGCTTAATATCTGGCGACGAGATTTGAGCTTTCTGCTGGCCTTGGATAGTACTTGCAAATAAACTTGGACTTGAAGTATTACTTCCATTGGGTCCTTCTTTTTTATTTAATAAAGACATAAAAAAAGTGTCATTACTAAGCGGCTGTCCTGGTATAGGCTTCTTGGCCTCTTGTAAAACTTCTTTTTTCGGAGATATTTGAGGTGGTAGAGGTTGTGGTAAAGACTGAGGTGAAGGCTGATTATTTTCGCTCGGATTATTCATCATAGATAAAAACCTGGAATAACCTTGGTCACCCTTACCGGGTAATGCGTGCGATTGAGAAAGTCCTCTACCTTGAGTTTGATGCTGCACTGGCAAATTGTTTGATTGAGCTTGAACTTGATCTGGCCTGCTTAATTGAGGATGGTTTTCGGACGAAGGAGTATTAAAAAAGGAGGAAAATCTCGAGCTCTTACCAGATGGTTCTGAATTTGCCGCAATAGGTGTAGATACTCCAGAGCTTGGAGCTTTTAATGATGAAGAAGGAGAATCGACTGCTTGAGTTTTTGGCTTGACAAAAGAGAAGAAGTAATCAACTTCGTTACCACTTTTCTCTGCGTTTAAGTCAGTACTGTCCTCTACTATTTCACCATTTTTACGCCGCTCCTCCGATCTCATGTTGCTTTTCCACTTTTCAAAGTCTTCGACTGTCTGACCCATGTTAAGATTCAATTCATCGTTTAAGTCAGCACTTTCCCATTCTGGTTCAATTTCTTCTGTAGGCTCTCCTAGTAATTGAGAAATTTTATCTTCAGATAATGAGTCTAAATCAGCAGTTTTTAAGAATCCTGGTTTACGTTCCCAGTTAGAAGCAGAATCTTGACGTTTTTTATTGGAAGTATTTTTATTTTTATTATTATTACCATGTTTAGAGTTGTGGCCATAATCTTTGGTACCACTGGAAGTATTTTGTGACTTAGACTTAGCTCTCCAGAAGCTTTTGTCTGGTAATTCGTTTGTTTCTTTATAATCTTTAACAAATGGCAGATTTCTTAATGCAAATAAAACCTCAATTGTATATACACGGTCAAAGCTTTTTTTTGACAATTTCGATATGGTAGGCAACGGGGTATCTGGACTATTGCTGCTTGATCTTGGTTCAAATTCTGGCGTCGACTCTTCAGCAGCTTTTGCAATGGCTGAGTCCAATAATTTGGATAATGCACTTCCAGGTTCAACTGACCCACTAGATGTTGCTTGGTTTGATGAAGGCGATGATGTCTCATTGTTTGATCCATCTTCTTTGAGCACTTGTATTATCGATGGGTCGCTCAATAATGGATTCGAAGCTGTTTGGTCGGATGACATATTACAAAGTATATTATGCACTTATAATTGGGACAAAGGATAATCGTTGGGATGATTGCTTCGATATGGATGAACGATTTGAATATAATTTCCAATCGATTTACTATAATGGAACTTCTTTTTGCCTTATATTATAAAGTATTAAATTGGTTGCCCTCTATTCGCCTATAAGATATAGACAATTTCAAGATAAATAATTTAAACAAGCTATGAACCTTTAACCAGGTTAATGAATCTTTGCTGTACAATTGAGTAACAATCTGTTAATTTACCGTTACAAACTCTGATGAATGCAATTATCAAACCGGCTAATTATTGGAATTATCTAAGGATCGTATAAGTTGACCGATCAAAAATTTTAGTGTGCGGGTAAATACCATAATTTATACAAACTACTATACAAATGTAAAACCTGTTACATCCTGTTACAATAAAAAGATAAGATAGAAAGAAAGTATATTATTTATTTCACTAGATAAGGTATATTTAAATTCATTATTTCACGACACATAACAAACCAATCTATTTCACGTAGCGTATCTTGGGTCTTTTCGACATTAGTATCAGACTTATTATTCTCTAGCATTCTTCGTTTCTCTTCTTCTTCCCATTTAAACAACTCATACATAAACCGTAAATTAGGCTGAACTATGATATTCAAGCGTCGAACTCTCACGTAAAGATAAGCTTTTGGTAAAGTGATATTTAATCTCTTCATGACTTCTGCAATCACCACAGTGGCTGATCTAGAAACACCAACACGACAATGGACCAATATTTTAGTTTCTCCATTTGACTTTTTGTATTCGCTATCGATGTACTTGAGAATACTGGGTAAAGAAACTGATAGTTCATCGATACCGTCATCTTGTAAGTTATTAACTTTTAATACGGTATCAACACAGCAACCGTTAGACTGAGAGTTTAATGGTGTGATATTATACATTTCAATATTTCCACCATCCAATTCTTCGATAGAAACGTTGTTATTCTTTTGAAACTTATAGCCATTAAGCCAGTACAATGGTTCGCCAACCGATATGACTTTCTTGATACCCAACTTCGAAAGTAAGGGTAAACTGTTTGCGTGCTTCAAAGATCCCAAATATAAGTATGGTAGGATTCGTGATGGTAATGAGCCTTCGACATCCTTTACCCAATCAGTAGGCGAGCAGAACTCATCATCCCAATCTGAATCATCATCACCCTCATCTGAAGTAGAATCCGAGTCTGAGTCATTCACGATATAACCTAATTTTAGGCTTTTGGCAATCGGTTGGTTAGGCTTAGATCTTTGAGGTAAAAATAATTCATTAAGCTCTTGATTTGTTATAGTTTCCAACTCTCGCCAATTTATGGAGCTTCCTAATGAGTGAGGGGAGAATCTGTTTAAGATAATTTGTAATTTCTTCAATATTGTTACATCAGTGTTAAAAATATAAAACGGCCTGCCGTAATCTAAATGCAAATCAAGCATTGCCTGGTCTAGCTCAATATTTTTGGAATACATCAAATAGCACAAGACCAATAATGACAGCTCTGTATATCCATCTGAGCAATAGATCAATGAGCTCAAAACATCTGTATCATATGAGGTTGATGATGAGTATAAGTAAAGTAATTTGCAAGTATTCACAATAGCCATCAATGCATCTTTGCGACAATCTCCGAGTCCTATGGACCCAGAAGGTGGGAACTCCAAAGTATGAAACTCTTGATCAATCGAGTGATGAGTAGAAATAGTATATTTAAATAGTAACGAGGAAAGTGTTGGTAGGTCTGGAAACGAAGCATCATTATGGCAGTGAATAAATAAACGCCAATTAGCCTTTGGTTGTGGCAAATAGGAAAATATGTCATTGGATTTAGTTGTGTCTTTTGCGATTATTGAATTCTTAGGATCACAATATATATCTTTAGCATCGCTTGAAGTATCGAAACAGACTTCTAAGCTCCCTGTACCTCTCAGTAATTGCGTTAGCATTATTTGATGGTCCCATATGTTACCAACCCATACATTTTTATGTATTTTCGTAGCGGTTGACATTCTTGTAGTCTCAATTTTTTCTTTAATCTGATAATCATTATCCCATATGGACAAGGTATTTGATTTAAATGCATCCAATTTGAAGTTTAATTGCGTTTTCTTGTTTGAATCTAGAGAAGATGCTAGAAGAGAATTATTAGGTTTGAAAGTAAACAATCCTTCAAACTTCGTATACTCCATTTCGTTCAGCAATATATTGTCTAAAAATTGCACGTCATCTGGAACGAAAACTTTATATGTCGACTCTCTTTGGCCATCTCGGTAAGCACTGTACATTTGAGTTAGCCACATGATTCGGGAAATAGCACCACAACGACAACTAGCAGTATTGTGATCTTTATGAAAGCAGTAAACAACAAAATCAGAGCAAAGCGCCAGCTTAGCGACTTGAATATGAAAATTTCTTAACGAGACTCCCGAATCAGGGTCCAAATCAAGAAAGAATGGGAGATGGCCAATGCTTATACAATCTCCACAAAATACATTCAGTAAGTCACCTATAGTTTGCCTGTCCTCGCTGATAAAAAGTTTGCTAACAATGTCCAATATTAAGTCTGAAACCTCTGCCTTCGAGATATCAATAGGCTGTAATATTTCAATAAGTTTAACAGTATTTTTGAGTAATGGCTTTCCTGCAAAACTGTCTGGTGAGGAGTTGATACACATTAAAAATCTTGCACTTGATGGTCTTGTCTGGTCAAAGCTATGCAATGGATATCCATTTTGTTGGCTGATAAAATATTGTCTTTGAGCAAAATTTTCCTTGTGAATCCCATGGAGCCATGGAAACATGTCCTTGGTGGGTGGTAGTGGTCTATTGAAGTACCAATTGAACACATATTGTAATTGCCCATATGTAATGGATTTAATCAAAATGTTGGAATGTATTTCCTTGAGAAGCTGCACCTGCCTTAAATCCTCCTTATAAAATTTAGAAGCGCTATCTAATGGAGATAGGTCTTCTTCAAATACATAAGTCTTCATGTAATCTTTGTCTGATTCCACATTTAACTTGGTGGTTTTTGTCCCTATTATTCCGTCACACACTTCACAGTTTTCGTCCACAACACTACAATTATCCGAGTCTATAACGTCTTCATTAGCCTTCTGTATATTATTTCCTTTAGTATTAAGTGTCTGAAGCCTAGCCTTGAATCTATCCCTTTCGTATAAAAGATCGTTAGATGCAGAGGATGATCGCTTACTCATCCGTGCCAATGCCGGCACTGGCTTGCTTTCCATCGATACCGTCCTAGTCCTATATTTGTTCTCATTACTCGATATTTCATTATCCTTGCCCATTGGACTCATATCTGCATTCTCTATCCGAATCAATCTGGGAATCTGTGGTATCTCCGATGATGTGGAGTTAGTGGTTTGTGGCTGAACAGGGATAGCTGAGGGTAATCCCGTTGAAGTCATAACAACAGCCTCAAATTCTTAGTAGTAGTGTTTATCTGAGTTGAATCCGCCGAAGCACGATAAGCTATCACTACTATCAAAGTTCTCGTTTATCAGAGATTAATAGCCTTATCTAACGGTTATACAATTTTTTTTGGTAATGATTGTATATAAGATGAAAATAATAACTCCGGGTAACTATCATATAATTTGGTGAAGAAACTAGCCATCAAGAAAATGTCTAGGCAGTCTTAACAGTAAACAGTTAAGTTAATACAACCACATCTGCAGTTAATTGATAGATTAATATCAAGTAGACGATCTCTGAGTTACGTTCTATAATATTTTTCTTTTTTAGACGATTTTTTCGAAATTGCAGGCAATAAATTTTCTTTTTCACGCTTAGCACAGAACAGTAGCTGACGAGGCAATTGTTGATTTACGGAAGAAACACGAAGATAAAGAAGATGACGAGTACACCTAGTAATGCAATCATTGAACAATTGAATCAAGCCCGTAATTTGGCATTCTCAAGTAAAGAAACATTTCCACAGGTATTAAGACAAATCTTACCATTTGCAAGCAATCCAGATGTACAGATTCAAAGATGGTGTTCTAAGTTCTTTAAAGAATCGTTTATGGCGGATGAAACAGTTTTAAGTAAAGCCGATAAGGTTGATTTGGCAATAGACTCGATCGATAGTTTAATAGCTTTGACAGATATTCGAGATGCGGAAATATTTAAAGATTGTATTGATACGTCGATAGTAGTGTTCAGGTTAGTGTTTCGCTACGTTGCTGAGAATGACGGATGTGGAGATGTGTGGCAGAAATTGAATGAATTGAAGAATAATTTAACAAACAAGTTTCAGACCACATTTCCTCTCACGCCGTCTGATGACGAAGAACACGATATGCTACGCAGCTTAGATTCTAAGTTGGAAACCTTGAAATTTGTGATGCTAGTAATTGACTATCAATCTAAATCTCCCTCCAATATAACCAGCTTTTCTTTGTCACAAGTCCAACCAAACCATTCCCTTATTAAACAGTCAATAGAAGCAGAAGCATATGCTCTAGTGGACGTAGTTTTGAAAGTTCTTACCAATGATATACTCATAACGCCGATGGTCACTGCAGTATTTAATCATTTTTCAGTTCTAGCAAGAAGGAAACCCCAGTTTATCTCAAAAATGTTGAATGTGATAGAGAATTTTGACACCAATACAAAATTACAATCTAATTATCAAACTATTGACGAGTACAAGTTATCTAAAAAATATGTTGATAGATGTATGAGAATTTTTTTGAACCATCTATTAAGGAATCAGCTAGTACCTTCTAATTACACTTCTTCATTAAGCAAAAAATTAACTCTCTTGGTAAATCGTGGTGACGATATCAGGAAGAAAAACATATTACTGCCATCGCCAGAAGATTCAAACATCAAAAAACGTAAGTTTGACGGATTTGTTAATCCTTCGAAAAGGTGCAAAACCAATGACTACAAAAGTTTGTACTGCTTGACAGACTCAACCAACGAGTTAAACAATTTTGATCTTTCAACATTACCACAGAACATGTTGATATCAATGGCAATAGCATCTCTTAATAAGGTAAGCAATAATAAGCTTACCAAAGCGTTGGATATTATCGGTGAGAGATATAAATATGCGGTGGCTAACTTTGCACCTGTTGAGATTAAGAAAGAACAAGAAGGAGAGTATGATGATGAGGATAATGACAATGGTGATGATTATGGCCCAGAAACGAACTATACCTTGCCACCACCAAAGGATCTTTCATATCAAGACAAGAAAGAACATATCAATTTGATAATTAAGAACTTTTTCAAATTGGCAGACAGAAGTGTATCTGATGTCGAAGAAAAACAAGAGCTAGGAGGGAAAGACGTTGTTAATAAAGAGTTAACAAAGATCGCTATCAAAGCATGGAAGAAAGATTCGTGGTTCTTATTATTGACAAGATTAGCCACTCGTGGTATGAGAATAGTTGATTCTACGAAGTCAGTTCTAGATTCAGAAAAATCCGACAATGAAAGCACTGATGTTGCTCAGAATGAAGAGTTGAGTGATATAATCAGGCAATCTATCTTCGACCATTTCCTTGATAATGTTCACGCAAGGATAGACTTGATCATCGAATGGCTTAATGAAGAGTGGTACAGTGAGAAGGTTTTTAATGAGGACATGTTGCACAAACAATTAACGGAAAAATATATCAAGGAATATGAATCAAATCCTGTTGAAAATGATGCAGTTAATGAAAGAGTTAATAAAGAAATTGATTCTATAGAAGTTCCAACTCCAACTTACAACAAATGGACTGGTAAAGTTTTAGACTCTTTAATTCCATTTTTAGAACCAAATGATAAAAAGATATTTATCAGATTATTATCTGACTTACCCTATTTGAATGAAGATTTAGTGTCGAGAATCAAATCGTTATGCTTTGACCCTGTTAGATCTAAAATCGGATTTTTGTCACTACAATTCTTAATCATGTACAGACCTCCCGTAAAACTGGCATGCATAAATATTCTTGAAAACCTCTCAAACAGTGATCAAGAGGATCTTAAAGAGGAGGCAACTAAATTGTTGAAAAAATATGAACAATAGTTACCCCAGTGTATATAATCGTTTGTCATATGTATAGAATCTATGATCATATTAATGAATTATTTTTTGTTCCTCAGTGCTTTTGGCTTATGCACCTTATTCCCCTTATGTAATTCGTGTAATTTCGCTTCATTGGCCTGACCTAATTTAATAATATTCGATAATTGATGCAGTCGTATGTTGGAAAGTTGTTTCAAAGGCTGATTGGATTTCAGTTGACCTTCATACTTTTCTTGGTTTTTCGTATTTTCCTCATAAAATTTACGAGTGTTGAATTCAGTCATTATTGGTTCACTCAGTTCAGATTTGTCTGAATCCTCCTTCGTATCTTGAACACTTTTTGCATCTATTTCAACATCTGCATCAGAACTTTGTCCATCATTTTCTTCACGATTATTTTCCCGAAAATCTATATGTAATGGTTGTTGTAGTGAAATCTTATTTTTCGTATACCCTTCGTTATTAAACAATTTCAATGACTTCAATTGGGTCACATTAGTCTTTTTTTCACTATTGTCGCTATCACTTTCACTTGAGTATCCTTGTATATTATACATCTTGCATGGTGTTGTGGCGTAGCGATTTGTAAAGAAATTGTTTAAAAATAGACTTAATTTTTCTCAGAAACATTCCATCTAGAATTACACGATACGCCAAACTAATTTTAACGATTGTCGTACAAATAATTATATATGTTCAAATTGACTATAAATTGAAATTTGTAACTATTACGGTTATTATTAGAAGGACTACAAGTCAAATTGTTAAAAATGGGTCAGAATGATTCTAATTACGGTCATGGTTATTTTGATCCACATAAAGAGATCGATAAATATGACTTAGATGATTCCACGTTTGATTTAATAAATATAGACAGGTTTCATAATACAAAGGCGTCTACAGTATTTTCTTATATGTTCGTATGGATATTAATTATGCTATCATGGGTTTTGCTTGCAGTCGATATCTATACGTGTTTAAATATATTGGTGTTTCATAAGTGGTCAAATGACGACTACAAGCCATACGCGTACTCCGTAGCTAAATGGATATTTACAGGCTGTATTATATTCGAATTTTTATTGTTAATTTACCATTGGATCTGGGCCATTCATACATTTCGTACCAGGAATATTGCACTCACTTATGTGAACTGGATAGCCCGTTTGCTTTACATTGTCAGGTCGTATAATTATCACTGCTTGTTTCACCAAATCGAACAGGACAATTTTTTTGATTGGGCTTGCTTTCTAAGCTACGATGAGTTGGACCATGCTCTACAAATTTTGGTAGCTGATACGCCTAGACAAGTTATCAATATCTTAACATTGCGATACTATGCAACAGATGGAGATGTGCTGAACGATATTATCCAAAATATTAAAAAAATAGCCACTAGCAATTTGAGATTGTCGATAATTTTATCATTCATGTGTCTCTCGTTTGCTATTTGGTCCATTTTCTTCTTTAAATTTTTGTTGGGGATGATTTTGTACATTCCTGTAATGGTAAAATTGCGTAAGAGAAACTATAAATCCTTAAAGAAGTACTGTTGTGATGTCGTGAATGAAAATGTAAGGGTCTTAGTGCTTAAGAATCATAAGTCAAAGAAGACATTACTTGAAGAAGGTATAGTGGACATAAAAGATATTAATACTAATCCCTTACTTTCATCTTCAACTACAACTTTTGACTTTGATTATAAACCTGAAGATATGAGTCGACCTGCCGGCCATCAAAATTTGAGAAATATATCTGTACCTTCGGCCATACACGAGGTGGATTCTGGTTATCGTTACAATGATAATTATAAATTATTCAATAAGAGTCACACACACACATACGAATCTTTACCGCTCGATGACCTTTCTTCACAATATCATGGCATCAAACCTTCAGTTCCTCATTCATACATTCCATCAAACCTTCAAAGGGCATATAATACCAACGATTCAAATTACTCTTTTACAAACCCATTTGATGATAATAATATGACAACCAAAGATAATTTGATATTTACTAGATCTGCTTATGTACCAGGTAGAAAAAAGCCGCCTACTGAATCAGACCCGTTTGACGACGATGCAGCTATAAGTTTGAATGAATCATTCGATAAATCTCAACCATTAGCGCAAAGGAAGTTTTCCAGCAGTTCGCTAGGTGATACGTCTTATCATCCGTCCAGAACGATTGAAAAACAACAATCTAAGTCGTCCTTGAGTTACTTTAGTCCCGCAAAATCGGAGACACAACCACAACCAATAACTGATTCGAACTTAGCACATGCACCGTATCCATTGAGAGGAATTTCAATGTATGGTCCAAATCCGGAAAATGAAGAAAGTAGTGATAGAGATAACGATCTATTCGAAAAAGAGTCATCTAGTTCAGAAACTGGATACCCAGTAGAGTCAACATCAAGTACAGATGATGACAACAACTTTGCATATAACACGCATCATTAACTTTCCTGGTGTCCATTTTACTAGGAAGTTTGCATTTAAATATATTTTTTATTAATTATATCTCATTTGTAAATTAGAATTAAGTATATACAAGAATTCCCACCTTTAACCATTATTTAATATATTCTTCGTTAATTCTTTTTAAGCTCAAGACGAATTTTTCTTGTCTTCATATTCTTTCTTCAACTTAGCTAATTCATCTTCTGCAATTGGAGGAATTGGAATGTCACTAAATTCATCTTTACTCAAAACATTAAATGTATAACAATAAACACCTATTGGTATTGAAGAAACCAAGACCAAACTAATCATATTTCTAACAAAATATGGTGCTCTAACTCTTAACAAAGCTGGAGTCATTTCAAATGTCTTTGGATCACGGTAACGATTATGTCCCTTTCTATTAATTAGTTAGTATTAAGTGATATCTAATAAGTTTTATTCATACTGTTACATACGGTTTACCTAAAACAGCCATTTTAATTAATTTGTTTATGAAGTTTAGTGAAGTTAAATCTAAAGAACGGATTAATATGAATTCTTATAATGAGGAAAGTGAAATAGATTTTTCGTGGTACGATAAAATGGCAGATTACACGTGACAATAGCTATACATGATAGTTAAGCTAACACTCCCTCTGGGTGTTGATTATATACTATTTAATCGATTCAGGACAGCTAGAGGTATCTTCAGTATAATATCTGGGTATAATCTAATGGTTTATTTATTCATTTAATATGTTTCATGAGATTAATGTAAATAATATAATTGCTGCAAAATATCCTGATAAGTACTAAAAAATAGAGTCCGACATAAGGAATGGTACTACTGTTAAGGTCATTTGATATACTTCAAACTGGTATAGTCGCTTTTGTGCGTTTTCAAAGAATTGTTTAAATGCAGAGAGTTCTATTAATTTAATTAATTTACAAAGAATACATAAAAGCCTAATAATGATTAAGTCTCCATAATGTAACTTTACCACCTTCGTTACCAATAGCCAACATTTCATTGTTTGGAGAAAATGTGACAGCTGTAACCCTACCCAACGGAGTACCACTAGTAGGCCAATTGGAGTAGACAGAACAAGATGGCAAGTGAACTAATCTTAAAGCATCTCTTTTTGCCCTAGAAGCAATACATAATATTTGGCCATCAGGAGTAAAGCTTAAGGAAGAAATAGAAGTAACTAAATTCTCGACAGTTTTTATAGGCTTAGGATTGATTCCACCATTCAAAGAATTACGGTCGTATATGTTGACAATACCATTATTAGTACCAATAGCTAACCAACGATTTTTAGGGCCGCCAAGTTTAATTTTTGTTATACCGGTACCACTATCATCTTGCCATCTTCTTATAATTTTATTATGATGCTTTGGGTCTTTCTTTGATTCGGTTTTTGATGTGTTATCATTAGATAATTCAAATTCCCAAACTTCACCGGCAGAATTGATAACAATTATAAACGATTCATCATTAGCAAATTCAAAGTCTATAATAGTTCCTTCAATCTTAAACCCCTTAATCCACTGACCTGTCACACCATTCAATATATTACACCAGCCACTGCTACCAGTAAGTCCGATATAAGTACCTTTTGCAGAAATTTTGAAGTATTCCATCGATCTTTGAAATTGCTCATGACCATACATACGAGAAATCTTCTCGACTTCACCTGTATTAAGATCCCATTTGTTCATGTATCGTCTTCTTCCACCAGCGAAGATTAAATTTTTATTATCTTTTGATGGGAATGGTGAAAAGTAACAGGAAGAAATCGGTGAATTACGCAAGTGCAATGTTGTAACTACGTTATTTATCTTCCCATCAATATGGTAAATACGTAATGTTCTATCAAAACCACCAGTCAACAATAATGGATGAGAATGATGGAAAGATAATGATTGGATAGCGGCTTTGGAAAGTTTTGAATGGTTAGCATCTTTAAGCCTTGTGATAGAAATTTTATTTGGTGATATTAATTTTAATTGCTTTGTAACAATAAACTGCTGAGTAGATGATAAAAGTTTCAAGACAGCATTATTGTCGTTATTCGAAGCCTCTGTTATTTCCTCATCCTCGTTGTCGATTACTTCAGTATCGGAATCCTCGTCTTCAGCATTATTCTCCTCTTGTTGTAACTTATCCATCCATTCAGGTTTAGGGTATATTTTTTCAAATTGGGATCTCAATCTTGTTATATACGATTTACCATTTATAACAGAATCTGTTTCAACTTTCCTTAATTTTTTCATTTTATCAGAAGAAAGTAACGAGATGTTTAATCTTTCATCATCACTATCTTCCCATGCAATTTCTGAATCATTATCGTCTTCTTCTTCGTCTTCTATTTCTTCATCTGATTGTGAATCTTGATCGATATCCATCGCATCTTCATCACCTTGTACATCGTTTGTACCATCATCGATGTAAAACAATTGATCATCTTGCACGTTTTCTAAATCATCATCACTGTCAGATGGTTCATCTGACTCATTGTTGTCTTCATCTTGTTCATCAGAAGAATAATCATACAAATTATCAAGTTTTCTCAAGTTAGTTTCAAACCCCTGCAAATCTCCAAACACCAACTTTTCTAACAATATTTCTTCTTCATCCTTAGGAGGGATCACAACTTCATCTCCATTCCTATTCTTAGACATCTTGTTCGAATTACTCGTCATAAGTTGAAATGATCTGATTACAGTAAATATTTATGTCTGCTCATCTTAACAAAAAAAATTTCACTACACAAAAATCACGTTTTACATTTCGGTAAGATTTTGTATTAAAAATCTAGGATTTTGCATCAAGATGTACATAGATAGATATACAGATATACCGATATATATATATAATGTAAGCATATTATATACCATGTTTTAACTGTGCAATGTAAATTTTCCAACGAATAAACAAACAGATAAGCTTTACAACTGTTTTATGCAATGAAAACACTTTTAATTTTAATTTTAAAAGCGATTTTATGAATTGTATACTTCTATTATTTATTTTCCTTTCAATTCAGTAACAAAAGTGATGAAATATTTTTTGAAAGCTCTTTGGTCCAACTTAACTAGGTTGGTACAAAAATCGGTCATTAATTCCTGCGAAAGACCCATATTAGTCAAGTAATTAGAAAGGAATGTAAGATACTCATCACCTCTTTTCTCTTGGTAGGTCTTTAACAAAGATGCAATTTCTTGTCCCACAAGTCTATACTGAGCATCTTTCAAATCAAATTCCAGTTTTTGGAATGGTAATTCAAAAGATAATTGAACGGCCTTATTCATCAAAAATTCATCAACTCCTTCAAGTGGAGGAAGGCTTTCGCCGTATTTATCTTGCGGATCATTAATTCTTCCACCATGACCGCCCATGACTGAAACAACATTAATAAGTTGAGTTATGGCCAATTTTGAGACTGTAGGTTCAGATGTATTATAGGCGTATACAAAAAAGCTTTCCATTATGGTTGGAAATTTTTGTTTGTTAGTTTCCGTGATCAATAAACTAGACGAATGATTAGTGATAATAGCACTAATAAAATTCATATATGACTTTTTCAATGACTCTTTGTCTCTGATAATATCAGGCATAGATTCGTATTCATTGTTTTCGCCATTATACTTCAATAACGAAAATATTTTGTCCAACAAAGGTGATAATAAGTCATTCAATAACTGATAAATATTATCGTTACTTTGATAGTTATGAACTATTTGACCTAAAAAGTTCAAAAAGTTGGTTAGTTCTGAAATTTTCAAATTATTGGCAGCCAAAATGATAGAAACCAACTTGCTTAAATGATTGTTGATTTCTTCATTTAAGATTGGAATAAATCTTGCGAAAGAAAATCTAGCTGCATCTCTTATGATTTCAAATTTAGCAAAGTTTTCCAACGTAATTAGAACAACCTGTGATGCATTATTAATTTTATTAACAATTTCCGCAGAATACTTGTTATTATAGTCATAATCATATCCCCTTGCGAATGTACCAATAGCCATGAGTGAATGATGGGCTTGCAATGCAATTAATTGTTGGTTAACCTTATCTTTGTTCGAGATACAATTCTCTAAATCATTGAACAATGGTTGAAAAATTAAGTCAATCATTCTTACCTTCAACGAAATATCTACGGATAATAAGGAAATCAACAATCCAATACTTTCAAAAAGATTCAATTGGTTATTAAAATTACCATTTTCAATGGTATCGTTGTCCTCATCTTTTGTAGGTAACTCTGCCTTTATGATGAGCAATGGCTGCAACTTAACAAACAAGTTCTCGATAAAGGATGAGTTGTTTAATGTAGGCTTGGTCAATTTAACAAATCTAAAAAATAAATACCATGTTCTTAATCTTACCTTCTCGGAGTTATTGAATAAACCCAACGGTGAAGAAAATAATTCTAAAATTCTAAGAATTACTTCTTGGTTATTGATATTAGTATTTAAAAAGTTATAATGGCGGACTATTAACTCAAAAAACCCTAACTGGATTTTTGGATGATCGATTTTTAGTATTAAGTCTGAATTAATTAATTTAATTAAGAATTCTTGCACTAAAATAAAAGTTTTCGAGCTACCTATTTCTTGCTTCGGTAAATTAATTAAATTGTTTCTCAATGATACTGTAAATGTATTTAATTCGAATAAACCTAATTCCAAGTTTCTCCAGTTAACCTTATCAAAATCACTGGAATTTGCAAAAATAGACTCATTAATAACTATTGGTATGGCTTCCAAAAATAATTCTGGCTTTAAAATAGCAATGGTATCTTGGAAAGTCTTTAACTTCAATCTAATTTCATTGAACTGTTCAGTGGATTCATCGTCAGTACCATCATCATCATCGTCAAATTTCATTTTTAAGATAATTTTATTTAATAAGGAAGACAATAATTCAATAGATGCTAATTGATTGAACTTTTTGCAAATTAATAAATATTGCTGGATAAAAGAAAAAATTTGTTGGGAAACATCGTCATACTCATGAGACAAGAATTTGAAGATTGAAGGCCACAAATTTAAAAATTGTTGATTAATTGAATCAAATAATTCCAACTCAGAAGACTCCAAAACAATGACCAATTCAAGTCCTACTTGGTTCGATAATTTCGCAATATTTTCCATAAATTCCAAGTCATCATCGCCATTAACTGAATTGATTATGGAAGTCAAATTCAACAAGGAGATTAACTCTAATTTATTCAAAGGCTTCATCTTCTTAGAGATAACTTCAATTAAAGTTAAGCATGTTTCATTTCTTTGGTCTGGTTTATTAAGATACTGAAATATAACGTTGATGAAATCGTTAGAGATAAATAACGTAATCTCCATCCAGTTGATATAATATCCAATAATCTTCAAGAAGTTGTTTAGAACATCATTGTTATGCTGTATTAACTCAGGGTTTCTTAAAATCTTTTGCCAGTTTTCGACCAACAAGTTCATATCATTTGTACGAATTTGATCCTTTAAGAGGTTATTTCTATCTTGAATTTCTCTTGATCTAGAAATGAACTTGTCACTAATCTCACTATGCACGGCAATTATAATTCTACTATACATGTCAATAGCGATAAGGTTATTATTAGCAACAAGTGCAAGCAAATCTTTTAAAAAGTTTGGGTTGATGCTCAAGTAAGTGAAACAGAATAAATTGCCCATTATTCCTGCAAATTTATTCTTCAAGTACACTGGGTCATTTATATTGGAGTTGATCACATAGTTTAAGTACTGAAACAAATCTGAGTTTAATTCATATAACTGTTCGCTATTTAGTTTTGTAATATTTTCATCAATCACCTGTAGTATGAAAAACTTGAATTCTTGGTTCAAAGGCGAATTACTGTTAATGGATTTTAATAGAATATCTAAGCACGATTTATATCCCTCCTCGGTTGATTTGATTTGATTGATAAAGTCAAATGCTTGATTCTTCAAACCCAAATCACTCGTACCACTTAGAGCAATTTCGACTGCCTTCAGAATTTGTTCATCCATTTACTGTAGTTTTCAGTCGTATATATATATTATGTATTTTTGTTCCTATAGTCTATATTGGTAAATGAAACCAGTTATATCTCTCTAAGAAGTCTCTTGTGGTATGTGGAACTATTCTATTTATATTTAATCCTATGCTGTAGCTACTTTGACATGCAAGTATGATTCGAATCATAATATTATAAAGTAGACTCAGGCTGAAAAAAATTTTTGTTTTTCGCACTCACACGATCTATTGAGCTGTCAAGAAGACGAATACTTCAGTCTACTAGATGTTACAAATAAGGTATCTACAAGGTAAAACACATGGATTTAGTAGTGTTCGCTTATTGGAATAGAACTAGTTAATTAAAGTTTTTGATTTTTCAAGAAATTTGACATTGGGATGAATTGACAGTGTGATTTTTTCAATCTCTATGTACAAGTCATTGTAAGGGTTAAGAAATATGATGAAGTGATCTTGTGAGTCATTAATTAGCAATTGAAATCTATCTTGTAGTTAAAGCTTATTTACGTTTAAACTTTTATATATGGTTGAAAATTGATGACTCTTAGTTGTTTCTGAGCGCGGTCGCATTGAGATCAGATACTATTACTCGAGAGTAGCATATTTCTTCAAATGGGAAGGTAAAGCATCAAATAAACCCTTCGATTGTAACCAGCTTTGGGAGAAGATACGGTCACTGTATTTGTGAGCAGAATCAGCTAACAAAGTGACGACGTTGGAACCTTCTGGTAATGATTGGGCAACTTTGACAGCAGCAACAACATTCAAAGCACCAGTACCACCGATATATAATCCTTCTTCATCCAATAAACGGTACAACATTGCAATTGATTCTTCATCGGTGATCTTTAATGCATCATCTATCAATGGGATTTCTGGCTTCAAGTTATCAGTAACTCTACCTTGACCAATACCTTCGGTGAAGGAAGAACCACCTCTTTCCATTTTTTCTCCATTAGACTTGATATAAGAGTACAAGACCGATCCAGGTGGATCAGCTAAGACACATTTGGTAGCACCGTTGGAGATTTCTTTTAAGTACCTGGTTACACCTGCAAAAGTACCACCAGTACCAGTAGAACAAGTGAATGCGTCTACTTTGCCATTCAATTGGGACCAGATCTCAGGCCCAGTGGTTTCAATATGCGCTTGCCTGTTGGCAGTATTGTCGAACTGGTTCGTCCAGGCAGCATTTTCTTGAGATTCAGCGAATCTCTTTGCTTGATGATTATAATTTTCTGGATTGTCAAATGGGACAGCTGGAACAGGGTGTACGGTAGCTCCCAATAATCTCAAAGTTTCAATCTTATTCTTGGATTGGGTATTTGGCATATAGATCACACATTTGTACCCTTTAGCTCTACATACATGAGCTAACCCAATCCCGGTATTACCAGCAGTACCTTCCACAATAGTTCCACCAGGTTTAATCAAACCCTTTTCTTCAGCGTCTTTAATCACATATAACGCGGCCCTATCCTTAATTGATCCTCCTGGGTTCATAAATTCAGCCTTAGCGTACACATTTCTTCCGATTTCATCGGAGATCCTAGGTAACCGGATGAGTGGTGTATTTCCAATTGCCAGCGGAATACCATTTTCCGAAACCAAAGGCACGAATGGAAGTTTAATATCGTGATTTCTGCTTATAGTCAAACGACGAATACTGGTTCTAATCATCTCTGTTTTTATTTAGTGCTTGTATCAATTGTACACCACTATTAATCCGATTTTTCACTAAAGACCCACGTAAGAATCGATATGGGATCACCATATTTCACGTGATGCTACAGATCCCTACATCAAGATAATCCATACCTTCCAATGAAATAAAATCACCTATCGTACGGCCTTTCTTATCACGACTACCTTTGCTGTACCTATTGACGCTCGTCGTGGTTCCTCAAGCCTACGGTCATTTCAAAGCCATGACCTCTAGACGCACCTGGGCTGTTGACTTTTCCTATTCCTGGTACGGAAAATATTTTTGGCTGACAATAGCCACTGTATGTACAAATTTTACATATTCCAAATTGGTGAATAAGCCTGGGGAGGGTCTTGTTGGTGTTTGGGCATACCTTTCCTGTACGCCTTTCACTTGCTCAACATATCGTATCTTGAAAATAAGAAATCAAACAGAAATTCCTAATTAGATAAAATTATTCAGTTGGGAGCCTTTTGTTGTGCACAAACAAAACCCTGTACAGGTTATCATTGGCGAAGTACGATGGAATCTCAGTCACACTACGCAAGTATTCTTAGTTTTGGTTCAGCGTGCATATTTATTGATTTTCGGCATTCACAGTATAACCGAGCATGCTGAGAGAAGAAAAACCCGCCATACCGAAGGCATTGTTCAATTAACCTTCCTGCTTTTATTGTTGACAGGATGGGTCCACATACATGAGTGTGTATATAGACTCCATATTTTCAATAAATGTACACCTTATCTTGGGTGCATAGAAAACTATATATATTAGACGTTTGCCCTCTATTCCACGAGATATCTCTATATGTGCCTACGACTCCGTCTTATACATCGATGCTTAATAGAGATTACACGAATATAAGGCATCCGCAGCCGTACCAACTAACATTACCATCATTCAATGAACTCTTGACAAGCATACCTTTACCCACAGATTTCACCCAATATCCTAAGGGTGCCATACCGGTCCCTGCAAATATTCACCCCCATCCACTCTCTAGTGCAATGGGTACCGGGGTGAGTCCGATGGGTGGTAGTGCGGCCCCCCATTCTATTGGCGGTGTGCATGGTACACAATCATCACCCAATAGCACTCTGTCATCGCACTTAGTGCACGCCGGCCAAATAGCGCCTATACCGCCTTCCCTACACCGGCCTGCGCAGGATCTTTCTTGTGCTCCCTACGCACATTCCACCGTCATCGACCAGTTTAAGATCCCAACGCCTCCCCTGTCTGCATACTCATTTAAGGAGTCTCGTATGAAAGACAAACGCAAGCATACATGTAAGGTATGTCTGAGGTCGTTTACTACATCTGGACATTTGGCAAGGCACAATAGAATTCATACCGGGGAAAGAAAACATTTCTGTCCGTGGCCTAGTTGTGATGCAAGATTCGCCCGCCAGGACAATTGCATGCAGCATTACAAAACTCACAAGAACGGCAAAAAAAGAACAAAAAAGTTCTAGGGGGCCGCAGAACTATCACAACTATATAGTACGATTAACGATTAAAACAACTCAACAAAATACATGTGTAATAGAATTCGTAAAGCCTTTGTAGATGTACGAAACAAAGTATGAATAAGCTGGTTCTCGACCTGTACAACCCTGAAAAGATAATAGGTCATGTTCACACGGTGTCCATAACATAGTCGAGCATGGAAAACTACAATACTATTAACCGCACTGACATGAAATATGTAGTAAGAGCCTTAAAAAATATTTGATGGCCCATCGTTCCACACCGTAACATCACCTTTTTTGTTCGAGATAGAAGTCTTTACCTATACCAATTGAGACCCTTATCGCAATTACGCTCATGCACCTCACGGTATTGAGCTTGTGTAACTTACTTATACGTGTGGACCAATTATTGCTCTGGAATTATTAGAATGCCGCACTAATATTTCATGCCGTCCTTGCGGTGGTGAACAATAGGTCGGCATCCGGTTAATCGAATTCCGCATACCAACGGTATCACGGCTAAAAACCCTGTTCCCCATATTGCATCGTCACTTCTGGGGCGTCCGCATACTTCGGATCCTTCCGTAAAATGAAATGCACTAAATGTTAGCGTCTTGCTACATTTTGTCGAAGTACAGAGCCTATATTGGGCCCTCAATATTTACTTAATTGCTCAATTTAGAATTAGGTTTCTACTGTGTACAAGGTCTGGGATCAAGCTCTTAAGTTATGGAACCTTGATTTCCTTACGTGCCCTAGGAACGCTTCCAGGTCACCAAAACCCGCAAGAAGCCCTCCAAATGTGAATTCTTCTGGATGGAGAGTGTCAGTGTATCCCTCCGGAATGCTCGCTTGATTTCGAAGTTTTGTGAGATCGAGAATCTCATCGAATCGCAATTTTGAGATTCAAGAAGCGCGATTACCGCTTCCAATGTTTGCATAATAGAGACGGGCTATTCTATGAAATAAGCCAGCACATTATTGGCATATTCCAAAATAGGGCCCATGGAGGCCAATATCAAATGCAGCTTGGGCTAAAATTACAGTACACATAGCCCTATTTGTTTTGTTGGTGCGTTTCCCAATGAAGTAAGTCCAAAATTGCCGAGTAGGCATAAGAATAAACGGGAAGGGGTGTTGTGAAGTACACTACCCCGGCTATTCACCGACAGATCAGGGTTTGATGCGATCACCTAGCAGTCCCTGGATAGTCGCGTAGACTGTTTGGTGCACTGATATTGTGATGTATTGTTTGTTAGATATTTCATCATATATTGTGTATGTTTCGGGTGCGTATTGTTTTCCTACATGCTTAGATTTTAGGTTGTTTTGAGGCAATGCATTGCAGTATTGTGAGAAGAATGTATATTGAAAAATTTTGTGGATTCTGGAATATATAGTTTCGTGTGAAAGTGGGTTATCTGTTTCAAAGTCTGCAAGACTTTCCATAGTAGCGAGATGCATACGACTTTGTGGATGTAAGCGTAGCGCTTAAAGAACATGTTAACACGGGTGATGCATGGATAGGGTAGTTCCGGAAGCAAGACAATTGAAGAATACGAGCATTTGCTTACTGAATACACTTCGGAGTTTAGCGCAATTGATAACTTCGTATCTGACATTCGCAAATATTACTATCATGCGCTAATATTTTTTATGATTGTTCGCTCTAATATATTGTCGCCTCATGTAGGCACGAGCTTCGAGGAACAAACTTACGCTTTTAGTAGAATAACCGGATTAATCAGTCGTATACGTTTTGAAAGTAGCTCGTACCATTCAATTCTTTGTCCAAATTGTAGCAGATGCCATTGAGTATGATTTTTCTGAATTTCTCGATTCCAGTGCCGTCATTAAGATCATTAAATTTATCGAGCTCAATATCCTCTGCATTACCTCTGTTTAGATCTACAATTTGAATGATGAGGTCATTGATGAAGTGAGATACGCATTTTGCAACGGGTCTAAAAAGATGTTCATTGAATCTGCAAGGTTCAAACTCAGAAAGAGCATCATGGAAGATGTCTATTTCCTCGTCGTCGTCGTATTCATGCTCTTCATAGTTTTTATGGTCTAAGCATTTGAAGGGAATGGAGAAAAGGTTGTCATGAAAGTTCCAGGTATTATCCTTGAAGGGATATTTCAAGTAGTCAAGATCACTTAGAATGCCGTTACCATGGAGCCTTCTGGTAAGCCATTCACTTATAGTTACAAATAAATTACTACTGATAATATCCTTGAATTGGTGAAGATTCGAGTTATAATACTTATGACACATAATGTGTTCATCCAAATCACTCAAATAAATTGCACAATGTTCACACTTGCAACCATTCCATAACAAATTATTCATTACTTGTTCGTAACAGGACAAACTCTTCATGAAATTAGGTAAAACCAATATAGCTCTGTTCGATTCAATAGCTGTAGGTAAGGTATGAGTGTACAACTTCACCCTTTGTAAATAGTTTCCCTCCATTCCATCAAAAAACACTCCATTTTCACAAGGCTTGTGTCGAATAGAAATATATTTCAATATTTTAGTATCAATCTCTTGCAATATTCCTACAACCCTAATGTCCCATATTTCATTATATTTATGTGTGTCAATGACTCTTTCAGTATTCTGGACAAAGGCAATCTTTTTCAACAAATAAACAGGAAGAAATAATTTAGACAAACATTCTTGATTACATTTCATATCATCACATCCAATAGCTAATTGTAAGCATTTAATTGTTTTCCAATTTATAATAGAACTTTTAATAAATCTCTCTATGAGTGGTAGATCATCGTGATAATAGTTCAACGTAAATGTATTTAAATTTAGTTGAAATGCAATTTTGTCGTGGATATAATTTAAGACCTTTATAAAGGAATTGTAAGACTTATTGTCTGTGCTTACAGTTATTGATTCAAGTTGTTTTAGACTTTTTATCAATTGCTGATTTACTTCAAGCTCATTCAATTGAAGGTCTTCTTCCGTATTCTCTTGGAATATTATAATTAGCTCTTTTATTTTAGGAAAAATAGTAATGCAGTTTAATTGGTTCACTTTATCGATTATTGCCGTTTCAAGGTTATGAAAGCCTTCGCTCAATATGATTCTATTCACCTGGATCCGTAATGCGAGATCGGTAACTATCAACCTCTTCAAGTCAGAATTAACAAGTGAAGCAACTAATTTTATCAAAGATTCGTTAACAGGGTTATCAAATGAATCGAAAATTGTAATTTCCTCAATATAAGCAATTAGTTGCCTATTAATCGAAATAGAAGAAATAAGTGATTGTAATCGGGCATTGATAAGCTTAAAGTGATTCTCTTCTTTTGTGATTTTACTAAATCCATAGACGACAGTTTGAGTAGAGTCGGTGAAGTCAATTCCTCTTTTATTATCTTTATTTTGTTTAAGTACTGGGTCTTTTCTAATAGTGATCTTCTGATATAATTTTTTCATACATGGCTGATAAAATTGAAAGTTCGTTAGCGATAAATTGATTAACTCTTGTTGTGGTAAGAAAAACAATATATCCTCAACTATTTCTAATGGTACATCTAATAACAGTTTCATCTTTCTTGGGAGTCGTGGTATGAATCTTTACTAGTGCTGTTCTTTCATCAAACTTCACCGATTTTAGCACACCTTTATGCGCATTTCTACAAGTACCCAACATAATTTGGAAATCAGGCGATAATCATTAATTAGAACCTATTTAACAGTGGTAAATCCAAAACTCCTTGTAATCTTGAACATGGAGCTATTGGATTGTAAATTGAAGTGTAAATTATATTTAATTTAATGAGAATAAAGTATGAATCTAATGCAAATATTCATATAAATAGAAGTAGTATCCTTTTATTAAGAAGTCAAACCCCCCATCTATTCTTCATCCTTAATACCAGCAATAGCTCTACCAGCATAGTATAATGGAAAAACGGTAGAAATGGTGAACAAAGCGTAGAATGGGAAAACAACGAACTTAGAGTGCTTACCTCTCAACCATAATTTCTTGTTGGAGTTTTGGTAAAGCTTTTGTAATTCAATAATTCTTTGTGGGTTAGCCATTTTGAACTATGAATTGTTAGTATTCTCTTTCTAAATTGTCTTAAATTATGACTTGCAAGCTCTATCTCATGCCTCGACCTCGACTCGCTTTCACTCAATTAATAATGCTCTTTCACGAATAACAAGATATCAGTCGAAATGAATAATCGGTCTCACTCGTGTGTATACATACATTCTGTTATATCCTACTAATTATCAAAATATATTAATATTACTATTGCTTAAAGAAACATCAGTTGATTTTAGTACTGAATTTTCAGTGAACCAATGATAATTCGATTTTAAGGGTTTTGTGTAATATACACAATTTACCCAAACGTTTTGGTGAGACTAGAGTTGTGCAAGCTCGTTATCTATGCTCTTGAATATGTATTCTATTCATCATCATCATCACTAATGTTTATAACTCTCGGCCTTCTTTGGATAATGTCATCTGTATCATCGCTATGATCTTCTAATGCATCATTGTGGAAATCTTCCAATGCTCTGTGTAAATCTGCCTCGTAATTGTCGTTCATTGAGCTTCCTAAGCTCTGATTATCGAATCCTGTCCATTCTTCACCGTATATTTCACGCACATCATCGTCTGAAGAATCCCCACCGCTCAAGTCAATAGATGGTATACCATTATCAATGAAACTATCTTCGCTATCGTAGTTTTCTGCATTAGGACCATAGCGTGACGTTTCTTCATCATCCTCATCATAGGCATCTCCATCGTCCGAATCATAATATGAATCGTCTCGTGGTATACGAAATCTCGTACCACAATGCAAGCATACTGTTCCATGAGCTTCCCAGTGGCAGTTTCCACATCTAGGCACGCCGTCGGATCTATCTATTAGAGTTAATGCTGACTTGAATGCATCGCCAAAAAGGGCATTTTGTTCAAAATCCTGCTGATATTCTTGAATAGCTTCCTCTCTTTGATTTTTTATTCTCTCAGCTTCATCCTTATCATTTGACATCTCAATTATCAAGTCTGAGATATTCCTACTGATTTGCCGCAAAGGAACGTTTAGAACTGGCCTATTCTCATTAATTTCTCGACAAGTAGGACAATTCATTTTGACTCCAAACCACGTATAGAGACATTTATAACAACTAGAATGACCACACTGCATCATGAAAGGGACATGCATTATTTCTTGACACACTGAACATTCTATAGTGGCGTGTACCTTAGCGATCAAAATACTCTTCAATTGATCATCCTATATATGATTAGTAAAAATTCCGTTTAGTAATGATACCTTTGATATAACCAAATACATACCACTGGGGCCCATACTTGAAGGTTCTCCTCTATCTCTTCCATGTTATTATCTATTGATTCGTCTCTTCTTATGGCAAATCTAGTCATTCTGCTATGTATTAAGTATTGTAAAAAATTAAATTATATACAGGAAAGTAGAGATCTATATCTTTCGTTCATCTCTTCCATCAGCTATCCATCTATTTAAAAATGTGAACATCAGCTGAATTTCATTCATAATATCCGTTTTATCCTTGTTTAGTCTAGCATCTATATCACCAATAAGCCCTCTCAATGCTTTTAATGCGGGAAGGATAGTATACTGTGGTGGTGGTAATTTCATTCCAAGCTTTGGAGCATTCTCTATCAATTCTCCATTTGTTGCAACATAACTATACGTCTTCTGTCGATATGGTTCCGAATTATTTTGCTGATCTTTTAATTCTTCGATTTTCAATTTCTGCATCAACTTTTTCTCTATATAACAGCATTGTGTATATATGTACGGGCTTAGTACAATATCATCAATAGGAAACTGCTGAATGGTATCAATTATATTAGCATACTCGTGGAGCGCCATGTGATTACGCAATTGGATGTTGAGCTTAGCCATATAAGACCTATCGTTCATTTCTTCCAACCTCGTTCCATTTAAAATGGTATTCGCTTCAGAATGCAATCCGTTGTTGAAAAAAATCCTTCCCAATAGAATTCTGTTATTTGAATTTAAGTGATTGATTCCATTCGAATAATATTTGAAGAGTTTCGATTTCGTTGTGTCAATTTGTAAATCTATGATGTATAATTTTTGTTGCTTTGTAGAGGGAAGCCTAATAGTATCCAATAAGTCAAATAACTTACGCCTATTTTCTACATTCAGCCTTCTAAATGTTCTTTCTATTACCTTATAGTCAGGTTTCACCCCTTTTCGCAAAATATCTCTGAATCCCTTGGTAACCCTGAAATTTACTTGACCTGTAACGGGATCCGCCTTACCTCTCAAATTCCTTGTCCATGCTATCTTGGACCAATCGTGTGATTCATATTTTTTGGATTCCAATATGTTTTTATGGATACCATATGGGGTATATTGTGATTCAAGCCTTACAATTTTCAAAGATGACAAATAACGTTCCTTATCATAATCTGTAAGCAAGTTGTTTTCTTTGATCCACCAGTGAAACTTATTAGTAAACTCGTATGCATAATGAGGATAAGTATTAACGAAGCCATCAAACAAATCCCGTAAATACGTCTCATTAAATTCCAAAATCTTTGAAATGGCTTTCAAAAAGTTAAATAATTGCAAAAACTTTTCATGCGTAGCATAATATTTACTAATTACGCTGAAAAATGATTCATCTAGTTCTATACCTCCTTGTTGCATTTTGTACATCACAAATTTTATCATTTTCAAATCCGAGTATTTGCTAAATATGACCATAAACGAATAGTAAAAGTCCTTTAATTCTTTTTTATTATCTTCCAATTCCTTGGCAATTTCATTAAATTCAATTATGTCCTCTTTCAATACATCCTTCTTGATGTGATTTGGGTCTCTTCGTATTATTTTATACTTTAAATTGGTCTGCCTTATCAAAGAATGATTAGAATAACCTAATGAAGAAACCAAACCTTTTAATAGACATATTTCTTCCTTCGTTCCATACTTGTAATATTCGCCTAATATGTTTGCCATTGTTTTGGGAGTTGGCTGCATACAATTCTTAGCTTTGATCCATGATTCAAGTACTGAGACTATATTTTCAAATAGCGAATCTACCTTGATAAATTGGTGAATTACAACATCAAGAACTGATGCATCCAATGGCTTTCCTAGACTTATTATATTCTGGAGTAATGTTTTGGAAAATTCGACTTCATAATTTAGTATAAAACCACTCATAATATAACTTATCACTTTAGAGTCATATTCCGGTTGTTTTAGATAAACGTAAACTAGCTGTTGCAACGTGTTGACATTATCCATATGATAGCATAACCAGATATAATTCTCCTGAAACTTTTTATTATCGAACATTATCTTTTCGTACAATTGGCAAATACTATATAAATGTGGAATTTTGTCATGTATGAATCGGTAATATGACGTATCCAATGATAAACCCCTCGTACGTTGATACCTTGGTGATTCAATCTGACACTCATTTGGTAAGACCTCTCGTTCAGGCTCATCTTTAATTGCCATTTCGAATATTTGATTTATTATTTCTGTTTCAACAACTTTGTCTTGTTCTTTGTATGCATTTAGCTTTTCCGCTACTATGCTTATGTTCTGTTCTTGCATCAATTTAATAATTTCTTTTCCAATAGCACTTTTGTTCTGTGAACGATGATCATCAACTGTCAATTCAGAAGGTATCTGAATATTATTGGGTTGGCTAATTAACAAAGTACTGGATATTGTAGAATTGTATTTATCTTCCTCGTGCTCTCTGTATCGCCTCTCTCTTTCTTGTTTCTCTGCAATATGATTGAATATCTTAGATGGTATAGTCTTGGATGTTTTCATCAACCAATTGGTGTACGACTGATCAAGTAGCTGTGAGTTAGTACAGAATGGATGGTTCGTGGCTCGAAATGTTGGTCTTTTCCTTGGGGACTTGTAATTCTTTATATTGAAATACAAGTTCCGACATGTATTAGCAAATGGTAACTGCCGTAACAGCATTGGGTAGGGTATTAAACGATATGATATAATTCAATACTGAACAAAGAAAACTAAACAAAAAAACAAAAAACAAAAAAACAAATGAAATGCAAAAATTAATCCAGACTTTAGATAATGCTATGAAGATATTTCTACCACAATATGTGAATATAATCTCTTATATGGTTAGATATACTGGCTTACCTCTACTTGATCGTTCATTGCACGAAAAAAAAATTATAGTATGATTTGAAAAACTCACGTGCCGAAATTTCCAGCTTATTACACTTGTATTCTTGATGCTGTATTATGCCATGTAATAGGCGGTATCGTCTCATTTCCTGTACTCTTTGTTTTAAATTCTTCAGATATGACGGGACAGCTCTTGTTAGCACGATTCCAAGTGACCAGCAAAAGGCGTGAGATATTATTTGTTATTGTACCCGCCTTTGTTGTTCAATATATTAAATTTGTTATCATTAATAAACGTTATAGACGAGTATAATGCAAGTATCATCAATCAGCTTTCGTAGAATCATTCTAGAAATTGATATATATATATAATTTAAATAAAGACAACTGAGAGTATTTATATCTGTAATCCCCCTTCTCGACTTTTGCGGCCATTTTATTACGAAGTTAACTGGTCCGAAATACCATGTATGACTTAGAAACCAATTTAAAAGTAATTTTATAAATAAAATTGAATTTACTTTTCCATTACACTTTGGATCAGTGATACAATCTTGATCCACTCAGAACAACACTCATATATATACTGTAAGATGACAACTAAAATGCCTATGATAAAGAGTAACAGTAATATTGATCACGTGATGGATGTTGATATGCCTCGGCCAACTACTCCAGATTCTTAAGTAATGATCTACGTTGGCATTGAAGGTTAAATTGAAACTATACAATGTCAAACTTGAATAGAGTCTTAGGAGATCGAGGAAGAGCTTTAGTTAATGGAAGTTTTCAAAACTATCTGCAGCCAACGCCACAGGATTTAGATTTCTTGATAAATGATTTAAGATTTCCTCTGCCAGATACAACTATTCACAAAACTTTAGGATATTTATACCATTATATCCCTTATGTTAAATATGAGCATAATCTCAAATTAGTCGTAGCAAGCTTTCTTAACAATCCATTATGCTTTTGTCATGAGGGAGCTCCATTTGAATCCAATTATATGATCATCGAAGTTTTCAAGTTGATTGCAGACAAGAAATTAAAAATTTCGAAACCAACGTTGTCAATTAAGTCCTGGTACACAATAATATTAAAGGAAATCAACAATTTTGCCCTTTTTAATCCGCAAATGAATTGTTGGAAAGTATTGCCTATTATTAGTGGTTTATTGCTTTCAAGTAATTTGAGAAATATGCTTTACACCAAGGATTATCCACTTGAGTATAGATGGTTTTTCAAAGATTGGGATGAGAAGATTATGAAGCTATTCAAATACTGTTTGAAATATACTCTTTCCGCAACTCATTCAGATGATATCATCAATTTAACGTTGGTTAGTTTAGCAATAACATACAATAAAGAAGAAGACATTAGAGAGTATACGCTGAACATATCTAGCAATTTTATCATTTCGAGACTAATTCACTTAATATTTGGAGATTCAGATACATCAGCAGTTGTGTATAACAAGTTTTTCTATATAAATCCAGGAGATTCTCAGGCTGAAGAGATAGTGCAGTCGGAGATTATGCTGAGACCTGTATTAAAACAACTAAACAAGCTTTCGTTTTTATTAGAGAGTTACTTCAAGCGTCTACCTGTCCATGAATCATCATTCCCCTTGATTTTGGAAAGCTTGGATAGAATTCATATGTTCAATAAAGCGTTGTGCTTCTCAACTCAGGCATCAGTTTTCAATCAGAACCCTGTAAAATCTACTGGAGGTGTCGCAAATGTCCTTAGTCAGCAATTTTGGTACTTGATGAAGACTCTATTATTCGCAGAAGTTGTTGTATATCAGGGTATTTTAACAAGGTTTTTAACTTCAACGGCCGGTAATAATTTAACATTTTTTTCAAAAATTTATACTTCCAAATCATTTAATTCTTTGGAGTTGGAATACAAGCAAATATCCTTGAAGATTTTGCATAACTTATATTATATGAATCACATTTTACACTCGATTGGACAAGGAGGCTTTGACAGCTACAATTTTGTCTATTACTTGACCTTAGAATTTGCCTTGAATAATGGACCATCTACGTATGAATTTGAAAATTTAACTAGGTTTTTGATAGGAGATTATCAAGAAGTTAATTTATTTCCAGATGTCATTAACAATAATTATGTTGTGCGTTGTAAAGTATTGTTTGTTTTAGGATTATGGGAGAATTACTTGCAACAAGAAAAACAAAATCAAGCATTTATAAAACAAGAAATATTTTCTGTATGTCTTCATTTAGTCGATGATTCCATTTTTGTTGACCCTGAACTAATTGAAGCAAGTCATTCAGTCCTTTTGATTTGCTTTTCTAATGAAAAAAATAGTACTAGTATAAAAGAATCAACTGAATATGTTCAATTACTCATCCGACAATTCCCAAGATTATTATCCCCAAACCAATTAAGCATTGGGGTAGAAACTGTAGGAAAAAAGATTTTATCTAATCCAGTTTCATATAAGGAAGGTTTGCATGCTAATTCAGTGGACGAATTCTTAAGCTTTTTATACTTTGCTTCTCTACATGCAAGATCTGGAATTCCAATAGACTCGCATGGAAACACTAATGAACTTGCATTTGCATCAGCACAACCAATATCTGAAATTGCCGCATCGTCTACCATGAGTCATCTAGATAAGAAAAAGAATGAAAATACTGACATCATCCGTGCCAATAAGAAAAAGAAGCCAAAAGCAGTAGTCAATTTAAGATTACCAAAGAATAATTCCTCCAAAAACTATAAGTTTGAAAGGCGTACAAAGCCTGAAACAACCAGAGAAGCTTTAATTGTTTCTACAATAAACTTAATCCCTTACTTACCATTATCAATATTTACTAAATGGCTAGATAAGATTTGGAGTTTGATAGAAATGAGTAACTCTCATGAGATTCCATATTTGACATCAATGTTGTGGAAGGTTCTCAGTGAAAATATGGACTTGAATAGATGTGAAATAGGGTTCAGGTGGTGGTACGAATCAAAACGAGCTGCAGAGAATGTTGATCTTTCATTAATGAAGCTTTAGTATGTCTGTATATATGCAGGACATTTATGTCTAATATAAATTTTTACATCTCATCGCTTTGGAACATTAAGTATAACTAAATAGAAAACTCGAATAGTGATAACATTATAATGGCCAGAAAGAAGTCTGCTACTAAAAGAGCAAGAGAAGCGCTTGAGAAAGATACTACTCAAGGTATAGAAAAACCTGTAGCCAAAGATAGCCTTCCTGACAAGAAGAAACAAATTCAGGAAGAATCCAACGACGAAGATGAATCATCCTCATCTGAAGAAGAAGATGAATACGGTAACTTAATTACTAGTAATGTCCAAGAAGGTATAAACAAAATATTAAGCACTCTTAAAAGTGACCCAAAAAAGTTATTAGACCCTGAAGTAAAATTCTTCGAAGACCCAGAAAACGAAGAAAACACTTCTCCAACCAACAAGAGTAAAGAAACACCAATTTATTTGAAAGATTATCATAGAATGAACTTATTATCAGGTAATTATAAGGATGAAGAAGATAATGAGTTTGGAACTGTGGATGGTGAAAAACCATACGCTATCACTCAAAGAGAAGAAAGAAATCAATTAATCTCGGATATTAAAAGCCAGTTTAATGATGAGGATGAAAATGATGATGACGACGATTTCTTAACGAAAAAAGAAAACGTCAGGTCTAGAAATTTCGATGAAGAAGAGACGAAATTGCCGGATCCAGAAGCCAATCAAGAAGAATTTTTGAGTGCTTTCATTGATAAGCAAGCTTGGATTCCTAAGAAAAATGATAAAGTTATCGATTTAGATAAAATTGACAACGAAGACGATGAGCAGTTTGATCAAGCTGTCGAATATTTTGAACGTGCTTATAACTTTAGATACGAAGATCCAAATTCTGCAGAAATTGTATCGTATGCTCGTAATCAAGCTACATTAAGAAGATCAGCAACAAACTCACGTAAAAGACAAAGAGATAAGAAGAACGAGGAAAGAGAAAAAGAAGAAGAATCTAAAAAGGAATTATTAAAGAAAAAGAAAACTGCAAAATTGAATAAAGTCATGGATAGACTTGAAAAAATAAAGCAAGCTGTTGGTGATGAAGTAGATGATGAAATAATCAAAAAAGTATTTGGTGACTCCTTATTAAGTGATGATTTTGATGATGCAGATTGGGATAGCAAGATGGCCGAAATTTTTAATGAGCAGTACTATAATGCTGAGATATCTAAGCCTGAATGGGATGAAGATGATGAAATTATGGCAGAATTCAATAAGCAGAAGCAAGATGAGGCAGAAGATGGTGGTGAATGTAGAGATGAAGAACAAATTGAAGAAGAAAATGTAGAAGAGCCACCATTAAAGAAGTCTAAGAAGGACAAGTTAAAAGACAAGAAAGCAGCTAAGAAAGAAAAAGAATCCTTGAAAGAAAAAGCACACGAGATAGTTGAGGCAAACACGTTAAAAATTCTTGATGAAGTTGAAGAAGAAAGAGGACGCTCTAGAAGTAATGACGAAGTCAAATTCAAATACCGTGAAGTTTCTCCTGAGACATTTGGCTTAACAACAAGAGACATTCTTTTGGCTGATGACAAACAATTGAACAACTTTATTGGGCTCAAGAAATTTGCTCCATACAGACCTAAAGAACTCAGGTTGAAAGACAAAAGAAAATACACGAAAAAGAAGCATTTGCAAGACTGGAGAAAAGAAGTTTTCCACGATAAGAATGGGCCAAAGCTTCCAAAGGAAAGTACTGAAAATGAAATATGGATTCCAGTGGACGCAGCTGAAAGTGATTCCAAGCACAGGCATAAAGGGCTTAAGAAAGATAAGAAAGATAAAAAAGGTAGACGTAATAAATAAAATACTCTAGTTTAATTTTATAGATTTAAATGCATATTTAAGAAGTTGACACTCTATATACTTAGTCTTTGATGACAGTGAACTCTATTGTATCATCTTCATTGAGCTTTTCGCATTCGAATAAATCCCCACCAACTTCGATTAATCCAGTCTCAGCAACATAATCAGTCCAATGATTTAAAAGTTCTTCTAATTTTTTCGAATGACTTTCTGCCAAGTCGTGGTTTTCACCTGGATCATTCTTGATGTCGAATAATTGCCATTTATCTGGCCCATGGGGTGCTGGGATATATAAGGCTTTATAAGGGCCTTTTCTAATAGCTTGTTGGCCAAAGAGTTCCCACCCTGTAACTGTTTCTTCTGAGTGGACTTGTGAATCCTTGTTCAGTAAATGAGCTACCCAAGATTTTCCCTTTGGTTTTGCAACTGTACGTCCCTTATATGAAGTACCTGGGTGTTGTACCCCAGCTAAATCCAAAATGGTAGGTAAGATGTCCATCACAGTAGTAAAGGCGTGAGAAATTTGGCCATTCTTGTTTGCAGAGTCTAAGATTGGGGGATAGTGTACAATTAGAGGGCATCTAATACCACCTTCCGAATTATATGCTTTATACATAGATGAAGGACTCGTCAGAGCTTGGGCCCATTGATCCCCATAGTAAACAAATGAATCTTTCTTACCAATATTGTCGAACGAATTGTTATAATACTTATCAACAAAACCAGAGATTCGCTGAATTGATAAAGGTAAGGCCTCCATAAACATACCTTCAGCTCCATTGTCAGACATGAAAAGAATGAAAGTGTTCTCTAAATCACCAGAGCTCTCTAAATGATCTAAAACCCTGCCAATATTCTCATCTAAAATTTCAACCATGGCAGCATAAGTTTCCATGATCTTTGATTGGATTTCTTTTTCCTCTTGGGTTAAATCTCTCCATCTTTTTCTGATAGTTGTCATCGGATGTGGCTCTACCCCATCAGGTATAAGTCCTAATTTTGCAGCTCCTAATAGACGACGCTTACGCAATTCTTCAGGGCCGTCGTCATAAATGCCTTTATATTTAGCAATTCTATCATCTGGAGCCTGATATGGCCAGTGAGGAGCGGTGTAAGTCAAACTACCGAAGAAAGGTCTTCCCTTTCTGTACTTCTCGTCCAAGAATTCTAATCCTCTTGTAGTGAAATAATCGGTAGAGTAAAAATCTTCCGGAATTTCTTCATCTGGATTAACTTCACGATCATCTTCACAATATAATGGCGGAAGAAACTTTAAAGTTTCTCCATTTTCATCTCTAGGGAAATACTTGTAATGGTTACCAGCACCAGGTAATAAAGTGAATGATTTTTCAAACCCTCTTTTAATTGGCCAGTAATCTTTTGATAACCCTAAATGCCATTTTCCAGAAAGAAATGTGTAGTAACCCCCATCCTGTAAAAGTTCAGGCAATGCTGCTACTCTCTCGTTCAAGTAACCCTCATATCCAGGTTTCCCTTGAAGTTTCTCTGGCAATTTATTTGTAAATTCAGCCATTTGACCTAACCCAGCAATATGATTGTCAGTACCCGAAAACAACATAGATCTAGTTGGAGAGCATGCTGAAGCAGTATGGAAATCAGTGAATCTAACACCGTGATCTGCAAGTCTCTTCAAATTGGGTGTATTTATTTCTCCACCGAAGGCACTTAAATCTGTGAATCCTAAATCATCAGCAACAATTACCAAAAAATTTGGCTTATTCAGACTTTTCGTCATTTTCTATTTACTACTAAAGAAATAGCGTATAATTATATTGAAAAGTGCACATATTTATCTATATTTATATATGTTCAAGAATAACAAATTTTATAAGAAAATTGCAACATAAAGCCACAATATTTAAAATACTCATTTTCCGGACCAGTTACGAGATTGATCGGAAATGTAGATAATGCATTACAAAATTGATTATATTAAGAACACTAAATCTTCGCGAAGTTTGTACTTTATCAGATGCAAAAATAATTTATCTTGTAATTTAATTAATCGTACTTATTTGGGAAACTGATAATCGACTTTGCAGCTTCTTTTGTCCTTGTTTTCAAACCAAAACTTTTGATGGATTTTCTAGTGTTTTCCTCGTCATATGGCGTACTTCTGTTAACCCTCCTTATCCAAATACGTCCAACTACTATAGCTAAAATAACTATAGCACACATAACTCCGACAATACCAAAAAACCAGCCGAGACCTGGGTGATCATCACCTAGACCTGGGACATTCACATTCATACCAAACAACCCAGTAATCACATTCAATGGGAAAAAGACGGTACCGATTAACGTAACATTAGATAACATTTCAGTAACCTTATGATTGGAATTGAAGGATTCGACTTGTAATTGTGCCAAGTAATTAGAATGGGATCTACTAAAAATCTTTTCATAGGCAAGTAAATTCTGGAACATTGTAACAACGTGATCTTGAATATCGCCCAAGTATAATGCTATATCAGCTCTTGGCTGAGTTCTATCAGGTTGAGTTTTCATATAAACTGCAGCTGGATCAATTGAATTATTGGATGTACCGGGACCTGGACCAAAAGAAACGCCCTGTTGATAGCCATGGTTGTTATTATTGCTATAACCTTGTGGATGAGGACTTTCACTATCGTAGACTTGTGTGTATGATCCCTTGTGTGTATGACCTTGCAAACCATTTCCACTTTGTTGTGAATAAAATGCATTCAAGTTAGGATGAGTTTGAAATATATTTACCTGATTATTGGCAGCCTCATCTTGACACCTTTTAGCAAACATTTTAATAACATCTGCTTTTCCTGACAATAACCTCATCAATGTCATTACCTTTCTTCTTGACTCACCAATCCTTTGAATCATACTGCTAAAACCGACCCGTCTCGCGGCAAATACAGAATCCTCGATTGCATCTGCTTCATATTCAATACCTGTAATAACAGGGGCGAAACCATCAGTGATATCATCAATTAGCGCGTAACATAACCAGTCAGCACTGACATCAACATAATCTCTTAATTGACGGACTCTTCTTCTCACATTGGCAGGATGTAAAATAGGTGAGAAATGGAACGACAAAACACCTTCTCTGAATACAACAATATAAAAATTGATTGGTTCCAAGTAATCCTCTGATTCTTGGTCGCCTTCAAAAGTATGGAAACAAACAAAATAATAGTTCCTAAATAACTCAACCTTTTCACGAGTTTCTTGCATACGAATATCTTCAGCCGTCAAGGGGTGAATACCAAAAGCTTTGGCAATCATTTTCATTTCTGCATCAGTAGGACAAACGCAATCGAGCCACCATGTACCATCACCATTTCTAAATAAGTCGCTCATACTTTGGCCTGGTTTGACCAATGAAGGAATATCAGGTGCATGTATAGTCTCCTCAGACTCAGAACAAAAGAATGAAAATCTGTCTGGTAACATTGAATCACTATCATTTATTCTTGTCCCACCAAATTTAACATTTTCAACAGAAGTATCATCGTCACCAGAATTCTTTTCATTGTATCTCCTTGAGGCGGAATCATCAGTAACTGTGGAAGAATCCGATTGAGCTTTCTCTGAAACGTGAATACCAGACGACGAAATATTATCACTTACATCCGTTTTCTTCCTACCGAATTTGGCGAAAGAACCCTTTCTCAAAAAGTTTGAAGGAGTATACTTTAAGGCATTCTTACTAGGTGTAGGGTTGGACAATCCAACAGAATCACGGGCACTTCCATGTCCGGTATCAACTCTCATCGCTGTTCTTTCTGCAATCATTTGTTGTTGCTCTTTTAGAAGCATCTCATTCTCTCTTTCGTCTCTAATAAACTCTTCAATTTCATCAAAGTCAATGCCCTTGATCCTAACATGTTCACGTAACATAGGAAAACAAACATCTTCTTCAGTCTCTTGTGAAGATCTTGATGCGTGTGAATCTGCCTCGCTATCTATTGAAGTACGAGATGGTCTCCTTTCCCTTTTGTTGTGGTTTGGAGTATCAGAAGATACACTTTCATTTGTTTTTAATTTCGTCATTGGTGCAGCAAGATCAGTTTCTAAAGTATCATTAACAACAGAGTTACTCCGGTTGTTCTTCTTTGCAGATTGAGTGTTAGATTTCATTAAAATTCCTCCAAATGGAGGAGCCGCTGAAGCAGACTGTCTTTTATGATCCTCATCGTTATCTTTTGGATGAATAAGGGAACGAACCTGCTCTGAAAATGATTGTGATCTTGAACGGGCTCTTCCCCGTCTAGTAGCAGCAGCTAAGGACCCGCCTGAGCCTCTAACTACTGGAATAGAACAACTCTGTAGTGGTTGAGGGTTGTAGAAACGCTCATTATCGTCGTCATCGTTTCTCAAATAGAAGTCTCTCCTCAAATTATTCATATAAGCATTCTTGGTTCCTTTATAAGGTTGCGATGGACTTGGACCCCCAAACGACTGCCTCGCTCTGGAAAAATGCCTTTCATCGACATTATTTCTGCCTGGCGCTTGTACCATATTAGGTGCCCCACCGGGCATTTGGGGATAGAACGGTTGCTGCAGATGTGGGTCTTGCATGGACTGGGAAGACTGATAATCGTCATCTTCGTCATCACTTACGGCAGATGATTGTACCATTCCACCACCAGTACCACGAATAGGCAACGATGGTAGTTGATTCCGGTGATCATTCAACACTTCTCCCGTATTAGCAGCTCTGTGGAGAATATCTCTGGATGGTGAGACTGAGCGGAAACTTTCGTTGTCAGACATCATTAATTATTTATTTAAAGTAACAAGGGGAAAAAATCATAATTTTTTAAACTCTTAACGACTGTAGAACATAAATTCTTTGAACGCTATACTATCTTGTCTTTCTTTGATTATATCTGCCTTTTAGGTATATATAATGTTAAATAGTCGCTGGGTTAGTTTATAGCATTAGAGAAGAAGATTAAAAAAATTTCCCATGTGGTGAAACGGTCGCTCCTTTTGTGTAAGAAATTTATTCTTCTACCTTACAGCATATATTGTAGCAATGGGATTGATTTTATAATATTATATTACTATTACTACGTACAAGAAAGCTTTTTAAATGGTTTAATAGTTATATTGGTGTTAATTAACTGTATAGGCTCGAAATCAGTGTCCAATACAATAAGTTAAACCCAGTCAATTGGATTCTGTAATATTTTTACCAATTTGTCCTCTTCAGTCCCCTCCTCCGGGTGATGATCATATACCCAACTTGCCGTGGCTGGCAAAGACATCAAAATACTCTCTACTCTTGAGCCTGGGGTCTGTAAGCCGAACTGAGTGCCTCTATCCAATACCAAGTTGAATTCGACATATCTACCTCTTCTGATCTGCTGCCAATGCTTCTGTTCGTCTGTGAAGGGAGTGTTCATTCTTTTCAAGACTGTTGGAATGTAAGAGGGCAAAAAGGCATCAAAACATGACTCGATGATATGTAAAATATCGTCGGCTGGTCTATCGTCGAAATCATCGAAAAAGATACCTCCCACTCCTCTCGTTTCTTGCCTGTGCTTAATATAGAAGTATTCATCACACCATTTCTTGTATTTGGGGTACAATGTCGTATCGTACTTATCCAAGGCATCCTTGTGACATTGGTGGAAGAGTTTGCAGTCTTCCTCGTACAAATACGAAGGGGTCAAATCTGCACCGCCTCCAAACCACCATGTCTGAACTTCATTAGTTTCGGGATCAGTGGTCTCGAAGTACCTGTAATTGGCGTGAGTTGTAGGTGCATGGGGGTTATTTGGGTGTATGACTAGGGATAAACCACACGCAAAGAACTTAACACTTCCATCTTCTCCACATCCTTTCAAATTCTTGTGGTTGACCCTCATTCTACTTACTGCCTGAGCAGGCAAGGTTCCGTGCACAATGGAGATATTAACACCTCCTTTTTCAAACACTTCACCGTTTTGTAGTACCATAGATTGACCACCACCACCTTTGTCACCTCTTTCCCACGCATCTACGTGAAACTTAGCCTGATCGATATTTTCTATAGCTTGAGTGATTTCTCGTTGTTTTAGCCTAACAAGAGTTTCCATACGATGTCTAATCGGTATTTCAGTGTTGTGGATATCATTAGGTGATGCCATGGTGCAAAAATCTGATAATATTATAGAAAATTAAATTCTGATCTAAGATAGAATCATTATATATATATATATATATATAATTCTATTAAAAGAAAGTACGATCGCACTGGAAGATCACACCATAATTTTTCAACTTTTTCGCTACTTTTTCACCTGGTCAAGTAAGAATACGTATTTACTACATGAATGGTAATTTATGATACGTAATTATTTATTAAATCAAATAACAATGATTTGAGCATATTAAAATTAACTTTATGTAAAAGTGATTTGAAATTTTTTTTTAAATTTAGAAATAGATTTATTCACAAGTAAAATAAAGGTATTATTCTATTTCTTCTTCTTTTCTCTGTTACCCTTTGGAACTCTGGCTAACCAGTAAAAGAAGACTGTAAGAATCATATTAATGGCAATAAAACAGATAAAGATACCCCAGTTTCTCCATCTTTCATCGTAGTATGAATTGACACTAGCTAAGAAAGTGTTGGTGGAATCTATTGAACAAAACTGGCATTCAGATGTAGCCTTTTCATCTATCAAATACCCACCAGCAACTTTCATGTAGTCAGACATATACGTACCACAATCTTGACCTTTGCTTGGTTCAAAGTGCAATAACTCAGCCTTCGAACATTTTGCAGTAGTGTTAGCTAAACCAGTTGACAACATACCTTGAATGAAGTAGGTAAAAGGAGAACATCTGTACATGAAAATCCAAAATCCTGGCAAAACATCTGGACCAGCTAAGACACCACAGAAATTCAAACACATTGTGAATAACAAGGTGGCCAAATTAGCAGCATTATCAGCGAGTTCGTTGAAAGACATACATAATTGACCCATTGTCGAAGTATACACGTAAAAGGAGCAAATGTACATCCACATTAAGACAGCACGTTGATCAACAGCATTAGTTGGAACGGCATTTTCATAAAATCCAACTGGATAAAACCAACAAAGGAACGCAATTGTACCACAGAAGACTTGGTATGGAATTTCAGACGTTATTTGAGCAGCAACAAATGCGAACCAACTAAATGTTTTAGATGGTGCTTCCCTAACTTCATAGACATCTCTCTGCTTAACAAAATATGGTAACATTTGTTGGACTAAAGTATTGAATGGAATCAAAAACATAAACATTGCAAACATCTGGTTTTGCAATCCTTGCATTGATCTATCAGCCTTAAAGAACGAAAAACCATTGAACAAAGCAGAAGA